>CM060125.1:2140900-2740900 GCA_030522415.1 Channallabes apus | reverse complement strand
TTTACATTTTTTTCCCTCAGTGCACGTACACCACTCAATTTGTATTTATGTGATATCTTGGCCCTGTGGGATGAATCAACATCCCATCTAGCGTGTATTCCTGCCTCGTTCACAGTATTCTCATGATAGACTCCGAATCTACAGTGAACCTGACCACAGTAAAGTAGTTACTTTTATTTTTTATTTTTTTTACACCTAGTGTGCTTGCTAAAATCTTTACCTGAGAATGATTTCCCAGACAAAAAAAAAAACAAAAACAAATATATCTCGCTAAGTAAGATTAATATTTCTAGCTAGACTAGAGAAAATCAGACAGGTAAAATTAACTAGACTACAAATGAACAATGGTAAATAAAAAAATATAAAACTGTGAATTTAAAATATATGTAATATTGATAATGTCGATTTCCTGTACATTTCGAGAGAACGTTTATGAAAGTTAAAAATTCCCAAAATACACCATTCTACATGTTTTTTTCTTCTTTTTTTTGCGCACCCAGGCAAATACTATGTAGCAGAAGCACGCGTAAGGTCAGAGGAACGCACATGCATATAGTGTCGATAACTGCACATGCTCGCAACGGTTGTGTAAAATGCCAGACACGATGACCTGTTATAAAATCATCATCATCATCATCATCAAAAGAAGGCAGGTCCCGAATATGGGTGGGTTTAGGAACCAACAAATTTTTAACATGATGAGTGTAATAAACAAAATCTGTCGAAAGTATATTGGTATATACATATAATGGTAAAAACTGATTGGCCTACAATAACAATGTACTTCTCCTTTGACAGCTGGAACATTAATATATCCAGTGATAGATGCTTAGGCGAGTAATCCTAGTCGATGTATATGGTGTATATGGTGTATATGTGTAATGCGCTCTAGGGGTAGTAATACTAAATGATGGGATCGATTTTCAAGAAACACAATGAGTACAAGAAGCATTGTACAGTTAAACTGATTATTAATCAATCAGTTTATTTCAAGCCGATGATCGATTCTGGAATGGTTACTGACTCCCTTCACTAATAATCTGTGTCATGAATAATGTATCTGGTGAGACCTATACCATGACTGATGTCACCTCTATTTCTAGTTCTCTTTAAGGACTGTCTTTCGGTCACAAGTATTTACTGGCTCCATTAGAAACAGCTCCATTGTGGTGACTTCAGTCCTGAAAGAGACAAGTGGCGACAGCAGCTTTGGACCTCATTAAACAGTCTACATGCAACTTAAAGTGCGTGTGTATGTGTGTGTGCGTGTGTGTGTGTGTGTGTGTGTGTGTGTGATGGGAAAAAGCAAGAAACAGATAATGCTGTTTTTTTCACCACCCACATTAACAGACTAAGACAAACAAAAGTACTCATTCATTTGCATTCGTTTCACACAAACCAGAAAACACTAATTAATAGTTCACGTTTTTCTTTTTGTTCTCAGGATAATGTTGGACAGAGCAAACTCGTTAGCCACACATAACCTCAACAACAAAACAAAAAAAAAACGTGCTTCAGCTATTTAATGTAAAATATATCATTTAATATATTAGCAGAGTAAGAAAATGTCGTGATGTGATGCTCGCTTTATGAGCACGAAATAAAACATGCATATAAAGCAATATATAAATCAAACAAATCATGGCATTCCTTTGTTGAAAATAACCAGTAATCAACAACAGGGTGGTCTGCTGAGGTGGGTTTTCTGTTACCTTCCCAAAGTTGATTGTTTTATTATAACAGCAAGTGTGCACTATTATTCCCTTTATAGTGCAGTAAATCAACATGTATCCTTTCGCTTTTATTAATAATAAACTGCTTGTCATTTTCCTCCTTTATGGGGCGATTGCAAATTAGGTTCATATGTTTAAGCAGCTATAAACAGATCCCACGTCGGCCTCTTTATTGCCTTCTTTTCTTGAAGCTACAAGGATGAAATAAATATATATACAGTGGTGTGAAAAACTATTTGCCCCCTTCCTGATTTCTTATTCTTCTGCATGTTTGTCACACTTAAATGTTTCTGCTCATCAAAAACCGTTAACTATTAGTCAAAGATAACATAATTGAACACAAAATGCAGTTTTTAAATGAAGGTTTACGTTATTAAGGGAGAAAAAAAACTCCAAATCTACATGGCCCTGTGTGAAAAAGTGATTGCCCCCCTTGTTAAAAAATAACTTAACTGTGGTTTATCACACCTGAGTTCAATTTCTGTAGTCACCCCCAGGCCTGATTACTGCCACACCTGTTTCAATCAAGAAATCACTTAAATAGGAGCTACCTGACACAGAGAAGTAGACCAAAAGCACCTCAAAAGCTAGACATCATGCCAAGATCCAAAGAAATTCAGGAACAAATGAGAACAAAAGTAATTGAGATCTATCAGTCTGGTAAAGGTTATAAAGCCATTTCTAAAGCTTTGGGACTCCAGCGAACCACAGTGAGAGCCATTATCCACAAATGGCAAAAACATGGAACAGTGGTGAACCTTCCCAGGAGTGGCCGGCCGACCAAAATTACCCCAAGAGCGCAGAGACGACTCATCCGAGAGGCCACAAAAGACCCCAGGACAACATCTAAAGAACTGCAGGCCTCACTTGCCTCAATTAAGGTCAGTGTTCACGACTCCACCATAAGAAAGAGACTGGGCAAAAACGGCCTGCATGGCAGATTTCCAAGGCGCAAACCACTTTTAAGCAAAAAGAACCTTAAGGCTCGTCTCAATTTTGCTAAAAAACATCTCAATGATTGCCAAGACTTTTGGGAAAATACCTTGTGGACCGACGAGACAAAAGTTGAACTTTTTGGAAGGTGCGTGTCCCGTTACATCTGGCGTAAAAGTAACACAGCATTTCAGAAAAAGAACATCATACCAACAGTAAAATATGGTGGTGGTAGTGTGATGGTCTGGGGTTGTTTTGCTGCTTCAGGACCTGGAAGGCTTGCTGTGATAGATGGAACCATGAATTCTACTGTCTACCAAAAAATCCTGAAGGAGAATGTCCGTCCATCTGTTCGTCAACTCAAGCTGAAGCGATCTTGGGTGCTGCAGCAGGACAATGACCCAAAACACAGCAGCAAATCCACCTCTGAATGGCTGAAGAAAAACAAAATGAAGACTTTGGAGTGGCCTAGTCAAAGTCCTGACCTGAATCCTATTGAGATGTTGTGGCATGACCTTAAAAAGGCGGTTCATGCTAGAAAACCCTCAAATAAAGCTGAATTACAACAATTCTGCAAAGATGAGTGGGCCAAAATTCCTCCAGAGCGCTGTAAAAGACTCGTTGCAAGTTATCGCAAACGCTTGATTGCAGTTATTGCTGCTAAGGGTGGCCCAACCAGTTATTAGGTTCAGGGGGCAATTACTTTTTCACACAGGGCCATGTAGGTTTGGATTTTTTTTCTCCCTAAATAATAAAACCCCTCATTTAAAAACTGCATTTTGTGTTTACTTGTGTTATCTTTGACTAATAGTTAAATGTGTTTGATGATCAGAAACATTTTGTGTGACAAACATGCAAAAGAATAAGAAATCAGGAGGGGGGCAAATAGTTTTTCACACCACTGTATATATAAAGGAAAGATCAAGTCGTAATCTCCTTTGTCTTGAAGACTTTTCTGTGTCGGGAAACTTATTAAACGTTACAAAGAAACAAACTGAAAAAGGAGATTTCTTTCTTCCAAGTTCTGTCCATCCATCTATTTTCGATAGAGGGTCTCAGGGACCTGGAGTCTGTCTCCATTCATTCTACACCACATGTCTTTGGACTGTAGAAGGAAACAGTCCAAAGACAGGGACAGAGACGTAACCCACCAAAGTAGAACATGCAAACACCGAGATTCAAATTTGGAGGTGAAATGCAACACTAGGGCCAGGTGTAGCTCAGTGGTTAAGGCATTGGACTACGGTTCGGAAGATCCCAGGTTCAAACCCCACAACCACCAAGTTGCCACTGTTGGGCCCTTGAGCAAGGCCCTTAACCCTCAACTGCTCAGATGTGTAATGAGATAAAAATGTAAGTCCCTCTTTGGTAAGAGCGTCTGCTAAATGTAAACCACCACTAAATCACATTTTGTTACATTTCATATAGAAATTAAATATTGAAAATTCATAGTGTTAAAGATATCCAAATATTGAAATAAGACCCTCAATATACTCTTTGGATCTTTGCTACACTCCAGAATGCAGATGAAGCTGAACCCTGTTATTTCTGGTCTTTCTTACACCAAGACGATAAAATATTCTGTTTGTGAGACAGAAGAAAGAAGCAGAAGCTGACCCCATGGCAGTGGTGCAATGTTAGATCTAAAGGTTTATGATCCGGGGTCACACTCACATTGCTTTAAGTTCCTGCCCCAAAGTGCATTAACCACCAGCAGCGGAGAGGCTCTGGCCTGAGCTAATCGCCTCTCTGCTCTGAGATGTTTATGATGCATTTAGAATGTTTTATGTCTCCTGGAGCATGTGTACGAAATCTGTCTGATTATCCTAAAGTAATAATTCATGCTGACTCGTGCTGCTTTTGGTTCGGGCATAGAAAGGGCATGTCGAACCTACAAAATGAAACTGTTTTTTTTTTCCTTTTGCACAAAAAAAAAATCTATAATGCATATCATATTTCTGGAAATTCCATGATAAAGCACTGCTGCTGCTCAGTTTATTCACTCGTGTAAAACTAGAGGTCTTTGGTTAATCTCGGAGCAACCGGTTTGCTAATCTGGATAATCTTTCAGGTAATTTGGTAGACAAGTAGATAGAATGTTGTGCTGCTTAGTGTATTACTCACTCAGATCAGTTGTCATCCACCATCTTTGTCGGTGGACAGAGCAATTATTTATAGCGCATTCACATCATGCTGAAGTTACAGTAATTATGAGATGACAGTTCAGAGCTTCTATTTTAAGACGTTCATCTAAGCATTCTCCGAAACTACTCACTATCGTGGATGAACCGAGATGGCGCCTAGCATTTACTTAAACCCTATTTCGATGTTTTGGTTTTAGGCAAAAAGATAAAATATATCATGCAAAAAAGACAAAGCATACATTTAGTGCTATCCTTTTTTTTCCCGGTAAACACTTTGAACAATGACAGCGAGTGTTTAAATTGTGCTTTTGAATTCTTAGATCTGAAGTAGGGTTGTTCCGATTCCGATCCTGGTATCGGAAATGCTACCGATACCACAAAAAAATCTGGCATCGGAATCGGCGAGTATTTGAGTCCACGTACCGATCCGATACCATTTTCCTAAACATAACCTATTTATGCCCGCTAGCTTTGCTAGCTTAGCTTACTTACAGAGTGTCACGGCGTGCACCTGTGATGGGCGTGCGCCCAAATTGATATCGCTCCTCGCTCACTAGTTAGGCGGCCTCCCCCCTCTTTAGGTATGTGAAGGAGCAGGGCCACAGAATCAGGCAACGGCCCATGAGCTATCGCCGCTAATGATCCCGGCGCTATAAAACACAGCGGGGAGTGTAGCTCGGGGTCTGACTGTTGGGAAGCTGGACTTTGCGACGTGGTGGATTTTATGAGAGACAGTGGCACAAGAGCGGGGCGATGTGATGCGCCCCAGAGACTTTAAAAAGGGGGGCACCTTTGATCTCCGCGAGAGGAGCGCACCTTCACTTCCGCGTAGAGCCCGCCTTCGCATCCCTGCCACAGAAGTGGAAAAGGCCGCAGAGAGCCTTTAACCCTTTCCTTCCCCATTTTTCTAAATAAATTACCCTTTTTCCTGTAAGACCTCGCCTCGTGTCCGTGTTTCATGGTGTCGCCCGTGCACTTAGGGTCGAACCCGTTACACAGGGCTAGTAGTATTTTACTTAAAAAAGAAATTATATATATATATATACACACACACACACACACTGTACAGATACACACCCAGGTATCGGATCAGTACTCGGTATCGGCCGATACCCTGAGCCCAAGTATCGGAATCGGTATCAGGAGGGGAAAAATGGTATCGGAACATCTCTAATCTGAAGTTTACACTTTGTGGTTTCTAGAGGACATGAAAAGCAGCAGGTTCTTTTTGATTGTCAGGAAAAAGAAAATGAGATGCCGGTAAGGTTTTTAGCTGCTGTGATGGAAGTGAGGACAAGCAGTAACTTGTTAACTACTCTGATCAAAAACATTCATGTATTAATATATTAGGATCAGAATTTTAACTTTTATGTTTAAAAATAAATACGTTGGACAAAAATAAATAATGATAAATAATTGTAAACATTAGGGGCAGTGGTGGCTGAGGAGGGTTGAGGCTCTGATTGGATGGTTAGGGTTTGAGCGCAAGACCCTTTACCCAATGCCACTACAGCCAAGCCTGGTTAGAAAACGGGTGGGTTGTGACAGGAAGGGCATCTGGCATAAAACCTCTTCTAGATCTTGTGGATCAAATTATTTTGATGAGGTTACCACTAGGATAAAAGGCCTAAGAAAAACAGATAAAAATGGAATGTTTAAACTGATCAGCCGTAACATTATGGGTCATTGAGGTGAATTGAATAACCTTGATTATCAGTCACAGCACCCAACGGATTCAGCTCCAGTATTCACATGGAGCGGTCAGAACTGTTTTGGTGGCACTAGGTGAACCTAAAATCTAAGTGGTTTTAATGTTATGGCTTATTGTTGTATGCTCCCAGGCAAAAGTTTGGACACACCTTTTTTGGATTCCCCCCCCACACATTGTAAAACAATGCTGAAGGCATTCAAAAGATGTAATAATCACCTTGGAACAGTTGAGATGTGTCTGCTTCTTATGCCTCTAATCTGGCTCTAGGCTCTAATCTGAGTTGCTTGTGTTAATTGGTGATTGGTGAGGCTGGTAACATAAAAAAAAACTGCTCTGCCGCAGAAGTAAGTTTTGGTCTTGCCTTCCTGGGGTGTTCTTCATGAGAGCCAGTTCTATCATGGTGCTTAATGGGTTTTGCAAGTGCGCTTGACAATACTGTTCTTGCATGAACTATTGTTGTTGTTGGTACTTAATTTCCTAATTCCTTATGATACTGTATATTAAACTGACTAAACAAACTTCTTCATTTATTGTAGAAAAACAGACGTATCAATACGTAAAAGCTTTTTTTAGAGTAGGGCTGCAACTAACGATTATTTTGATAATCGATTAGTTGGTCGCTTATTTTTCCATTAATCGATTAATCGGATAAAACTAAGCGCTTACTTTTGACATTTAAACCTTCTTTTATTTAAATCAACATTTTTGTTTTTAATAATAATTGCAGATGGCAAGTTGACAGTGTGTGTGTGTATATATATATATATAGTTTAAAAAATACACTGACATATTCAGTTGTTAAGAATGACCTCAATTTTAAATTCTCTTAAATTAATTCAACTTAATAAGAAGAATAATAGACATCTAGATTATTATGATATTATTTTTAATTGAAGTGTCTCTTGCTACATCCTTTTCACGGTTTATACATTATTCCTCTCGTGTATTTTATCATTTTTTTTGTTGTGTCAATAAAAAAATAAATATATAGACCATTTTGCTATAGCCTGTAGGATGATGGGATATATCCGGTCCTCCGAAGTGTAAAATGAACGTGAAGAAAATGCACTAGAAGTGTTTTCCGTGTGTTCGTGGGGATTTGAACGGCAAGAAAAAGCTGCATGCAACGTTTTTTTTTTTACGCCGTATAACCGCGCAGCCGGACAAACGCACGTCACCAAAGCCCGTGTGAACTCTCTCACTGACTCCTATGTGTAGAAAACCCTCGGCGCTTCATCCGCACTTACCGGACACTATGAACGGCAGAATAAAAAACGCTCGATTTTAACACCCGATAAGAGGTGTTTAATGTAAATTGCTCCCATACCTTAGAGGACTTGGGGCGCGCGCTTTTTCTTGCAAACGCTTCTGTAACCTCCATTGCGCGAGCGACCGTGTATCTGTGTGTGTCTTTGTGTATTTGTGCATTTTGTGGTCGCGCCGCTCAGTAACGTGAGCAGCCCAACTAATCGATAACGGCATTCGTTAACAACGAATTTCATTATCGATAATTATCGATTTTATCGATTAGTTGTTGCAGCCCTATTTTAGAGTCTACAAAGGGATGAAAGGATAACATGCCATTTTTACAGAAACTTACCAGTAATCTCACAAATTAACTGACTCTGATACTTTTTATAATGTTAAGTCTTTTATTCCTTACACATTGTCTTTGTATTCTAATAGGCACAACCCATTAACAGCACAAACCATGGAGCCAAAGTTTGTTATTGTGTTATTAGTTTGTCCAGCAAGATATTGGTTTTACATTTACAATCACAGTTCTTTCAATCGTACCGCTGGTCTGATGGGGTTAAATGAGATTGAGATTTGTCTGGGCAAAGGACTCCTTATCCACTGCCCAGTGTTAGCTTTTAGTGTGAGGTCATGTTGGGTTTATTTTCAGAGTCTAATAAGTGTGTGTGTGTGTGTGTGTGTGTGTGTAGTAACCTAGGTCACTCTTCAGCACTGTTAGCTGCTGGCGCTCCTCGAATAACCATGCGTGGCAGAGAGATTTGCAGTGTCAGGAAGAAGTCAATTCAGGCTTAAGCAGTCAATGAGCTCTGAACAAATCCCCCCCACTGGCCTGCGGGCTGTGGTCAATTTACATCCCTAATATTACTGTTCTTCTTCCTGCTTTTCATAATGAGAGGCTAGTTTTTATTCATTACATCTCTCATTGTCTGTAGCCGTAAGGTGCCGGAGAGCTCCATTCACGTTACCGACTTAATGATGGTTGCGGCGTGTTAATGAAAGTGCAGATACTTGATAGCTGAAGCAACACGAATGCTGTTTGGTTAACACTCCCTTTCCTCGGCATGATTAATGAGAGGCAGACACGTCCAGCCTAGTCGTAATCGGCACCTTCTTCAATTCTGGAACCGCTGCACGCAATCACCGCCAAGGAAGCCCGGAGACAAACAAAGTGAGAATGGAATATCGGACAGCGATCGCACAGGTGCTGATGAAGGCCACACTCAACCTAAAACCCTCCAATTAGAGAGTACAAAAACACAATGTAATTACCCTTGAGGAATCTGCTATCTTTCAGGTGCTAATTGAATTGCTGTGTTTTTCAAAAAAAAGAAAAGAAAAGCTCCAATCTAAGCACAGGCGGAAAAGAAAAAGAAGGACAAGGCAGAGAGAGAGAGAGAGAGAGAGAGGAGCTCGCTCGTATCCATGACTGCGTAAAACCCACAGGCATTTTTACAAGTCATGCCAGTGGTGTTTTGAGTGAAAAGGTGCTAACTGTGTGATATCCGATATCCTGATAGTGAATCGCGTGCCGTGCTCTCTGGAGGCTCTTCAAATTAAATGCGTGTGTCCTGTTAAAGTATTTGTGTGGAAACACCACTTTGCCACTCAAGTAAATGAGCCTTGATGTAAAACAGCACGGATCTACCTTTGACCTGTCATCTGTGATAAATTGATGTTTTTGATATTTATTGTCTCGTTTATTGTCTCGGTTTAAGGTCTTGATTTCGTTTTTGTACATAAAGGTAAAAAAATACATCCGGGTTATTTTGGCATGCATGTCGGTTGTTGAAATCGTTCTCTGTAGAAAAAAAGATGGCGGAAATATGAAGCCCTAGGGAGGCCTTGATGCAATTTTTATTTTGATGAATGAATTTAATTGATGATTAAACTATATGTGGTTGCCATCACACGCACTAAACGCACCACAGAGCACCACTAAAAACACAACAAAGCACCTTTTTGTAACATAGAATAAAAAGAAACATCTCCAGTGACTATTTAAAAAATGTATAAAATAAGGATAAAATAAATATATACACTTTAAATATAAAATTGAAATGGTAATTTTAAGTAAGTGCTGTGAAGGAGACTTACTGTATGGGACGATGAATATAGTATATGATTTGTTTTTTTTTTCTGCTGAATTAGCTATTAAAGTAAACCAGGAATTTTAAATGGAAATTTATAAGGATACGTCTCGAGTACTCGAGTGAATCGGACAAATAATTCAATAACGTTAATCTATTGCCTGAGAGTTCTGCAATGTTTTTATTCTCATTATAAATTACTCAAAGAACATAACTGCTTTTTAATGCAAAAGTTGAATCACTTATATAAAGAAAAAGTTCAGTTAAATGAAAAAAAAAAAAAAAAAAGTAAGTGCAGTAAAACACAAAAGAACTAGCTGGGCACTCCAATCAAGTCATGAACACCTACCGATGTAGATAATGAATTAGACAAGAGCAAGCATGCTAATAATACCTGACGTGTCTCTCTGGCCCATGCGGGAGCTTTCAGCACGTCTGCTCCAGCTTAATGTGGAGATAAAAAAAGGCTCGGCTCATTTCTAACCAGCCAGTTAGTCATTTAGGTTTTTCTGTCGGAACAACCTACACATCAATAATGACAAAAAGAGCGTTCAATCAGTGTGTTCATGTGGGATTGAGTGACTTGGGTTTCCTGTGCTTTCGGGGCCATTAGCTGCTTAAATAAACGTCACAGGCAAGGCGTTCGCATTGTGCACGCAAATAAATAAACACAAACTCTGCTAGTCATTACATTCTCGGTCTGATCCCACCCACCATCTACCCCCTGTGTGTGTGTGTGTGTGTGTGTGTGGGTGGACATTTTATATGTTGGTGAGGAACAAATCTTGCAGGGAAAAACTGCTCTATTACAAAAGACATTTATATTATATTATATTATATTATATTATATTATATTATATTATATTATATTATATTATATTATAAATAATGTTATATTATATTATATTTATCTTAATTATAACCATATAAATATACTTTACATGAAGAAATGGTCCTTAAAAATGTAAGTCCAGTGTGTGTGTGTGTGTGTGTGTATGTGTGTGTGTGTGTACACTTCTATCTCACTCAACAACGGAAACTGCACATCATGTGACTATCAACACAATCACTTTTCACACGCTAATGTGTTCTCTTTCTCACCCCTGATGGTGAGGCCACCTAACGGCATGAATAAAACTTATCTGATCGGCTAGCCGCGCCGTCTCTTCTCATATTAGCCGCCGCTGTATTCCCATGTGTTCTGCCAGCTAGATTAGCAGCTAATCCCATTTTGCTTTGGCTCACATGGATTTTTCACTTGAAAACCTTGAGAAGTGCTTAAGCGTGCACCGGTGCATGCATCCGTGTGTGTGTGTGTGTGTACATGTGTGTACGAGTGTACGTGTGTGTGTGTGTGTGTGTATGGATAAGCACTCACACATGCCCCTTGAGTGCCCAGCTAATTGTGTGCGCCTAAAAAGGCCTTTGTTGGCAATTTCCTGTGCAGAAAATCACTAGGCAGGGTCGCTTGGTTGAGTTCACGCCGCATGACCAGTACAAGCGCCGCTTTTGTTGCTCCCCACGACCTCGATGAGACCTCCATCACCATAACAAAGTAGCCCGCACTGACCCCTGCATAGAAGGTTCAGACAGCAGATTCAGCACCAGCATCAGAAACCTTGTCTCACACGAGTCCCAGACGAGCATTCAACACATTCAGAATGCTTGTATTATTATTTTATTATTATTTTTTAATTATTATCCCTGTCTGTTGTCAGGCCACATCATCCATGTGCTTTTAGGTCTCAGATTAATCTTTTACAGTATCACATTTTCATTGGGTTACACTACCGTTGACTTTTTCAAAATACCTGTTCATTTTATTTTTTTTTATCTGTCCAGTTCATTATTCCTGGTTTCTCACCTCTTTTGTGTCTGGCTGTGAATCCTGTAAAAACTTCCCCCTTCCCTGAGGACTTGCCCTAAATCACACTACAGTTCCTCCATTTCTCAGCACAGGCATGCGGATGCACCGACTGCTGTAAACATGTTACAGTGCTGCTTCTCATTCTCATTCTCACGCCGGCCAGGACTGTAAAATACAACATCTGATTTTTGTCAGCGGCGGCGCGGTGGTGTAGTGGTTAGCACTGTCGCCTTGCACCGCCAGGGTCCGTGTTCGATTCCCAGCCAGGCTCGATTCCCGTCTCTGTGTGCATGGAGTTTGCATGTTCTCCCCGTGCTTGGTGGGTTTCCTCCGGGTACTCCGGTTTCCTCCCACAGTCCAAAGATATGTAGGTTAGGCTAATTGACATTCCAAATTGTCCGTAGTGTGTGAATGAGTGTGTGTATGTGAGTATGTGTGTGTGCCCTGCGATAGATTGGCACCCTGTCCAGGGTGTACCCCACCTTGTGCCCTAAGCCTCCTGGGATAGGCTCCAGGTCCCCCGCGACCCTGTATATAAGGATAAAGCGGTACAGAAAATGAATGAATGAATGAATGATTTTTGTCAGCTTAGGACAATGAAGCGATAAACACTGACAATGTGCTAGATATGATAGAGAAGTGAAACCTCATAAACCTAATAGCGAAGCAAGATTTTAAAGTTTTGGTCTTTTTTTTCCCCCTTTTGGTTTAGATTACATGTACTTGTGCAAAGTGATCTTATATTTATAATTCCGAGACCTTATAATAATATTTCATTTGCACCACTGAGTTGTATGTTTTGAAATGATTAATAATACCACGATACTGTAATAGTTTTCAGACTGTAAATATTTCAAACGCAGCCAGTCACAGGCGGTTCGAATGCTTTTAGTTGTGGCTATAGAAATGTGCAAATGATCCTGTGATTAACTCAGCCTGTCGCGGTGCTGTCATGTGGCATGGTCTGAGAGCCGCTTTTATGAGCCTGAATACCGTCAGCTGAATCAGGCTGTAAAACTTCCCGAACAGCCATTAATTTAGTACAGAAGTATATCAAGTAAAATACATAAACACATAAATATGTGCTGCCAGTCACCATCTGTTTACTTCAAATAAACACTCGACGATGCGTTCCTGTTAGTGCTTTTGGGTCGAACATATTCTGTTAGTCATTTTTAATAATTGTTAATAGGCTTTGTTTCAGTCGGAGGTAAAAATTTTGTTAAAAAAATGATTGAATATTGTAGGACACATCCTTAATTGTTAAAGCTATTGATGTTAATTATAACAGGAAATGTAAAAATGTATGAAAATAGAATATGAAAGCAGCACTTTAATTCACACTTCATGTCTCAGGACAGATTTTTTTGAAATGATTATTTATTTGAAACTTGCAGCTGACAGATTAATTATATTCGCTAATTGAGGATGGGTGCGCTTGAGTAGTTCAGTAAATAAGCCCTACGTCTCTGGGCTCCACTGAACGGTTCCGTGTTTGTTGAGTTATGGTGAGGCAGTGTTTAGACAGGCTCGTCTTCTTAACGTGTTTTCCTTTGCCAAGTCGATGCCAACTGCTGACTTTAGGCTTTCACCATCCTCTGTAAACAACACCTACCTGAATTAGTTGGACCGTGAAAACTGACTGGTATCCATTAAATTAGGGGGGGAAAAAAATCTAAAATACAAAACTAAGCATTTGAAAGTGAACTTCCTGTGGGAATTACATTTACAGAGAATTCCTTCAGAGCTATAAAAGCACCGGTTTATATATAATTCCAGTCTGAATAAGCATTGTGAGCGTTGTTTTTTTTTTTTTTTTTTTTTTTTTTTTTATCGTGCTGAATACCAATACGAAAGCGCCTGTTCAGCCGCGAGAGCCCACAACATGAAAGGCTTCATTGTGACACCGAAGAAACTCGGGTGACACCTAATCACAAAATAATAGGGCTGAAAATCCCAGGATCTCATGGCAATCTCTCCGGGTTATCTTGAGACAGTGTGACCTTTGTGACATTGATAGGATTTTGCACACGAAAGAAGCACAAATACACACACACACACACACACACACACACACACACACACACACACACACACACACACACACACAGCTAGGAGCAAATTCACACACTGGCTAGGTTTGCAATCTGTGTGTGTGTTGATGTGTGTGTGTGTGTGTGTGTGTGTAGTGCTGGGTGGTGTGTGGTTTTCTTTGAAGCTCTGGGGATCTCTGAGCAGACACTTTCATGATGTTTGTTTCTGCAAAAGCACAGAACTGACCTTGAGGCTGTGGCTGAACAAACCAGGGTTAACAGTCTCAACTTATTATATGATTCTAGAATATTTTATGCAAAGCCAGTGATGCAGTCGATGTCCACTGGGCTCACCACCAAAGAATTCCCTGGCATGTCAAAACGCATTGTCTGTGTGTTAGCATTAAAGTGTCTGTATCATGTCTGTGTTAGTGGCCAGATTTCAGATCACTGGACTCATCCCAGACGAATCCGGGTGTCTCCCAGCTTCTCGGTTTCCCTGACACTCGCCTCTCATGTGAGGCCAAACATGTGCTTTCTTTTAATATGGGTCTTATGATAACCCATATTGTCTTGGTCTCTGACGCTGTAAATAAAATAAACATCTCGGTTTCATTTTCAGCCAGATGGATGAGGTGTTCCTGTCTCTTATTGTAAATCTTACGGGGATCTGCGTGGGCTGCCCTGAGTAACAACTTTCCCATCACTGGCACCAGACTTCCACTTGCCAATGGGTTTTTCACCAGTCTGAATTATTTTGTTCCAGTTGTAGGTTACAAATGAACTGAAACTCTGTATTTATACAGTTGCATACGATACAATATGATCCAAAGGTATGCATATGCACATAGCGAGGTTTAACGTAAGCGTTTAAAGATTACAAGGAGAAATGTGCGCATCCCTTCAGCGTATTCAGGTTTGTAATCATACTAATTTTTTAAATTATTTCCACTACATCAACACATCATCCAAATATGATAATTGAATACGAATGAAAAAGAAGAATTTCACTAAAATCTGTTTTTTTATTTATTTTTTATTTTTTGTAAGTAGTTTTTACAGTTGTTTTTTTTTATGCCTTATTACGTGGTTTCACGAGAAGTTTCACCTCACATCCCGGTTTGATTTGAACACCACGTATATACAAGTTGTTTGGACTTGTAAAATATTTGTAAAAGCTGTTTATAGCATGTTGTTGTTGTTGTTGGTCTTTCGGCTGCTCCCGGCAAGGGGTCGCCACAGCGGAATATCCAGTGTTATTAATAAAATAGCAAATATTATTTGATAGTTGGTTGGTTTACATTCTATGGTCTGTGGTTTATTTTGTGGCATTTTGTAGTGCGGTTAATTTTACTAATTGCATTGCTGTATAAAGTTGGGTATGCGCTTTCTTTCCCCTGCTTTCCCGCACATGACCTCATTTCTGCATATGTGAGTTGCACACAAGACAAATGTAAACTATCTCTGAGATTTAAAGGTAATGAGCCACATTTGAGAACATGCAGAAAACACCTAAATCTCATTCAAGTCTCAAAGACGGCTCATTTCTGTCTAAAAGACAAAGAAGAGATTAACATTGAGATCTCGTCTCGGAGTTTCTTTGCTATGGGTAATTACCCCACACTGTGACATGAAAAAATGCAACATTCAATATAGGCCTGGGTGATAAAACGATAACGATATGTTTCGCGATAGACACGTGATCGATATCAATAAAAAAATGTGTTCGATAGAACGTTCAATATTTTTTTATTCTCTGTCGGAAGAAAACGCTGGTCGCGAAGCTAGTTTGGTTGCTGTCATGCGCACTCGCTCCGCGACCGGCTCTAGGACCCGGAAGTAGTACGGTCGCGATTCAGGAAGCATAAACGGAGACAAGATGGCGTTGACATTGGCACCCGCCCACCCGCCAAATGCGGGTAAAATTCGGCTGTGGCGGGTAATAATTTTAGTCTCACTAGCCACATTGGCGGGTAGTTTATTCTTTGGTATGACAGTTGTTATGTTTGCATCAATATGCACAACTAACATCTATAATATTACTTGCGTTTTGTGTGAGAAACGGAGGCATGGAGAAAAACAGTATTCTTCTTTTACTGCATTCAGTGCACACGACACATATAGTATACAGCGCGGTATTGCCCCCTGGTGGCCCGCCAGTGAATTAACATCAAACTCAAATATATTACGACAATATATTTTTGTTGTAGTTTTCTCTAAAGGCATCTGATATAATAAACGCATTGCACTATTTTATTACACTTTATTAAGCATTTCTTACATTTTCTTTTAATTTTGCACCTTAAATGTTAAGAGATAATTGTTAAGTGTTCATTGTGACTTTAGACTTATGTTTACATTTTAATTATTTGATTTTTCCATGGTTGTTGACATTTCTGCCTTAATAACTGAGGGGACTATGATCATAGGAAGGTTAAGTTTAACATAAAAATGTTTAAATATAATATATTCTTCTCCTGGTCCTTATTTTAAATGGGTCATAAAAAATATCAATAATTATCGATATCGACCGATATGAAACACTGATATCGTGATACAGTTTTCAGCCATATCGCCCAGCCCTAATGCAATACGATGGAAAACCTTCTGAGTCAACATTCTTTATTTTTTTCCCTGCATGCTCAGTGCCGCCCCCTAGCAAGGTCCCGCCCTGGGACCAATGAGAAGCACAGTCTCTGTCCTCTGTTTTGGGAGAGACCATGACAAACTCGGGGGCTTCCTTTCCTTTTATCCATTTACTTCAAGGGTTTATATCATGTATATTCCTCTCGCATAGATTTCATTTTTAGATTCTCAAAAATACAGAACAAATAGCATCCCGTATTGCTTCAATATAGAAGATGGCTTTTAGTTTCCATTCATGGGACAATTCTGTATTTTACAGGACGATTGGCAACTCTACTCCTTTTTTACACATGGCCATTTTTCTTTTGGATGGAGACAATGAAAGTTACTTTCATGTCAGTGTAATCTGTCCACCTTCTAGAAAGATTTATTGGCAGATTAATTCAAACTCTTTTTCCCGCATAATACAGTCTAATCCACAAAGTTTTTTTGCCCAAACATTATTTATTCTTATTGTCATTTTTCTCAAAAAAGGACAGACGTCTGAAATCATAGTCCTTACAGGACAGATTTTATCACACTAAGCATGAAAGGACAACCTTGACGTTTCATGTAGACGTACTGTAGTCTCTAAAAGAGTCTAGACATGGCGGAAAAATATTGGCAAAAAAAATTCTGATCTCAGTTCTTCAAAAGTCATGGTATGTTGAAGCATCCTTGATAATAATATGGAACAGATATCGGTCCCATTCATAACACACCTGTCCTTTGAGCCTCAGCCCCAGCTCTGTGGGATCTCTGGAGCTCAAGCATCTCCGGTATGGAAGATTAATTAAAGAATCCTATTTTAATATTTGTCTTAAAAGATATGCACCGGGTGCTTTACTTGTAAGGACAATATCTGTTGAATTAGTGTTGATTAGCTACACAAATATAAAGCGTTTGGAGGCTTTGTCATGAAAAGATGGCAGAGCAAATGTCGTCAGCTCCGTCTGGCATTAGAAGACACTGATGCTCTTTACATATGCTGTTCAAAGAGCAAACATTTCCCAAATCTGGTGTATTATATGGGAAGTTTGAGTCGGCAAAACAAGCTTAACCATTTTTGCATTTTACCTAAGTTTGCCAAAGCTTTGTCCGTGTGCACACATGGTTGTTTTTAACAAAACAATTTTTAAGTAAACATCAGCTTTGAACTGTCCGTAACACTGGTTTGCTGTATTTGGGATCCATGATGCCCTTCAATTCAGCAGTGAGATAATACTACAACACTCAGGAGCAGTGTTGGGGGACGTTATTTTTTAAAGTAACTAATTACATTACAAAATTAATGTCTTTAAAAAGTAATCAGTTTCATTATAGCATTACTTTCTGATAAAAGTAACTAGTTCGAGGACTTTTCCATTGCAGAAAATCAAAACTCCTTTGTGATTCCTCATGCATGTTGTTTTAGTCAAGACCTTTATACTGTAATTATTCTACCAACATCACTCAGCCAAGTTTGGCCCATAATCTGTTAACTACTAATACCCCTATCTCACCTACTCGGGTTCGCCATAAATACGGTTCATCATGATTCACTGCGAGTTTTGGCGCTGTGATTAGGTTTCCATCTTTCTGCGCGTCGGTCGTCGCATAGTCAAACCGCATAGGTGAGATAGGGGTATACTGTACCGGCAGGAATAACGGGGTGGGGGGGGCTATCGGGGGCGGGGCTTGTAGGACAACTTTCACACACACACACACACACACACACACACACACACTAACGGATTGGGAATGACTGCTGTCTGAATAACGAATATGTTTTTACTTAGTGTCCCAGGAGACACACAGTCACTTTGTCCACAAGAGACATGAGATACACGCGTTGTGTGCGGGAAGTTGTAGCGATTGATACGCCTGATAATGTCTGCTATGTTGTGTAGCCTGATGATGGATTGTAAGTTTTTGTATAGTTATTAATGTTTCCTGTGATTTTCAACAATATTGTTAAATCAAAAGGTTTTTGTATGCCTCGTCACTTTAGCCCTTGTTCCAATTTGCTGCCCTTGACTCACTACAAAAGTATAATCATAGCATTCGAATTCAAATTTTATTTGTCACATACACAGTCATACACAGTACGAAATGCAGTGAAATGCTTACACGACCGCCAGTGACCTTAAAAATGCAAAATAAAAAATAAAAACTTATGCGTAAGGAATAAAAAATACTAAAGAAAATAAATTTAACTATTAAAATAAACTGTACAAATAAGGGCACGATAAAAAATATTACAAAATATAGAAATATTGAAATATAGAAATATTTGAAAGTGGTAGTGGTTGTGCAAATATGCATAAAAAGTGACTTATTAAAGTGTCTCGTGCAATGGTCCAGATATATAAATATGTATAAAAATCTACAATTCAACACTTTTATTGATACTAAACTGCATATTTACATACAAACACAACTACAGGCTGATTTATCCATTGTGACAAAACCGTAGGAGGTGCAGGTTAGAGCTTTTTGTAAAATCATACAAAATTCAAACCGATATATAACCAAATGATATTTGACATGGGGCGGCGCGATGGTGTAGTGGTTAGCACTGTCCAAAGCCAAAAGGTAGTCACACCAAATATTGATTTTATTTTAGACGTTTCTTCTGTTTTCACTTCATATTTTCTAAATTGATCAAAATAAACAGTTAAAATAAAAATTTTTCTGAAAGCATTCTTACTTTACAACATTTCTTTAGACCTGCTAAAATGTTTCCACAGTACAGTACTTTATGTAGGCGGCGCGGTGGTGTAGTGGTTAGCACTGTCGCCTTGCACCTCCAGGGTCTGGGTTCGATTCCCCGGCCAGGCTCGATTCCCGTCTCTGTGTGCATGGAGTTTGCATGTTCTCCCCGTGCTTGGTGGGTTTCCTCCGGGTACTCCGGTTTCCTCCCACAGTCCAAAGATATGCAGATTAGGCTAATTGGCGTTCCTAAATTGCCCGTAGTGTGTGATTGGATGGGTGAATGTGTGTATGTGTGTGTGCCCTGCGATGGATTGGCACCCTGTCCAGGGTGTACCCCGCCTAGTGCCCGAAGTCTCCTGGGATAGGCTCCAGGTCCCCCGCGACCCTGAACACAGGATTAAGCGGTATAGAAAATGAATGAATATAACCAAATAATATTTGACATTGAAATGTGGCATTTGTGCTTTTTAAGACGTGTGTGACTCAAAGAAACAATGCACAAAAAACTGCCAAAATGGAGACATCTCATTTTTCTGTCAAACTGTCCATATCGAAGGCATTTAATTGATCTAAAATGTAGTTGAAAAAAACGTGATTGTACAAATTTGTCTATATGGGATCATTAGAGTCCTGAATAATTTTCTCTGGACAAGTATGGATTTTCAACTCAAGGCCATTGATACTGTTTGCCCTTTCCGTCATGTTATCTGATCCACTCACCGAACTGTCACTCTGAATCCTCAGTGTTTGTTCGTGGCTAATTCTGTGCTACTCCTTAGCATCACGCGCAAATGAGTGGCTCAGGCCTAATCAGCAGTTGGATTTGTAGGTTTACAGTAGCATCCCAAGAGACTGTGCCATCTACCACTCTGACCTTTGCTGTGCTAAAGTCTGCCAGGTCTCAAATGCTACTCATTGCTGCACGACGACAGCCGTGAGTCCCGTCTTGCACCACATAGTGTGAGTGCCAGCTCCCCCCCCCGCCCCCCACACCTGCCCCCCCTTCACATACAAAAGCAATTACTCTGGTACTTCCTGCTTGTTTCCCTTAGCATGGGCAGAGTAAGCTGAGCCTTCATTCTTGGAGGAAAGGGAATACATGGTACAAGGTACATAGTCCTGGCTTTCCCGCTTATTCTCCTCTAAAACTGCTCTGAAAAGCCAATTGTTCTCCTGCCAGCTTCTGACTGAGATAATTACTATGTTTAGCGCAATGTCGGCCCCATACGAGCGCCTGGGGTTTTTTTATGTGCGACCTCTTTTGTTAATAGTGTGAGAACTTGGGTCATACGGTGGTATCGCAGTATCTGTTTGTTTGTGTCTCCCTTGATCTTACCTCAACAAAGCTGCTCCCTCTCCAACGTGGTGGCACCAATATCAGATGACTGGAGCCTGTGCCAGCACTAGGTGTAGGTTCAGAAACACAATGGACTGTTATTCTAAGTCATGTGCTGCCAGGTACAGTGAAAGCGATTACTAATTTGATGTGTGTGTGTGTGTGTGTGTGTAATGTGTTTGTTGAGGCAATATTTGCATGGAAGAATGAGGGTGTTCATACAAACGTGCGAACGCAGCTGAATCCACATGATAAAAGACAAAAAAGTGTTCAGGCGAACATGTTGCATCTTCATAGGCCAAGATAAATCCTGTAACAGCACCTTGGGCAATTGAAACACACTGCACGCTCTGTCCACTCTGACTGCAGAGAGGACTGATGAATTAGTTTGTTTCCATACCATGTGCTTTTAATGGGAAGCTGCATGCGCATTGTTATCTGTACATTAAGGGCAGGGAGGTATGAGCTCATCAGGGCATGACTTTACCCCCTCTGGTATTTTCTGTCAGCCCTGCTAGAACCTGAGAGCTTCTCGATTGACTCCTTGTTATCCGAGATCTGTGAACCACTGGCAAAAAGATCAATATTTCATAAGGATATGCTTTTAATCTCGATCGCCCGCCAGCGCGTTGGTGAGGGGCCAGCATGTCTTTTTCAGGGATCGCGTGTATCTAACCCTATCAGCTGTTGTTCTGATGGTGACAGGCAGTGGCTTGATAATAATGATAGAGTATAGGACTGAACTCTGCAGGAATCAAAGCAGCTTCAGACAGCGAGTTGTTAGAACTCCTGTAGTGCAAAGCTAGACTTTTAAGCAACCCACTGAGCACAAAGACCTCTTTGCCAGACGTTTATGGTTCGTCTAGATTTTGGTCACAGTAAAAGATTTTTAATACATCTCTAGGGGATGTAGAGAAGACTGTGACTGTGGTTGCGTCAAACTAAATACGGAGCCAAAAAGGATTTGTCTAAAGCAGACCAAGACTTCCTTATATGGGTTAATAATAAAGTCTTTGCATGGTCCAGATTAAATAGAATAATTTAGCTAGTATTTCTGTCTTTAGGAATATGGGCCGTACTGGTCAAATAATAAGCATCTATGCTCAACGGATTCTTACTGGGACTCGATTTAAACCAGGGAAGCCTGCTTTAGTATGTGATTACTGTAAGAATGTGGAATAATGTGAAGTGTAAACCCAGTTCCTTGCCTGTTAAACCCAATTCCTTGACTATTTGACTTTTATTCTGTCCCTCTCACTTAACCGTGAATTCAAAACGAGCAGAGCCATAGATGGTGACCTTTTCTAATATCACTCACTCTTTATGTCTTCTTGAGTCATATTCATATGTCCCTCTTTATATATATATATAAAAAAAATAATTATGGAAAATATCGGAGAACTCTAGCGGGGTGGATGAATCACTGACCACTCTGGAACTGAGCTGCACATTTGGTTACCACAAGGTTGCAGCGGTGCTCTGTGGCTACATCAAAAGCAGCCTGGCACACATTAATCCCTGACTCGCAGAGGAGAGAGCAGGGCGGGCGGGAGAAGAGCCCGGTGTCTGTCACTCGCCATTAGAGATGCTGCTTCTGCTGCTTGTCATCTCTGGAGCAAATTTATTATCCTTTGGCCCGTTAGGTTAGTGCCTGCAAAAGTGCAGAACGCATGTGGATAGGGGTCCTGATCAATTCTGCTGAAGTACTCTCCATTTGGCTAATGGCTGCGGTGTCGTTAACCGCTCTTGCTGAGTCAAGTGTCACAAACTCGTATCGGATTTTATCAGAGGTGTGGGAGTAGGATGATACAAATGTTTTTCTTCATCCTGCCCATCCTGCTGCTAATAGCTATCTGTAGAAAAGTATTAGAGCTTTGATTTCGATGAAATACTGTAGTACAAAAAGAAAAGTATAACTAAAGGTGATTAAATGTAGCATGTAATCAAATGTAATCAACCAGCCAAGCCATTCTAATTAATCTAACAGCTAATGAATGTCAGTGTGCACAAATTGCATGTTTAAATCCTCAATAAAGAACCAAAAATGAGGACATAATCCTTATTCGAAGTGATTTCTATTAAAACTTTAAGGGAATTTCATCTTCTTCATCTTCTATACCGCTTTATCCTTATATACAGGGTCGCGGGGGGCTTGGAGCCTATCCCAGGAGGCCTAGGGCACAAGGCGGGGTACACCCTGGACAGGGTGCCAATCCATCGCGGGGCACACACACATACGCACATTCACACACTCATTCACACACTATGGTCAATTTGGGAACGCCAATTAGCCTAACCTAAGCACACAGAGACGGGAATCGAGCCTGGCCGGGGAATCGAACCCAGACCCTGGAGGTTAGGGTTAGGGGTTAGGTGCTAACCACTACACCACCGTGCCGCCTTAAGCGAATTTAATACATATTAAATGATCAGTTTTCTTGTTTTAATTGATGGTCTAACAAGTCTAACGAGTTTTGGATTTTACCTGGGATTTGCTGCTACAGGACAGTAACGTCATCATGTTTTTCAACAGAATTCCAGATACCGAACAAGACATTTTTGCTGTATGAGGTTTGCGTCTTTTATTGTGAAATCCAGCGATTCCTAACCAATAAAACAACTTTATCTCCATTCAAATATTTTTGTAAATGTCTGCCCACACACAAATAATTGCCAAAGGTTTTAGCCAAGTAGTAATGAAAACATTTTTAGATAATTGGGATACCATTGCTTTGAGATGTAGATGACATAAATTTTTATCTGCACAATGCTAAAGAATTTTTCACAGAGCATGTTCTTTAATATTCATCTATTTAAAACCAAATTGCTCATATGCATAAAACTTTTACGGGGGAGGGGGGGAATCGGGGGGGGGGGGGGATGGGGGTGTATACTGAAATGGCCGCGTCCTCATTCTGCCAATTCAGTAAAATAACAGCTGTTTAAATGTTTGGCCACCCAAACAGCTCTGACTGAATAATGGGATGGAAATATAATGAAATACAGAAAACGTATTTGAAGCTTCTGAAGCCTCTCTTCTTTCCTCTTGCTCACTATTTCTTTGATTTTTTTTACTTTCTCTATCTTTTTTCTTTTCTCCGTGTTTGCCCGGTAAAAGATGGAGCCGCTACCAGTGTACTCTGTTTATATAATTGGTTGGGAATGTTGCGGGACCATAACAGACTGTTTGGGAGCCTTAGGAAGAATTTACGTCTGATGTCTGAGCTATCGAGTTCTGAAATCTATCATGTGCCAGCACGGCATGCACTTGCACGTTTCACGCAACCCTGATTCACCCAAAAACATGAACGCTCATGGCAGCCATCTGTAGCACGTTATATTCATTTGCGAGAATCATGTGTGAGTGATGTAATAAATAAACGGTTCATCGGTGCACACTAACAAGGCCTGTTGGATTAGCAGCTACCTTTGCTCCGTGTGTCTGTCTGTGTGTGTGTGTGTGTGGTGAAGGAGACCAGCAGCAGAGCATGGATGCTTAAGCAGATGTGAGCCTGCCGGAGGCTCATCCGCTCGCCTCCTTTATACCTGCCAGATGGAGGGATATTGATGGCCAGCCACCGTGCGCCGGCAAGCGGCACACTCATTAGCCGAGCACCAGGGGTAGAAACTGAGAGAGATAGAAAGCGAGACACAAAACAAATCTCTCATGGCTCATTCATCAAGCAGATCCACCGCTTGCCCTCCCTGAACTGAGTTTGAGAAAGTGGAAGGGAGTGAGAGTGAGAATTAAGTGAGGTGTACAGCATGAGATACAGTCTACAGTGTAAAGCTGATGAATCGCTCGTCTCTCCCTCACCTCTGGACTTTATTTGAGGACGCAACTGAGGACCAGACAGTGCAGAGACAAAGTGTGTCAATAATTCCTGATCTGTGTTTTTGTTAGTGGATTCGGGAGGTTTGGGAGGCTGGGAGAAGCACCTGCATGACACTGAAGTCTTTGTCCCTCTGGACAGCTTTGCCCCATCTGTTAGAATCAGAGGCACTTTTCGAGTCCTGAAAAAGGTGTTTCTTTTCACCTACTACATTCGTATGTCAGAATGCTGAGCTTTAGCCGATACCTTGCACTGATCTGATAGTGCGGAATGTTTTTGTGTACAAAATAAGCTTATAATGTGAAATATGGCTACTATGGAGTTGACACATTCACATTATTTTCACAAAATAATTGCTTATCTTCTTAAATACATTGCGTACAGTATGTGGAGTGGCCAATGCAGAAAGACATGATGTAAAATAAAAAACAGGTCACTAGTCAGGATACACCCTGGACAGGGTGCCAATCCATCACAGGGCACACACACACACACTCACACACCCAATGGTCAATTTAGGAACACCAATTAGCCTAATCTGCATGTCTTTGGACTGTGGGAGGAAACCGGAGTACCCGGAGGAAACCCACCAATCACGGGGAGAACATGCAAACTCCATGCACACAGAGACGGGAATCGAGCCTGGCCGGGGAATCGAACCCGGACCCTGGAGGTGCAAGGCGACAGTGCTAACCACTACACCACCGCGCCGCCATTTACATTGTATTTAGTTTTATTTGTTCACATGCACATACGTTTAATTCAATTCAATTCAATTTAATTTTATATATATAGCGCTGGTCATTGTCTCAAAGCAGCTTCACCAAAATCTTTTAAAGATTTAGTTAGAAAAGAAAATAATTGGAAGTGTGTATGTGTGAGAAAAATGTGTAGATAATAATGAGACGAATGAATGAAATTTCTCTGATGAGCAAGCCAAGGGTGGCGGCGACGGTGGCAAGGAAAAACTCCCTGAGATGGCATTAGGAAGAAACCTTGAGAGGAACCAGACTCAACAGGGAACCCATCCTCATTTGGGTGATAACAGATAGAAATGATATAACATCTTGTGTGTTGTGCAGGTGAAAATTCAATATGACAGAAATTATTTAAATTGACATGAAGACCAGTTCAGCATAGGGACGAGTCAGTAGGTGCAGAGGGCAGATGAGGTCTGGATCACTGGAAGCACAGGAGCAGCATGTGTAGCTCCAACCATCATAAAGCTGAATCCAGCTGGAGCTGGTCCTTCTCTGGATGCCTCAGGAACCTCGCAGGGTCGGCCTTTGTCTACTGAAGCTGGCAAAATCTCCAGATGCCTCGGCATGGGTAGAGAAATACAGAACAGATGGGGAGAATTAGCGTAGTTGCCATTCAGTATAGGTGTACTGGAGTATGAGGTTAAAAAAAAATATATATAAATCAGTCTAATAGCATAAACGTAATGAATGGTCCAATTGTTGGGCAAAAATCTATTTAGATATTGAAATGTCTGATAAGTAATGCTGTAAGAGGCCTTGTAGTATTGTTACAGTATGATTGAAATAGCTGGCATCATTGGAGTCACACTTAAAATTCACTCACTCACTCTTCATCTATACAGCTTTATCCTGTATACAGGATTATGGGAGGCGTGGAGCCTGATCAGGGTGCCAATCTATCACAAGTCACACATAGATATACACACACTCACATACTACAGGAATGCCAATTAGCCTAAGCTGCATGTCGTTGCTGTTGGAGGAAACCAGAGCATGCAGAGGAAACCCACCAAGCACAGGGAGAACATGCACACCACACTTTAAGCATGGTTGTGCTTGACCATTTGTCGATCACATGGACATACTGACCTAGATGCTTAAATCAACTGAAATATTGCACAAATGTTGTCTTTATTACAAAGGCATGTCAAATCAGAAAACACAGAATAAAGTATCTGAGTGATCTGATGCCCAGTTTCTGATTTTTTTTACTGATGTATTCTCATTTCATTGGTATGTTTTTGAAGAAACCAGAAACCAAGAAAATCAGCGGTTGGAAATTTCCAGTCACCAGAATTAAATGATGATGATGACGATGACATGCCTGTAAATACTTGTCTTGTCACTTGTGCCTTTATCTATTGTTCTCACACTGTGTTTAATCGATTCCCTCTGGCTGTGAGAGGAGGTGTGGACTGATCCAGCTCAAGGGCAGTTTTTGGGCAGTTGTTGTCCTCCCTGAGACCTGATCAGGGCTGAGGGAGAGAGCAATGCTCGAGGGTGAATGGGGGGTGGGACACGCAGAGAGATGAGGCTCGCAGCCCAGCGCTAATCAGCCCCTGGAATTCCTGACCAGCCCTAGGTGTCTGTCTGAAGAGATCGCCTGTCAACGCGGAGGGTCTTCTCCCGGGCCCAAAGTGTTCTAAAGATTAGACTCCCACATTCCAAAGATAGAGCGGGAGTTGGTCCTCCTCTAACGTGCAGTAGCACCAGAGCGGGAGGAGCGCAGAAACAGGAGGTGGGCTCTCTGAGTCCCAGATAAGGGTATCTCAACCTCATGTGTCATGGACAGTATCCATTTGTGTAACATCTGAGGTTGGGCTCTGAGCCTGACAACTCGAATGCATCTCCATGTCGAGTGGGTGTCTGGTTCCACCTTGCAGAAAAAGGAGCTACACCTCATTGGGTGGAGGTGATGAAGGAGGCGTGTTGATGAAACTGCCAGGATTGTGATTCACAACAGCAAAATGAATGGCCTTCTGTTTAGGCATATTTTCACTTTCTCGATAATGACAAGCCGAGCGTTTGCGACACCCACTAATGTGCTGTCTCGACGCATTACGGGGAATTCCTAGCTGCTATTTCAAATGTGTGCTCTAAAACCTCACCCTGGCAACGGAGTCTACACCTTTCAACATTGGCCTGTCACCACACAGCACCCTCAATCTGTTATTTAGCCTGCAGCAAAACACAGTAAGGCTGGAGCTAGTTTAAAAAATATTCCGAAATATTTACACCTGGATTGGTTACAGTACTCCATTGTTCTGCTAATGCATTAAAAATAGTTTTCTCTCTCTCTCTCTCTGTCTCACACACACACACACACACAGATTCTGTCTTAGTTGTATCCCTCTGAGGCTGCAGCCAAGCCCATTGATAAAACAAACATGCTTTGTGACTTTTCTGTTAACTATTTCCACATCATCTTAATGCTCACTGTCCCCAGTGCACACATCCCTCATGCATGATCTACCACTGTGAATATGATAGGCCTGTATGATAGGACAGGATTATAATCACAGATATCAGGACCTGACAGTTCCTCAGTGTGAGCTGAGCTTAAGCCTCCTTACATGTGAACGGTGCTTAAGTTTTTATTTGAAAACTTGTCCGGCTCTCACAGACAGGAAAAGAACTGAGTGCATCTCATGTTTCAAATCCTCTTAGATGAGGAAGATGATATTTCTGTGAAAAGGAGATGATCATGTTTACTCCAAACAGCAGCACTCATAAACCTCCTCAGGGTGGCAGGGAATTCCTCGAGGAAGGAAAGACTGGACGAGAAGGTGAAAGCCAGCTATGGACTTTTAATTGGCCTTAGCTGAGATTTTCTGATGTAATGCACATGATATCGTATAACAGCTCTTCTTCTTGGTGGACAATGGCAGGAAACCTCAAAGTTCTTCAGATTTAGCCACTGAGACTTTTACACCTACATGGAATAACTCGAAAGTAACTGCAAGAGCGTGATCCTAAATCTGAGTTAAGTACTTAAAAGCGAAAATAAAAAAATTCTCAGCTTTGAGACTCAATTTCACCATCCAGAGTGAAATACATTAGAAGTTCCTGTATACTACCCAGTTGTGCAACATTTACAGTACATGCAAGATAAGACATGTCTTAGCTATACTTAGTATGTAGCTGATTGCTGTTAAAAATGGGTCATGTAGGTGCTTTTGGATGGTAAATCATTTCAGTTAAGGGGATTTTAATGTCTCAAATGTAAATACCCAGAGAATGGTCAGAGTGTAGTTTGTTAATCATTAATCTTGATTGATTGCTTCATTTTGTTTCAGGTTGCAGTAAGGCCAAAGCTTATGCCAGACAGGTAGTATACACCAATTAGCCATAACTTTAAAGCCATTAACATTAAAATCACCTAGATTCCATCGAGGTGGCTCTCGCTCCTCAGGGCATGGCTCCGTAGGAGCTCTTTGGGTGTGTTTGGTGTCTGGTATGAGGAAGTTGGCCTCGGATCCTTTGGTTGTTGTAGGGTTCCAGTTGAGGCCTCTTTGGATAGAACTTATTTGACCAATGGGTGCTTGATTGGATAGCGATCTGAGGAGTTTGGAGGCTGGGTCAGAAGACTTCAGCTCTTGGTCTGCTGGATCCTGTGTACAGCAGGCTGTGATGCACTGTGTATTCTAGTGTCTTCCAACACTGAAATCTTCCACCGATTTGTGCTGCATTGGCTTTTCTCTTGGATCAGACTAAACAGGTGAGCCTTTGGTTGCCGGTATACCCACTGGTATGGTTTCGTGAGGTGGGAGAAAGCCGGAGAACCCGGACGGAAACCTTCAAGGCAACAACGCTATTCGTTGTACCATCTTGCTGTCTGAGATTTACAGTATGTTTTTCCCTAAGTGGCAGTAAATAAATCCGTTTTGCTTGAACTAGCGATTGAATAATGCCTCTCCCTCACCCCTGTTGTCATCAATTCTTGGTACCAGTGACACAACTGAATCAATACTGGCAATCAAGAAACCACCAGTATACAAGGACGTGAAGTATGACTGGAGCAACATCTGTATGGGTGTAAACCTTGTGACACCAGGTTTTGGGTGTATATTGCAATTTTTGTAGAGAGGGAAAAAAAAAAGCAACATTTTTGTCTTTCATGCTGCCATCCTCTCATTCTTTGGTAAACATGTGCAGCTGCTTTCATCTCCTTTTGTAAAGCAATCTGGAATCCACTAAGCCCTCTCCTTTTCTGCCCCTATTTGCACTTGGATTTGTAGGGAGAATAAGCAAATCTTCCAGTGCTTTGTGAGGTGTTTGTGTGTGAGGAACTCACTCTAAAAACATGTTAAATGCCTCAGCATGACCTGTCGATGGAAGAAAGACTTGGCAACCATAGCAGTTTCCAATGCAGCAGTGTGAAAGACCTGCTGTTAACGCTGCGGCGCTATGAAAGACTCATTAGGGACTACTGTTCTCTTCTGCTGAGGCAACAGCTTTCTCGCTGAAAGATCCAGTGCAATGCGATGAAGGATTGAAGGACACAATGACGTCGCATTGAAACGCAAGTGGCAGCCACCTGCATGTGAATCAGATCCTGAACACAGAATTTACTGTACCATGCGAGAAAAAAAAGGGACATTTCTCTGGAGGACATTGCTTCCTTAATAAAAACCTGACACATCTGTCCAGTGTTTATAAAGCATGATGAATCTTTGCTGAAAAAACAAAAAAGAATAAAACCTTCAGTGTTGTACAATGTGCACATCTCTCTCGTTGTCCATCTCGATTTTGTGGCAGGGTTTGACAGTCCCTGGCTTTAGCAGGAAGTCTTGAATAAAGAGAAGCAGAAGGAGGCCAGCAACCCACATCCAGATGGTGCTAAATACTGATTAAACCTTGGATTTTCGAACCCCATCGTTTTTTCCAATTAGCCGTTGTATAGACAACAAGCTGAAGTGCCTGGGGATTGGAGAGGCGCCCCCACCAGGCTTTGTCACCTGACACTTCCCCCACGCTAACAACCCCATAAGAGGCTCTTCACATGACTTGAAAAACATTCAAGTGGCTGAATTTCAGAGTGACAAGTGTGAAGGGACAAGAGCCAGCAGGCACAGATGAATGCTATGCATGGCAGCACTGAATGTGGGCCCAGCTTCTTTTTTTTTTTTTCCTGCGTGTTATTTATTGTTGCATTTGTGTACATGGGTTTGTGTTCCCTGCTTTTTTTTTTTTTGTGCAGATACTGATCCCTCCGAGCTTTTAGCTATAGTTATGTGGTCAGTTCAAGTTTCCCACCATTCAAAAAGACCACCAAATGGTTTCCTGGGCTGTATTGTATCTGTGGTTTATCGCTCCCAATATACTCTCTTCTGCTGCTCACAATAAGGATTTTACATCTTGCTTTGGGTGCGTGTGGGATCAATTTTTTTTCTTCTTTTTTCTTTGCTGAATCAATGCTCAACTGCTTTTCTTTAGAGCTGAAAGAGGATTAGAGAAAGTGCAAAATCATCAGCAGACCTCCGACCGTGCTGCAGAGCTCCTCAACCTCAACCTTGAGTGTTTCTCAGGTATTTTCAAAAGCATTCAGCCCAAATGATGCTTGTCAGAGGTTATTGGACAAGTATTTTTTGTCAAAGCATTATGAGGAAAAAAAAAAGGTTCAGATAAATGACTAGGAAAGCAAAGAAAAGGCAAAGATGACTGAAATTGACCAAAACCAACACCTAAATGCATTGGACTCTTAAGTGGCTGTTCATCATGCTGTTGTTTTTATACAACACTCGATTCCAAATGTGTAATCTGATTTGATGAAAGACATTCCACGAGTGGTGATATACTGTAGAGCATAGCAGCATGTTGAACTATATGTATCACTCTGTCAATCACTAACTGTAGGTCGCCAACTCAACTCTACTCCCTCCAGTCGAGGAAGGATATGTTTGGTACTGTAGGAGCAAGCGAATCATAATCTGATGATATTAAGTTAAGAACCGAATAACAAAGCATGAAAGCAATATCAGACTCTGTTGTACTGAATATCACAATGGCTGTGGTGTTGTCGGGACTCGGCTTGTACTTCATTCCTATGGCCGCCTTCACAGCTGTGCTGATATTCAGCACAACAGCACTCTTTTTGGTGTGTTATGTAGGGCTGCAACTAACGATTATTTTGATAATCGATTAGTTGGTCGATTATTTTTCCGATTATTCAATCAATCTGATGAACCTGAACACTTTAATTTGATGTTTTGCTTAACTATATAAAACCATAAATCAGGGTATTTAAAAAAAATGCAAAAGCCACGAGTTTAATGATCTTTAATTTTGACATTTTAAACCTTATGTTATGTAAATCAACATTTTTGTTTTTAACAAAAATTGCAGACGGCAAGTTGACCGTATATATATATATATATATATATATATATATATATATATATATATATATATATATATATATATATATATAGTTTAAAAAATACACTGACATATTCAGTTGTTAAGAATGACCTCAATTTTAAATTCTCTTAAATTAATTCAACTTAATAAGAAGAATAATAGACTTCTAGACTTCTGTTTATACATTATTTCGATCCTCTCGTGTATTTTATCCTTTTTTTGTTGTCTCAATAATAATAATTTAAAAAAAGAATATATATATATAGATAGACCATTTTGCTACACTAGACATTAATCTTATTGTTTTACACATTCTCGTAATACGGCGACGTAAGGGAGAGAAAAAAAACCCTGGCTACTGGGTTCACTCTGTTTATTTTGCTTTTTTCCCACATTTCCCTCTGTATAGCCTGTAGGATGATGGGATATATCCGGTCCTCCAAAGTGTAAAATGAACGCGAAGAAAACGCACTAGAAGTGTTTTCCTTGTGTTTGTTGGGATTTGAACGCCAAGAAAAAGCTGCATGCAACGTTTTTTTCTTTTAACGCCGTATAACCGCGCAGCCGGACAAACGCACGTCACCAAAGCCCGTGTGAACTCTCTCACTGACTCCTTTTTTTTTTTAGTCATGGCCAATTCCTCCCCGTCACTATGGGCTCCCACATGTCTAGAAAACCCTCGGCGCTTCATCCACACTCACCAGACACTACGAACGGCAGAAATCCGCTCGATTTTGACGCCCGATAAGAGGTGTTTAATGTAAATTGCTCCCATACCTTGGAGGACTTGGGCCGCGCGCTTTTCCCTGCAAACGCTTCTGTAACCTCCATTGCGCGAGCGACTGTTTATCTGTGTGTGTGTTTGTGCATCTTGTGGTCGCGCGCCTCAATAACGTGAGCAGCCCAACTAATCGATAACGGCATTCATTGACAACGAATTTCATTATCGATAATTATCGATTTTATCGATTAGTTGTTGCAGCCCTAGTGTTATGTTTTCTAGCAGAAGATATACTTATATAAACATGTTTGTTAGGACAGTACCATCTCAAATCAAAATGGACACCATGAAAATGATGCAGTACATCACCATATCTCATGTCTTCGAACTTCTGCCAACTCATGACTTCTTCGAAGTCAGCCATTTTTACATCATAAATTGCTACTCTGAGTGTTTTTTCTCCCCCAAATTTCCGTTTGAAGTGCAGTGGCATTTACTTTTTGTGCATCCTCTGTATATTTCAGACTTTATTTAATCTGCATAGTTCCTGATGGTGGTTACATCCTGTGGATAGTGTCTTGTCTGTAAAAAGAAAAAAAAAATGTAGTGTTGTTATTTCTGTCTGTACTTTCGAGAGTCACTAATCGCCGGAATCAAATTGTGTTTCAAAGTACTTGGCCAATAAACCCATTTCTTATTCTGAAGTTTAACATCCCCCCAAAAAATTCAGTGAGTGCTCTGATCATTTCCCCACACAGAACACAATGCAAATGGGGGGCTGATTTCCTGTTGGTCTTTTTATAATTCTATGTCTCTTGATTACATTGTTTTCTATTCACAATTTGCATTTTGTTTAATCTCTTTGAGATAATGTCTTCTTTCATTTGCAGAGTACTGACTCATAATGCAAAGTTTATGGCTTATTGAAGATTCATTTATTAGGTTCTAGTGTGGCTGTCCAAAAGTGTGGTTAACAATGATACAGATCCAGCATAAGTTGGCTAAGTAATATAGATTCTGTGATAAATTAGGTTACAGTACACTTACTGAGTTTGTATTTTTACCAAATTAAAAAAAAAAAATTAATTTATATAAAATGCAAATATGCCATGTTAATTATCAGCGATCAATGCAATGTATACAACAACATCCTAACCACTCTAACCATCAGCATGTAAACCCCAGCAAAATAATACTCAGATGTAGCAATATGAATCACACAATAGAGAGAAAGGAAAGAAATCCTGCACCATGCTGCAAGAATAAGCACCTTTGCATTTCCATTCATTTTAGAAAGGAAATATAACCTGAAGCAAACACATGCCCACTCCAACTCTAAACTCCGAGCCGGAGTCGAGGGTGGACGAGCATCTCTCTCTAGGCCTGGAAGCCGTTTTGCAGTGGAATGAATAAGCACAGATTCTTTGTGTTAGGTCAAGATTTGTCAGTCAGACGTAGGCTGGGACTGTTTTACCAGCAGATACTTCAAGCTTTCTCCATTGCTTCATTTTCCCACTTAACAGTTTATTGATTTTTACGGTTCGGTTATTAGCTCTTTCCAAGCATTATGAGCTGCTGAAGTAAAGCGATATAATTTATATTTTATTAGGATTTTATTTGAGGCTTCCAAAAGCACTTTATTTTGCCTTGAGACAAAAACAAAGCAACAACTACTGTATGCCAATAAGAGCCAGATGCATTGGATAGCAGTGACAGCTTAGAATCATAAAGTCAAGTTCCCATAAGGTTTGAATCAGAAAAACTGACAGACTGAATACTGTATGTTTTGGTAATGTGCGTATGTTGTGATCGGTCCACTCCTTAGAATTAGAATTTTGTTAAAGAACTACAAATTGTGTCTTTAATAGTGTTTCCTTTGTTCATTTCCTTTCCATTAATTTACCATTTTTTCCTTTCTTTTCCTTTCTACTGTATTTATCCTAACTTTTTGCCGTGGTCCTTTCCTTTCCTTGTCCTTTCTCCTCCCTTCCCACCACAGCCACACACATGATTAAACTGATTTTTTTTTTTTTTTTTTTTGTGATTTATTCCAGACGCATAAATAAGGCAGCCATTGCCAAATATTTAGCGAGTAGACATTTGTGATTAGAGAGGCCAGAAACAACCTTAATGTTACAGTGGAAAGAGTTAGGGATGCACTGTAAGTACAGTACTATAATAAGTACGAAGTGCCTCTTTTCCACTGCATAGTACGGCACGACACGGTTCAGTTCAACTCACTTCGGTTCGGCGCAGTTTGGGTCGGTTTGCTCTTCCACTGCTTTAGCGTGGGCGGGATTACTCACGCGCGCGGCGCCGCTACTGCCGTGATGTCATCGTAAACGCGCCACAAACAAACACACAACAATGGAGCATATCGACGGCATGGTGTTCTTCATTCTCGGCATGTGGATGTTTTTAACAGCGAGACGAAGGAGTTTGTTTCAAAAGAGGCCGACGGTTAATACAAAGAGGTGCGTACGATCCTTCTCTGGCTGTTTCTAAATATAGCGGTTCTGTTGTCTCGTGTCGCAAGTTCGGTGACGCAGTAATGACGATTTTCTCCGGCTAATCAGTGACTAGCGTGTTTACACGTCACGTTTTGGTAACGGTTCGGCGCGCTTGGAACCTCGGCCGAGGTGGTACTGAAAAAAGGAACAGGTACTATGTACTGTTCCCAGTGGAAAACCCCCCAAAAGTGAGCTGAACTGAGCCGTGTCGTGTCGTACTATGCAGTGGAAAAGCGCCAAAGGAGAGCTGATGCTTAGAGCCGGTAACACAATTGTCAGATCTCCATTTCTCAGTGTGCGTGGGCCGGATGAAGCCCTGCCGTGCCTGTCACTTGACTGGCCAGTGTATTAATACATAGCGTCGTGTGTATGTGTCAGCCTTGCTATCTCATCATTCTGCTCTGTTCTGCCTGCAGGGCAAGGCCATGCTGTAAGTCTGTTAAAGTGAACAGCCAAAGAATTTGTGTGCTAACAATAGAGCGGGAACTACTGCATGGCAATAACACTTTACTGAGACAACATAGTAAATGTGGTGGCGTGCAGTTTACTGAGTAGGACTAATCGCTTTCGTCTGGATGCTAAATAAATAACTATGTTTATCTGATGCATTACAGCCCAGTATTAATGCTCAGTCGAACTCAGTTTCATGTCTAACAAGCTAATCAAGCACGGCTATGACGATAATATGCTGGCTAAATGCCCTTCATCCTCATCAAATAAAAATAGCCTGAATGTAGATTTAATATGTTTCTATTACCGGCTGCAATTGAAGACTTCAAAACAAATACCACAGCAATTGCAGTGTTTTGAGCTGGGGTATTATCTTACGATGTCAATCATGCAACCATGGCCCATGTAAAATATTTTCTCAAAAGAGCTTGTTGAACTTGGAGCCCATGGGTCAGGATGAAGATATGAGAGCAGGATTTTGTGGGTTTGCACTAGAAATGACCAGCTCTTTTCGAGACCATAATGTGTTCAGACCTGGAATGCACTTGAATCAGAATGAGATTACAAAAGCAATTGTTAGAAATAGATTTGATTGTTCAGGTACTATTCAGATAATCTATTCCCAGCAAAGTCAAGTTTGGGGTTGGGGGGATGGCGGAGGGTTCAGCACCGCCTAGGCAGAATTTTGCCCAAGCCTGGGTTACGTATATTATACCTCACTTAACCTCACACTTACTGTGAATCTCATGATAATGGCAAAAACAGGAGAGGCACCATAGCTTTCTCCCTCACGGTTGTGGGAACGTCTAGACATTTAACGTAAACGTGACTTATGTCTGAAGGACAGAAAGGTGTCAGCTCTTAAACAGCTTAGTGAAGCCAGTAAGGTTCTGTACCCCATGCCTGAAAAGAGCTATCAAGAAATGAAATGCAAGTAAACAGCTCAGTACTATGCTTGGTAGTTGCCTACCATAGCTTTATAAAATTATTATATATATATATATATATATATATATAAAAAATTATTATTATTATTTTTTTTTTAAGGCCCTATAACTAGTCAACAGCACTCTGTATAACCTCAAGTAACATGCCCGTATTCCTCAACGGCTAATAAATATTTATATAATTTCAGATAATACATTTTAAGTAATTAAGATAAAAATTTTTATTTGAAAGGAATTAGACAGCTTTCCTAGTTGTTCTTCTTTTCATGGTCATCTCTGTTTGGAAGAAAGTGGGACAGAAGAAGAGAAAGCTAATTTATGGGCAGGTGAGCAGCTTTATCACCTACCATCAGATGGTAAATTTTGATGTTTATGAGGGAAGTGTGAATGACCTGCCCAAGCTGGGGACAGAGTTGAGGAGTTGGCTGCCAGACTGCAGTGTGGCCATGTGGTCCATTCTGAGCGGTCTGAGAGAAAGTCACTTGGTAGTTCCTCAGGAAATGGTGGAAGTGGATCATCTCAGGTAACATCTCTGTGAATCTGCGTTTCTCAGGTTACTGAAACGTTTGCGAATGCAGAAAAGGTAAAGCTTAGTTTTCAGTCAGTGTCCTAATGTTTCAGTAATTCAATCTTATCATCTGTGGTGTATGATTTATGATCACCTGTGAAAAAAAAAAATCAGAATTTCATTTGCTAAAATTGTGTTGTATATTCTTTCCAAGTGTATTATGCAAAGTTGCTGAATTTAATATGTAAATGTGTGAATGCTTCAGAAATTGCCCCATTAAAATACTTTCCAATTAGGTTTAAGTTGGCCTTGCCATACACAGTGCAAATTATGAAAAATGGCCACCGTTCAATGCCTGTTTTTCCTCACTACTTTATGAAATCTGGTATAAAGTTCATGTGCCCTTACTACTCACAAGGCTTTTATCATTATGTCAAAGTCTCAGCAACCTACAATGAAAAAGCATGTTCATTAGCATATTAGGCCACACCCATTAAAACAGTTCTCAGATCTGTCTCATATCTTAAGTTACTTTCCACCGAAGCCTTTGAGTGAACTGTGAAAAATAGTGTGCATGGTTGCAAGCATGTGTGTGTGCTGGCCGAGGGCCCTGTGGGCCAGCCGGCCAGCTGATGGAGGAGGTTTTGACAGACTGTAAGGGGAAAGCCTGGGCAGGCCAGCTGAGATTGAGGGCACCAGGTGTCTGGGGCCTGGGCATGCTCGGCACGCCGAGGGCGGACTAAGTTTAGCTGTTACATTACGTTACATGCAATGTTTTTTCTGTAGCTGCCGCATTTGTTGAAGATATAATGGTCTGCCAGCCAGCATGTAGACCACCCTCTCACTCTCTCAGTGCTCATTTTGGCTCTGCCAGAATAGACAGCATCCATCCGCCTCAGCCTATCGATCCAGGCTGGATGTTTTAAAGACACCTCGGCAAGGCAGTTTCCGTGCATGTGTCACTGCTGACATGTTTTAGAATTGCACATAAATGGCTGAACGCTCCAGAAAATGTGTGTGCTTGGTTGATATGAATACATAGTTTCCTTTACTTCAATTGATTTGCCGTTGACATGACGGTGATTGTGCAGCACTCTCAGGCCAAGAGTTGTACTTCTGCCATTAAGTTAGTTACTCTCATATTAGCCCATGATGTTAATTTGTTTTGCTTAAAGGGCAATCTGTTCTTATATGCTAGGCCAAGAGAAACAGCTTTTCACTGATTTAATCACACTTCCTGTATCTAAGTTGAAGTGCACAACCTTTTTAGACGCCCCAAAGATGGACAAACCAAGGGTCGCCCTTTTTATCTTTCGCTGAATAATAGTGCCTCCATTAAAATAATAAGCACTCCATGACCCCCTAACCTTTGCGTCTGACCTCACAGGGGATTCTATGTTCATCATTCTCTCTAGAGTGGGTTTTGTGACAGGCACTATTTCTCATCAATCTAGTTATGGGAGATTGATAGACCACTGAAATGCTTCTTACTCACACTGTTCCACTCTGGGTAATGAGTTTTTTTTTGTTGTTGTTGTTGTGCAGTGCATTATTTCAAAAGTGCACAATGCTAGTGAAAAACTCAAGGTACATGGTCTGTGAAGGACCCTGTATGTTTGTTGTAAGCTTAGCGAGTGAGATTGTACCGTGGAAAGTGTGCATGGAGGTCAGCACACTGCCAAAGTGGCACGGGTTGTTGTGGGTTGGATTTTGGCCCTGAGGGTTAACCAAGGTGGAAGTCCTACTGGGTGGGGAGGTGATGAGTGACACCATCCATGCTCACCATCGCTAATCACAGTGACATGAGAATGGCCAGATTTACCCACACCATTCAGAGGACCATCCATACATCATGCATGTAAAACAAATACCAATCTCACTCAGACTGATAAAGCCATTCTCACTCACTCACACTATCCTTACCTCAATCGAGATAAGGGATCAAGGGGTACCTCAAGGTTCTGTGCTAGTAACAAGAAAGTTGTGAGGTCAAAGGTGATCCTGTGACAACTAAAGATCTATTGTCTCTTGAGATTGTAAATTCAAATCCCAGAACTCCCACAGAGTCATTGCCCCCCAGAGGTCATGGGTTTAACCCAAGGACTGCCACTGTTCAACCACTGTTCAACCAAAGAGGCATCACCGGACCCTCAGTTGCTCAGTTTTATGCTTCGTTAGTAGTCAGCCTTAGCTCAGTGTCACTTTGAATAAAAGCATCTGCCAAATAAATTAATGTTAATGTTAGTCATACTTCTTTCTTCTCCCTATCTCTGTTAGACAGCCACAAAAGATTTATCCAATCTCTGATGTAGTCCTTTTTTCCATAATTCAAATAGAGGCACATCAATGTGTTTTTCATGTAAAGAGCAATATTCCTTGTCACTGTGCATAGAATTCCAAGAATGAGTCTTTGTTCCATGGGAAATGCACAGAACAAGGGAGCTGTCTTATTTATTCATTTTTTCCCCCTCCACCTTCATCTGCCTTTTGAGGCTTTTGCCAAGTACGCCCAGCACGGAGCTCTGGCAGACTATTGTGTGGGTGTAACGTTAATGCTTCTGGACAGACATTTGTTTGGAAGCAGAGGATGAGTGATATGTGAAGCGCTGGAAGATGTGCCTTCACGTCCTCTGGGTGAATGATGGGCCAACTGTGCAAGATCGCTCTAGGTCTGCTCAGGGAGCTGTAATATGAGATGGAGGCCCTCCATCTGTGGCTCTGAAAGGGCCAACGGGCCAACAGCATAGCTGACCTGTACCCAAGGGAGACCTGTCAGTAATCATCTAAAGAGCTCCCTCTAGAGGCCTGGGAGATTAAGCGCTTATTGAGTGAGAGCAGGTGGGCTGAAGTCCTGAACATTAAGCTCTCATCGCAGCTTTATCACAGATTGCTGTGCGATGATCAGCCTTTCTCCTGCTGTCTTATTATGGCTGGGTCTGAAATGTCATAGCATGCATACTACTCATACTATTTCTATTCCAATTTTACGGCTTACCTTTCCTTTCTTGCTTTCCCTGTCTCTCTCCACCACTTGATTGCATATTTTTTTGCAGTTAACTATGAGTTATATTAACTGAAAAACCTCAGTATAAAGTGTGTTTTGTGTTGTACATAACAAAAAATACTTTTCAATGTCCAATATAATCGGTTTTATCAATTGAAGTAGAAACATTGGTTCACGCCAACAGTCTCAACAATCCAAGCTTCAGCACATTGTTGAATGTCAGGAATCTGACCCTGTGGTGACCTATTTTCAACCATGAAAGCACCAGGTGACCTATTTTCAGGCCTGAGCTTTAACAACCATTCCTCTACCTTCTTTTAGATAGTTGCGTACCCTGGTCATCAGCTGTCCAAATGCTTTTCTATGTTTCTGTGTTTTCATTAAGTAGCGTTGGTAGATGAACACTTTCTTATATTTTAATGACAAATGTAGATTGTACTGTATGCCCCATTGGCCAACTGGCATCATCACCCTTTAGCAAATGAGTATAAAAATAAATTCATGTCATGATGATGAGTTGTTTGTTTTGTTCCTGTAGTTTAATGGGGTTGGGTTCTCTTCATGAATCACCAGAGCACAGCATATGGTCACTGAAGGCATATACCAGAAGTGATGTTTACTTCAGTGTGATGATGAAAATGTTTTAGTGTGAACCGTAATCCTTTGGTTTATTGATTTTCTTATATATGGCAAGTCAATCGTCTTTACTTCGGGCAGTATGGCTCAAGGAGCTAAATAATCCTTTGCAGTTTGTTTTCTGTGATTTTTTTTGGACACAAATGCTTCCCTCAGTGACCCAGGAAAGAGAACCACTGAGTATCCTAGAGGAAAAAAAAATCTTTTGGGCTTGCTGTCCATAATCCTCTGTGATAACCGCAAAGAAGTGCTGATGGACAAGTTCATGTTGTGCTTTGAATGGGATCATCTGTTCCTATAATTTGAAGCTTTGATTGGCGTATTGAATGGTTAAGGCAGAGTTTCCCATCATGCAAATCACTGCATTGGCGTAATGTACACCAGGTCAGTCAGCAGAGCTGTCTCGAGGCTCTGAGACATATGTTGATGATGTCTTGTCAGCGCCTGCCTCAAGCCGAATCACCCTTGCAGGAAATATAACATGTTAATGATTTGGCGAAGGGAATTGCTGACTTTTCACCATCGGTGACCTGTAATGAATGGAAAGGCACGGAAGAAGAAGATAAAAATCTAAACATATGTGCTGGCCCGGCACAAGCAGGAACGTGTAATGTGTCGTAAAATGCATATGTATGATTTGGAAAGTTTTAAAAGTATGGGCGATAAAAAGTTAAAAGTTGAACAAGGCATTTTTTTAGCCTAGTTTTTTTTGCTTTGAGTTAGGATGAAGTAGCACTCTGGTAAATAATGGTCCTTGAATGTAGCTTTACAAGTTTTATGCAAAATGAGTTTGAGAAACACATTCGTTCACACTCGCAAACAGCAGGCACAATCAGTATTCCAGTGGTGCATGTGAAATCCACAAAATGATAATCCAAGTGCTCTCGAGCTCCGTCTGGGCTCAGTGGTCTTTTATTGTACCTAATGAGTAGAAATCTTGATGTCGATGCCCCAGCAGAGCTACTATCCACAGCAGGATCACAGCATTAACCTCACATTAGTTGTGAGCTTCAGGGTCACTGCTGGGTGTCTGCTTACTCAAGGTTCTTTTACTGAGTTTAAAATCAGAGGATTATCAGATGCATCTCTCTGAGCTACAAAACACTTCCATCCCACATTGTTTCCTCATGCATGTCCAGGCACTAGTATATGATTCCATGCTGTAAGCAAGCAGAGAATAGCTCTGAGGCCTGACCCAGTTCAACTCTACTGCAACCTTATATGGTGCCTTGGGGAGTACAAGTTTTTAAAATGCTTCCTTGTTCTTTGTTCACATGTCTCCCCCCCTCCTTCCCAAAAAAAAAAAATCCTGTTTTTTTTTTTTTTATTTCCACAATAAACAAGATGTAAATCTTGGATTAGCAGGCTTCTTCGGCATATGGAATGCACATCATTCCCGTGTCTGAAATTCCTCCGAGTCTCATTATTCAATTTGTCATATTTTGCCCTTAAAAGCCTCATAATTTCATGACTCTTTAAAGCTCCAATGTCAAGGATTGGATTATTCATTTCCCCACTCATCATCACCACACATGTTTTAGATTCCTTCATGATGTATACAAATCGTTATATAAGATTGATCTTCTTCTGTCTTTCTTCTCGTAAGGTGTTTTAAGTTTATTTCCCTTATTCGCTTTTTTTCTCAGATTTTATCGAAGTGACTACCACCTTGACGTGTGTATCAATGACTACCTGGACGTCTACTGTCCCCACTACATGGACTCTGTGCCAGCGGAGAGGACCGAGCGTTACATGCTGTACATGGTCAACTATGACGGCTACAGCTCCTGTGACCACACATCGACGGGCTTCAAACGCTGGGAGTGCAATCGGCCCTACTCTCCCAATGGGCCTCTTAAGTTCTCAGAAAAGTTTCAGCTCTTCACACCATTCTCGCTGGGCTTCGAGTTCCGACCGGGCAGAGAATACTACTACATATGTGAGTATAGTCACGAACTAAACCACAGTAACCACATATTACAGGTACATAGCCGGATAATTATCGTTCATGAAAAGTAAAACTATAATAATAATAATAAAAAAAAATAAAAAAGCGAAACTAAAAAACAGCAGCATTGCTTTCTCATAGCTCGAAGGTTTCTAGTTAAATCTTGAGCTCAGGCTACTGTTTGCATGGAGTTGAACATGTTCTGGAAATGTCTATGTGAGTGTGTGAATAAGTGAATACATACTGTAATGCATAGCAAAACACTGGCATCCCACTCAAGTATATTCAAACCTCATGGCCCAGGAGAAGGCGCCAGGCTCTGGTGTAACTCTGGCCAAGATAAAGTGGTTACTGAAGATGACTAAAATGTACAAGGAGCACTACAGAAAATGTAACTGAATCAAACTATTGTATATAATGTAGCCAAATGTATTACGTCATTCTAAATATAAGATTACCGTAAACCAAATGTACGATTATTAAGGCTGTTTCTAGAATTGCTAACTAATATCAAGCTTAAGATTGTCATAATGGCTTATTAATGGCTTACTTTCTAGAAATGAATTAAAAATAGCAAAATTATATACCAAATGGAACATATATATGGAACATGTCTGGAAATAGTTTTTTTTTGTTATGAAGGTAAATATTATATCAATTTTATTATGAACAGGGAATTTCCTTTTAGAAAGGTTTTTTTTGGCAGTGGGGAATATTTAGACAAACTGTTTTTTTCATTTTGTGTTTTTCCATATTGGTATTTTTGGTGAACTATGCTGTATCTAATTTCATTTTGGTAATAATTTTGCAGTACTGTTTTATTGTGTAGTAAAACACATTATAAACATTATGATATAATTGAATGTTTTCAGCAAAAATAAATACCATTTAATTGTATTTCATTTTTTTTTTAACAGTAAAGTTTGGCCTTATAAATATTTCTCCCGCAAAATCCAGGTTTTGAGCAGTTTTAGTTTTTATAATGCATTAGCCGTGACCTCATGGTACATGAATAATTTCGGCATAAGCAGTTGATTCCAAGCAGCAAAAAGAAAAGCTGTTGGTGAGAATAAGTTTGTGCTCCACCAATCCTGACAAAACACACCGAAACGAAAACATGAATCATGATGAAAAACCGTCTCTTCCTGTAAGGGGTCTTTGTTACAGCCTCAAAGTTTCAGCTTTCGCATGCTCGCGAGAGGCCTCTTAAAAACAAGCATCTAAACCCATGTTTTTACAACTGGAGTCAGATCCCTGTAGAGCGAGAGGCGGAAGACAAAATAAGACGCAGGAATGGTCTGACTGCCTGGACAGCTCTGGCTCTAGAGATAACTTCATTTATGCAGGCTCACGCAGAAGATTTGGAATTAGCATGATTCATCCTGATGAACTGAGACATCATGTGGGTACAGTACGTCAGAAACAGAGCAGTTGTGCTAGTGGCATCGAAAAGGAGCAGAGAGAAGAAGAGAAATGCACAGTAAACAGCGATTAGGTGGGAGGTTACTGCAGATCACTTATCAGTTATCTTTTTCTTTTTTTTTTTTTTTTTTTAGTACATGGCCAGGTATGAAAGGAATTGCTCATTATCCTGAGACTTTGAGTGAGAACAATAGGACGTGTAACCAGCTGAGATGTTGGAGCTGTCAGGTAATCGGAAGGTTTTATAGGAATAGGCAGTGAGAGAATATGAGCCTGTGCAAAGCCCACAGCTCTTTCCTGTGTGACTCAGTTTTATGACTCAACAGTTGCGGACCCGCTTTAACAAATAGCCTGTTACTCCGACCTACCGATGCAACCGAAGGGAGGATGAAATAACAAACAATCTGTCAGCAGTCAGGCATTTTTGGCTGATATTGGAGTGTACAGTGGAGTGTTAAGGTAATCATACACCCACATAGCAGAGAATTTAATTTCAAGCAGATAGCAACTGCTTAGATTGCAGTCAAGCAGATCATATCAATGCCAAACATTTCAGAATTGTTTGTACAAATGAAAGTGTATGAGTTAAACCGTTTTGGACAACTGGGTTACTGCAAGTAGCAAAGCTATTAGTTGTTCTTAAATATGTACCTTTTGTGCTGAAATAATGCATCATTATTGGAAATGAGGAGTGATTCTAGATCCAATTATTGTCATACATGCACCATCAAACATACTGTACATATGCATTTCCTAAAATACAGATATTTATTACAGATATTTATTTATCTAACATTTAACATTGGTGAAAACTTTCTTTGTGCATAAATGGGCTATAACTGGGCTATAAGTGTTAAGACTTTTGACTGCATTAATAACATTATTATTATTACAATTATTCCATGTCCTCATTTCATACACTGATCATCTATCTGCCTTCATTAGTATGACTAAGAGCCCAAACTCTCCATTTTAAAAGATTGTTTTAAACTGTTAAATAACAGTTTAGATATACTGTGTAATAAATGCTTCCTCCACGGGTCAGTGTGTGTGGCTGTTCATATTGTGCATGTTCTCCCTGTACCTCTGGGTACTCCAGTTTCCTCCCACAGTGCAAAGACATGCAGATTAGGATAAACGACGTTTCCAAATTGCCAAAAGTCTGTTAATGATTATATGAGTTTGTGTGCGTATGTGCCCTGTGTTGGATTGGCACCCTGTCCAGGGTATACACTGCATTGTGCATGAAGGCTCCCTACAGTAACCGTGTAAAGGATAAGCAGTATAGAAAATGAATAAATGTCATTCATAAATCACTTTTTATTTGAGCTTTTGGGGAAAATAGAAGGTGTCTTTTGATTAATGTTTTTAACTTTTAGATGAGGTGAGATCACTCATGCGTTCTGGATTGGTCTTAAACTTTGTAGTTAGTTAGCTCCAGCGATCATCTATTAACATTAAAATCACAGAGGTTCACCGTGTGCCACTGGAGCGACTCGGGCCACCTCTGGGCATGGCAACATAAGACATTTAGGGTGTGCTATGGTGTCCGGCACCATGACGTTGGCAAAGGTTCATTTGGGCATTCTGTGGGATCGGAAGGGACTAGCCTCTGGTCCCCACCAGCATAAATGAGGCTTGAGTGCCCATGATCCGGTCACCATTTTACTCGTGTATACTGTAATTCCTAAGCAAAGTTATTCAATTCACCTGGTGGTGGTGTTAGTGTTATAGTTGGTTAGTGTATATCTCTGTTTAGCTAGGTGGGAAAAGCTTGTTTTTATGGTAGTTAAGCTAGCAACATGATTTCTGATAAAAAAAAAAACTTTTTTAATTAAAGCTAGGCCTGGGCGATAAAACGATAACGATATGTTTTGCGATAGACACGTGAGCGATATCAATAAAAAAATGTGTTCGATAGAACGTTCGATATTTTTTATTCTCTGTCGGAAGAAAACAGAGGTCGCGAAGCTAGTTTGGTTGCCGTCATGCGCACTCGCTCCGCGACCGGCTCTAGGACCCGGAAGTAGTACGGTCGCGATTCAGGAAGCATAAACGGAGACAAGATGGCGTAGAAATTGGCACCCGCAAAATGCGGGTAAAATTCGGCTGTGGCGGGTAATAACTTTAGTCTCACTAGCCACATTGGCGGGTAGTTTATTCTTTGGTATGACAATTATGCCAATATGCACAACTAACATCTATAATATTACTTGCTTATTGTGTGAGACAACCAGAGGAAAAAGAAACGGAGAAAACGGTATTCTTCTTTTACTGCATTCAGTGCACACGACACACATAGTATACAGCGCGGTACACTGCCAGTATACAGCCAGTGAATTAGCATCAAACTCAAATATATTACAACAATATATTTTTGTTGTACAGTAGTTTTCTCTAAAGGCATGTGATATAATAAACACATTGCACTATTTTATTACACTTTATTAAGCATTTCTTACATTTTCTTTTAATTTTGCACCTTAAATGTTAAGAGATAATTGTTAAGTGTTCATTGTGACTTTAGACTTATGTTTACATTTTAATTATTTGATTTTTCCATGGTTGTTGACATTTCTGTCTTAATAACTGATGGGACTATGATCATAGGAAGGTTAAGTTTAAAATAAAAATGTTTAAATATAATATGTTCTTCTCCTGGGCCTTATTTTAAATGGGTTATAAAAAATATCAATAATTATCGATATCGACCGATATGAAACACTGATTTCATGATACAGTTTTCAGCCATATCGCCCAGCCCTAATTAAAGCTAAACATTTCATAATTGCAGCCAATAATTTACATATTACATATACAGTATGCATTACCAATGACATATAGACATATTTAAATTTCCCTGCCATTAGTTAAAAATGTCTTGGTCTTATTGTATTTTTGTAATTTGAGAAGATCGTATAACTGTGAATTAGTTTGTTTCCATTTTGGTTAGTTCGATTTACATGTCTTTGTGTCTGCATGAGCTACACAGTGTGTCTTTGTTACAGCCTGTGATGGTTAATCACTGCGTGTGAGAGGTCGCTCTCGCACAGCCTCAGGGCGACACACTCGGCCTCAGAGCTGTCAGTCACAGGCCCGGCATGCTCAGGAAGCGATCAGTAGGGATCAGAGGGCTGGCCCCTGTGGGGTCAAAAGTGACCATGTTCTGATGGTCGCGGTAGAACTCTTAATTCCTGAATAGCTTAGGGCAGCATGTTTTTCCAATATGGTATGGGTGGAAGTCTGATCTTAATCTAGGAGGATAGAAATTCAATTTCAACTGAGGTTTTTTTTTTGTCTCTCTCCACCCTCATACGTTATATGAGGGTTGGAGTTGGGGTATGTTGAGGGAGCTGATAGTGAAGATATAAGTTTGGTTTTGCACTATTATTTAAAACAAACAAAAAAAAAAAACGATACAATTTCTAATTTCTACCGAACAAGTTTTAGATATGCAATCCTTAATGAGTGACAATTTTTAACTTTATGTTGTGCCCTCAGAGCGTAAGAATGTGGCAGAACAGAAGACAGCAGGGTGCCTTATCTCACAGATGGGCATCAATCCATCTTCCTATCATTTATAAGATTTCTTGGTTTCATCTTGTGTGATATCATAGCTGAAATAGTACTGTCTAGGAGATTTACCCATCTTAAACTTAGATGCCTGGCTATGTTGCGGATGTAATGTCTGCTATGTGACTCTGGAGACATGAAGAAGCTGCTCAGACTTTGGCAGCATGCACTGGCCTTGAGTCTTGTCTTGAGTTGTGTCTGAACATGCACAGTGAGGTAAGTTACATGATCCAGGCTGACAAAGGCATAATTTCAGTGATTGACTAGACTCAAGTACCTTTTACGCACCACCCGCATTATTATCTTAATGCACTATAGAATGCAATGTTGGTAGCTGTTCGTTTTCACTATTACAAATTCTGAAAGGCAAATAAAGGCGCTTTGAGTCTGTCATTCCTCTGTAAATGTGACAGGTACCACTTAAAACAGGAATGAAAAATTGAAGGCAGTAATTAGGGCTTAATAGCCAGTGACATTATGTAACTAAGGAAAGACTTGGTGCGTAATGTAAAAGTAGTTAAAGATGGTAATAAATAGAAGGCGGAGCTGGATACGCCCTAAGCCGTGGCATGTTTCTTATGGATGTTTCCAATCAGTGCTCGGGCTTCTGATCTAAATGGCGCTGGACCTCGCCTGGCGCAAATAGCGAAGAGTAAATATGCTTGTGGGGACATGATTAAGGGTTTACCTACCCCCAGTGTGTCCCTGTAGACTGAACATAAGTGCTTTGATTTAACCCATCCTCTTCCCACAGTATGGAAGGAAGGATGAAAGTGGAGACAGCAGGCAGATCAAAAGCAGCTGGAGACCCCACGCAACAGAGAATCATGGGGGTCAGCGCCAGCAGCAACACACTGCATTTTGGGAACAAATCTGTACAGACTTCAGGGATTAATAAAATATCCTCATGTAGACTTTTACGCCATGTATTCCTAATGCTTGAATTATGATCATTTTTATGTGTTCCGTCAGCCTAAAGTTCTTTGGTGCCTGAAGGTTTTTTTTTCTTTTTCTTTTTCCTTCTTGTATAGACGTCTGTCTTTCTGTACATACCATTTCAAATCACATCCAGCTGATTTACAGTATGGTTGATCCAGTAAGGCATTCCCTGTCATCTATATGAAACAAATAAATGTTCTTTCTTCATCATATGACTAATTACAGAAATGTTATAGAAGCAGCCGTCTCGAAAAACTAGAATCAGATTTTTTCTTTAATTTTTTTCACACATTTTGTAATGATATTTTATCTTCAGACCTACAGTAGGGCTTGCAAAGTTTATAGGGGCAAGTGTATGCAAAACATGAATGGTAGTAAATAGGGCTGCACGGTATATCGAAAAAATATTGTTATCGCGATAATGGCATGCGCGATAACCATATCGCAAAGAGTTGTGATAAATACTTTATTTGCCAAGCATTTGTGTGTCCAAATTTGACCAATCAGATGGGCCCTTACTATGTTTATATACCCGCTTATATATATATATATATATATATATATATATATATATATATTATATCTTTATACTTCATTCTGTCGCGAACTAACCCCGGATGATCAGAAGACTTAGCGATTAGCCGTTAGCCTTTTGTAGCGTGGACGGTAAACCCAAACACGGAAGCAAGCGAGTAGGCAGGATAACCACGCGAATTAGTTTAAGGACTCTCACAGAAGGGGAGCAAGGGAAAAACACACATTTAACCCGCGTCCTATAAACACACACTCGAATCAGAAAGTAAACAATCTGAACCGACTTGCGCGAAGTGACTAAGCTCTATGCGGTGGTTTGTTTACTCCTCTTATACTTCCTGGTTCGCGCCCGCATTACTTCCGGGTCCTAGTGCCGGTCGCGGAGCGAGTGCGTGTGTGTGCATGCGCGCGCGTGCGTGTGTGAGACAAATAGTATTTTTTTAATTTAATTTTTGTTTAATAATATTTATTTTTATTTAAAAAAAAACAGGCAAGCCAAAGAGAATATTTAGTTTAAAAGATGCTCTTGTTTTAAGACACTATTGATGAGTGTATGGTTACATGTAAATAAACAGTAATGTTTGAAAGTAATTCATATTGTGTTGGCAGGTTTATAGTAACAGCAAACCAGAAGTCAAAATATCTGCTGAGGGGTTTAAGTCATTCATAGTGTTTTGAAGTCTAAATATTTGCAACTTCCTTGACATACAGTGGTGTGAAAAACTATTTGCCCCCCTCCTGATTTCTTATTCTTTTGCATGTTTGTCACACAAAATGTTTCTGATCATCAAACACATTTAACTATTAGTCAAAGATAACACAAGTAAACACAAAATGCAGTTTTTAAATGAGGGGTTTCATTATTTAGGGAGAAAAAAAATCCAAACCTACATGGCCCTGTGTGAAAAAGTAATTGCCCCCTGAACCTAATAACTGGTTGGGCCGCCCTTAGCAGCAATAACTGCAATCAAGTGTTTGCGATAACTTGCAACGAGTCTTTTACAGCGCTCTGGAGGAATTTTGGCCCACTCATCTTTTCAGAATTGTTGTAATTCAGCTTTATTTGAGGGTTTTCTAGCATGAACTGCCTTTTCAAGGTCATGCCACAACATCTCAATAGGATTCAGGTCAGGACTTTGACTAGGCCACTCCAAAGTCTTCATTTTGTTTTTCTTCAGCCATTCAGAGGTGGATTTGCTGGTGTGTTTTGGGTCATTGTCCTGCTGCAGCACCCAAGATCACTTCAGCTTGAGTTGATGAACAGATGGCCGGACATTCTCCTTCAGGATTTTTTGGTAGACAGTAGAATTCATGGTTCCATCTATCACAGCAAGCCTTCCAGGTCCTGAAGCAGCAAAACAACCCCAGACCATCACACTACCACCACCATATTTTACTGTTGGTATGATGTTTTTTTTTCTGAAATGCTGTGTTACTTTTACGCCAGATGTAACGGGACACGCACCTTCCAAAAAGTTCAACTTTTGTCTCGTCGGTCCACAAGGTATTTTACCAAAAGTCTTGGCAATCATTGAGATGTTTTTTAGCAAAATTGAGACGAGCCTTAATGTTCTTTTTGCTTAAAAGTGGTTTGCGCCTTGGAAATCTGCCATGCAGGCCGTTTTTGCCCAGTCTCTTTCTTATGGTGGAGTCGTGAACACTGACTTTAATTGAGGCAAGTGAGGCCTGCAGTTCTTTAGATGTTGTCCTGGGGTCTTTTGTGGCTTCTCGGATGAGTTGTCTCTGCGCTCTTGGGATAATTTTGGTCGGCCGGCCACTCCTGGGAAGGTTCACCACTGTTCCATGTTTTTGCCATTTGTGGATAATGGCTCTCACTGTGGTTCGCTGGAGTCCCAAAGCTTTAGAAAAGGCTTTATAACCTTTACCAGACTGATAGATCTCAATTACATTTGTTCTCATTTGTTCCTGAATTTCTTTGGATCTTGGCATGATTTCTAGCTTTTGAGGTGCTTTTGGTCTACTTCTCTGTGTCAGGTAGCTCCTATTTAAGTGATTTCTTGATTGAAACAGGTGTGGCAGTAATCAGGCCTGGGGGTGACTACAGAAATTGAACTCCAGTGTGATAAACCTTAGTTAAGTTATTTTTTAACAAGGGGGGCAATCACTTTTTCACACAGGGCCATGTAGATTTGGAGGTTTTTTTCTCCCTTAATAACGTAAACCTTCATTTAAAAACTGCATTTTGTGTTCAATTATGTTATCTTTGACTAATAGTTAATGGTTTTTGATGAGCAGAAACATTTAAGTCTGACAAACATGCAAAAGAATAAGAAATCAGGAAGGGGGCAAATAGTTTTTCACACCACTGTATAGTTTCTTTTTAGCCTGAATTAGATTTAATTACATCAGACGAATATTTATTACCTGTTTATTTTAGTATCATCATTACATATAAATAAATAATTTTTAAAAATAGGCAATAATAATAATAAAAAAATGCATTTCTCTAGGGAAATGTTATATCGCAAGAAATATCGTTATCGCAATATTCAACAACAATATCGCATATTTTCCTAATATCGTGCAGCCCTAGTAGTAAAGTTTAATTTTAACTTGAGCTTCAATTGACAATGTCTTTGGGTAGAACTTCCTATCAATATTGTCTACACTGGGAGAAAGACAGTAAAACTCAATCAGCTTAGCATCAACACAAAGGCTGATTAAAGGAACTATTATACATATATCAATATATTTTATACAGTATTAATGTCATGTTAATGTTAATATAATGCAACTTTTAGTTTTAAAGAACAATTCAAGCAATTCATTTTAAAAACATTATGCACACAATACACAGAAATGCATAAACAGAATTACGGAACCCACATGTGGTGTTTGATGCAATGTTCTAGGTTTGTAGACAAAACAACATGCAGAAGCACGTCTTCATGCATTCATTCAATCACTGTCCAGACTCAACACTTTGATCACAGAGGAGATGTTTTACACACATCACTCAGTGAATGTCCTATGGGATATGAACTTCGGTGTCTAAATTCTGTCTCTTTAGAAATCTAAACAAGAAATTAACAATGTTGTAAATATTTGCTCGAATACAACAAGAAAATCAGAAACCAGATCGTGACTGGAAAGACGCAGTAGATCTGACTCTCGGAAAAAACTGTCTCATTGACTGATTGGAGGTCATTTGTATCATCAGTACAGATATTTAGTCTAACAGGTGTGGCACTTATCACCCGTCATCTGCAGCTGTCGTGGTTATTAGTACCCAATAGACGTTAAGTAGCAGGCGTTGATGTATGTAGTAGCCAATCAAGTTTTAGAGGCAGGTGGAAATATCATGTTCAGCCAATAGAGGTCGAAAGGGTCAGAGGCACTGTAAGTATCCTCCATATGGATGTTTAAAAGGATTTGGTTTCTGTTAGTTATGACCAAGACAAGATATTTGACCTCTACCCGGTCGACTTAAATCAGATGCATAGAAACTAAGACTTATTTTTAGCTAATTGAATAAGTAAAGGTCTATTGTTTTATAGGTAGTGTTTTAAATGGAGACCTTTAGGTGAGCTGTTTTTTTTTCTCATTACATAGTCACCTTTACTTCTTGTGTGATCTCTAAGAGAAACAGGATCGCTTTCTCTCCATCCCCATGGTTTTTGCCCCTCATTTGCATTAACTCCTGACAGCAGGCGATTGCATTACCTGCTACACAAAGAGAAGGTGGACTATGAAGGAGTCTGTCTCCCCGCTTCTTTTTAAGCACTAACAGGCTCTCTTTTATGGAAAGGACAAATTGAGAAACAGGGCCTGTAGCTGACAGGGCATAGTTGATGTAGTATTGTCCATATATATATATATATATATATATATATATATAAAAAATATTGCATGGCTAGGAAATGAAATGAAATGAATGCAGTAAGCTGATTGCATTTCCCTCTGAAGCCTGTGTGTTCACATAGGCATTTAAATGAGACCTGGAACATGTACAGAGCTTGTGACATCAGCAGCTCTGCTTCGGCAGGTAATGGCTCAGAGGAGACAAAGAGTTTTCAAAGTATCAAAGTGCACTTCCAAGTGGTTTGTGTTCTATCACTTTGCCATTTATGATACATCACAGCAGGGACAGTATAGTTTTGATCATGCATTTTTTTGCTCTAAGGAAGTTGAAAGCTCAGAACTCTTATTTCTCCTTGTTGTTTTGTTTCCTGTGTCTCTCGGCGTCTACTTAGAAAAGTAATTATAATGTGCATTTACGTGCACTATAACTGTGCATTATAACTAACTTAAGATCCTACCCTGGTGCTTAAGACATCATTCATTCATTCTTTCAATAAGCACTTCAGCCCTTATATCATGCCATCCCTCCCACCCAGACAGTATGAACAATTTTGCTCTCTTCGACTCCCTCCATAGATAGCTTTGGCATTTGTACTTGCGCTCTCCAGGCGACAAAGCAAATTCATTTCTGTTGCACCACTACGGGCAGCCATTCTGACATTTTTTTAAACTGAGGTCTTTATTGTCCTCAGATGATTGACTTCTACTCACCAACATGTCAGACAGACAGTTAGAGAAAATCAGAGACTATAGCAGCCAGTAGCTCATTCGTAGAATTATTTTTTTTTAAATAAAATTGGAAAAGAATGGGGTTTCCTCCGGGTACTCCGGTTTCCTCCCACAGTCCAAAGATATGCAGGTTAGGGTAATTGGCGTTCCTAAATTGCCCGTAGTGTGTGATTGGGTGTGTGAGTGTGTGTATGTGTGTGTGCCCTGCGATGGATTGGCACCCTGTCCAGGGTGTACCCCGCCTAGTGCCCGAAGTCTCCTGGGATAGGCTCCAGGTCCCCGCGACCCTGAACACAGGATGATGATTTATGTGGACACATCTACAAGAAATGTCCACTTTCATGCTATTAAGCCCAGATTTTCGTGTCATGGTTTTGAGTGCTTCCTGAAGAAGCAGGACAAGGTATAAACTCTATACCGCTTTTCCTTAACAGGGTTGCGTGATGCCTGAAGCCGCCTAGATTGGTTTTTATAGGGTTTAATATTTTATGGTGAACAGCAGTGCTCTCACTTGTACTCACACATGGCATGGATTCCTCGAGTCTAGTAGTAAACATCTTAATTGTTTCCACAGCCTCTACAGTCGCTGAGAATGGAAAAAAGACCTGTCTGAAGCTAAAAGTTTTCGTCAGACCTGCGAGTAAGTTTTTTCATCTCCTGGTGGAGTTCATTTATCACCGTTTCATCTGTGCAGAGTTTGTCGAGATTGGGATAAGAATGATAACACAATGATATCATGATGCCTGTCCTAACAGCAGCCTGTTTAATGTTCCTCTCACAGACAACTGCGTGAAAACCAACGTTCATGACCGGGTCTTCGACGTTAATGACAGTAACTCAATAGAGCCCAGAGGTTCGTCTGTTCACTTACTTTTCTTTTGGATGTTTTTTTTTTTTTTTTTGATGTTTTCCAAAACATTCATTAAAAAAAAATTCCATCTCTTTTTTAGACGACACAAGCCATGAATCAGCCGAGCCATCCCGAGGAGATGTCAATTCTGCTGGACGTGTACATATGGCTGGTCTGCCGCTAGCCTCAGCCCTGATCATCCTCATCTCTCAAAAATCATTATAGCATCCTCTGTGTGTGTGTGAGGGTACAGTAACATGTCATAATCTCAATGCAGAGGAGGACTCTTAAAAGAGCACTTTTTTTTTTTTTTGGAAAAAAAAAAGTAGGTCCTCATTATCTCCACTGTTCCTCTAATGAGAAGACGCCAGAACTCAGTCGATAAGAGTGGGATCTTCTCATCCGGGATGCATTACAGGATGGATTTTGGTGGTACACTAGCCAGATAACTGTATATGCATACACACTATCTTTCATCAAGCAATGGCTTACCTTTAAATGGAAGGTGGAAAAGACGTATATATTCTTTTATTTTCTTTGGACGTTTTTTTTTCTGTAAAAGGAATAACAGACACCCATCAGCATGAACCAGTCAGATATCTGGAACCATGGGAACATTTTAAACACAACTGTGTACAGGACTGACGGAGAACTGGTTCCAGAGTGTACCTTATATCGAGTCTTTACCTGGAGACTTTGTTGTTGTTTTTAAGGAGTTTTCTTATATATATATATAAAAAAAAAAAAAAAAGAAATAAGCACTCATCTGTTTTGTACATTGTGTACAGTTTAAAAAGCAGAATACAAACTGTATTCTTGAAGTGAATAAGAGCTCAAGTGTAGTAGCAACAGTGGTATTTTGTTATAGAGTTTGCAGCCTCGCTGATCAATTCTGTAAGTGAATATATTTGTTTGTTTAACAAAAAAAGCATTTTCCCATATTTATTACTCATTATTTCACACCCGGCCACTGCACCTATTCATCCTGGATTCACACTAACAATCCACAAGCCTGTGGTGTGAATGTGGGCATGGTCTGTTCAGCTTTTCTTTTTTTCTTTTTTTTTTTTTTAAGAAACAAGGGAATAAAACACTTGGGTGCATTATGTTATAAGAAAATAATCAACGAAAGGGGTGGAGTGATGCGGCCCAACACAAAGAATGTACTTCATATAGCCTAGATTTGATCATTTTCCTGTAACAGCTTGTGTTTTAATCATCTTACTTACTAACTTAGTGATTTTCCAACTACACTACATAAAGCAAAACACTTTTTTACTGTTATCCATTTATTCTTGTTGAACAGCTGCAAAATTATTTCCAGTTATCACTTAGGTTACAGCAGTCTTTCTCTCTACAGCCTCGCCTTTTTATCTCTCGAAGTTGATATAATTTACAAAAACAAATGCAGCTTGTCATGTTACCAAGAAACCACAGAGCATAAAGACTTTCCTGGGTCAAAAAATGATTACAAATTATTACAAATGATTGAAGACTCCATTCCATAAATGCTAAATAAACATCCCTTACAGAAAACGTCACCGCATTAGCGATTACACTTTTTTTTGTTGTTGTTGCTTTTTTAGTCTGATTATGTCGCCTGCAAGTTCCTGTGAATAACCTGTTACAGTAGAAAGGATAACATTTTTAGAACAAGTGCATTCAAAAACAGTAAATGTGTGACTACTGTCAGTGTATTGAACTGTCTGCTGTATAGACGAGTAAATCAGCACCTCTGACCAGTCAGGACTACAAATTTAACAGCACTATGGTCTAAGCACATAAATGTTGTTTAAACTGTAGCACATCTTTGTCCAGTGCTGTTGAAGAGGAAGGAAGTGAAGTTGTCAGTGTAAAGCGATAGATGAAACTTTGGTCGACCCTGTTATATAACTGTCCCAAGAACTTTACTGAAAGAAATCACATGCAGTACATATGCGATAACACCATATTCAGTATACAGTGCGTTATTTTTGAACATTTGCCATTCTTAAGTCATGTTTTAAACCAAGTCTCATATCACTCAGCACATGTGTCTTAGCTGGTAATAATGGCATTATGCAATAATGTACCGTGCTGTTTTTACAGGAAAAGTTGTAGAAAATCATTTGCAAGACAGGATTCAATTTGTCGCTGATTTACATAATTTGAATTTAGTTTTTTTTTTTTTCAATCTTTGGGATCACAGCTTTATTTTGTCAACTTGCACAAAAAATAAAGTTTGCTTGTGGCTTTTTTCAGCTTGCTAGTGTGAGCACAAGATAATGAGGTACAAAAATAATAATTTTAAAAAAATCTTGGAATTGTAACCAAAAATGAGTTAGATGTAAAGGACAAGCTAAGACATTGACATCTCTTTCAACTCGTTTATACTGAGTCCATGTTTAAGGCCAGTGCTACATTTGCTTGTTGAATAATTCATCATTTATTAAAAACCTATTGCCATCCTAAAGCCTGTAATGGAAGTCCTGTATCATGAACATTTCAATATTAAAGGCGTTTTGTAAACGAAAAAAAAAAAAAAAAAAGTACAGTAACACAATGCCCAGAAGCGCACAGTTGAAAGCATCAGGGAAATATAGAAATTTTATCTTAAGGATATAAATATTTTGTTGAACAGCTCTACAGTAAGTTCCGCTTTCAGCTTCTTAAGATGTAAACATGATACTGCACGGTGAGCTGATGCTGACTGAGCAGTGCGCCGAAGCCGTCCCCGGTAGCAGCTGCAGGCCTGACGTGATTTAATAGACTGTTTGATGTTGTCCAAGGGACTGGAATGTGGGCCACATACTGCGGCCTCATGTGGGTCATTTCTGGAATTAAAAATCGACTGGTGTGTCAGACCATACTGGTGTCCAGTTTAGTGGTAGGCTAGCATTACTGACATGAACTCAGACAAGTAGGGGGAGGGGAAGAGAATGCTTTGCTGTAATCAATAGGAATGGACAGATTCAATTCAATTAAACGTTATTTATATAGAGCTTTTAACAATTGTCATTGTCTCAAAGCAGCTTCACAAAAAATTTAAAAGATTTTGTTAGAAAAGAAAATATTTGGAAATGTGTATGTGTGAGAAAAATGTGTTTAGGTAATAATGAGATGAATGAATGATGAATGAAATTTCTCTGATGAGCAAGCCAAGGGTGACGGCGATGGTGGCAAGGAAAAACTCCCTGAGATGGCATTAGGAAGAAACCTTGAGAGGAACCAGACTCAACAGGGAACCCATCCTCATTTGGGTGATAACAGATAGAAATTATATAACATCATGTGTGTTGTGCAGGTGAAAGTGCAATATGACAGAAAATCATTTAAATTAACATGAAGACCCGCTCAGCATAGGGACGAGCCAGTGGACAGATGAGGTGCAGAGGGCAGATGAGGTCTGGATCACTGGATGCACAGGAGCAGCATGTGTAGCTCCAACCATCATAAAGCTGAATCCAGCTGGAGCTGGTCCTCTGGATGCCTCAGGAACCTCGCAGGGTCGGCCTTTGTCTACTGGAGCTGGCAAAATCTCCAGATGCCTCGGCATGGGTAGAAGGATACAGAACAGATGAGGAGAATTTGCGTAGTTGCCATTCGGTATAGGTGTACTGGAGTATGAGATTATGGGATGAGTTATGTGTATGCCAGATTAAAAAGATGCGTCTTGAGTCTACTTTTGAACTGGGAAACCGTGTCTGCTCCCCGAACACTGTCTGGAAGGCTATTCCAAAGCTTTGGAGCTAAATATGAAAAAGCCCCGCCCCCTTTTGTAGATTTTGAAATTCTGGGAACTACCAGAAGTCCGGAGCTTTGTGATCTTAAGGCGCGTAGTGGATTGTAGCGTATCAGAAGACTGGTTAGGTATGTGGGAGCTAAACCATTTAAGGCTTTGTATGTACAGTAAGTAACACTATTTTGTAATTTATTCTAGACTGAACAGGTAGCTAGTGCAGGGATGATAATATTGGGGTTATGTGATCATATTTTCTGGATCTAGGAAGAACCCTGGCAGCTGCATTTTGGACTAACTGAAGCTTGTTTATTGAGGATGCAGGACATCCACCTAGTAATGCATTGCAATAGTCCAGTCTGGAGGTCATGAATGCATGAACTAGCTTTTCTGCATCAGATACGAATAAGATGTTCCTCAGTTTTGCAATATTTCTAAGATGGAAAAAGGCTGTTTTTGTGATATTTGAAATGTGATTTTCAGAAGACAAGTTACTGTCTAATATTACGCCCAGGTTTTTCACTGTCGAGCTGGTAGTAACAGTACATCCTTCTAAACGCAGACTGAATTGTGAAAGCTGTTGTGTGCTGGTTTTTGGGCCGATAAGTAATATCTCCGTCTTATCTGAATTTAGTAAAAGAAAGTTATTGGTCATCCAATCTTTTATGTCCTGGACACACTCAGTTAATCTAGACAACTTAGGTATTTCGTCTGGTTTGGTTGAGATATATAATTGGGTATTATCAGCATAACAATGGAAACTAATCCCATGTCTTCTAATGATGTTACCCAAGGGAAGCATGTATATTGAGAACAACAGAGGTCCTAAAACTGACCCTTGTGGGACCCCATATTTCACTGGCATTACACCAGATGGTTCTCCATTTAGATCTACAAAATGGTATCGATCAGACAGGTATGATCTAAACCATTTTAATGCCTATCCCTGAATACCTACACTATGTGATTTTGTAAGCGATCTATGAGAATATCATGATCTACAGTGTCGAATGCAGCACTAAGATCAAGTAAGACTAGTATTGAGATGCAGCCTTGGTCCGAAGCTAAAAACAAGTCGTTTGCAATCTTAACTAGCGCAGTTTCTGTGCTATGATGGGGCCTGAAACCTGACTGAAATTCTTCATGGATGTTGTTATCCTGCAAGAATGTGCATATTTGAGCTGATACTACTTTTTCTAATATTTTTGATATGAACGGAAGGTTTGAAATCGGTCTGTAATTTGTTATTTCATTCGCGTCCAAATTAGATTTTTTAAGAAGCGGCTTAATAACTGCTAACTTGAAAGGTTTAGGGACGTGACCAAGATGTAATGAAGAATTACTGTAATACATTTAGAAGTGGCTCTCCAACCGTAAGCATCACTTCCTTTAAGAATCTGGTTGGGATTGGGTCTAACAGGCACGTTGTTTATTTAGCCGAGGTGATAAGTTTATACAGCTCTTCCTGTCCTTCCCGTGAATGAAACAGTAAATAATTTGCGTCAGTATCTGTGCTGGTAATGATTACTAGCAAAACAGTTATAGTGCAAGTGACAAAAGCGTTATCTACAGTAGCTTTAAAACCAATCATGGTGGAAACAGTGCATTTGTTAATTGTATAGGAAAAACAGTATGAACAGAAAACATTAAAGCAAATCATCCAAGGCACATTTGCGTTTTCACTTTAGCTAAAAATAAAAAAAAAAGTAGATACATCTTAATGCTAAAAATTTTCTCCTTGTTTTAAGCTCCATGTGCATTTTTGTAATTTACAGTTTATACAAAAAGTCAGAACCAGTGGACTGGAATCTTGATTCAACTTTTTACAGAAAAATTGTCATTAAATCATGTTATTAATTAATCACAGTCATTTCAGCTTCAGTAGAGCACCTGTTTTTAGCAAGGCAGCCTTATGTTCAATTTTATGTTAAGATAGAGTAACAAAAGAAAAAACTTAAAACTTGATCTTTTAAAGGAAAAAGAAATGTAACTTAATTTTTTCGGTTCATTAAGGGATTTGTTGATTGAAGATTTATGCAGTGCTTCTGTAACAAAACTGATTTATTATTTTTTTTAACATAGGAGCATATGGGTCCTGATTTTATGGATACTGTGTATCCTTAGGTTTGTGATATACGATATATGATATACAGTGATAATACGAGAGAGACATTAACATACAAAAAAAGAGAGATTAAATTGCAGTGTTCATGTTTATTTCTTTTATATGCAACGCTAATGATTTCCCGGTGCATGATTTTTAGTGTTGTAACACAAGCAGGTGTTTGTACTTTCATGCAGTCAGATATGAATCTTGTAGAATAGAGGACAAAGAATATGATTATTAATATGAGAGCATATACTGCAGACTGATTGAGTGATCGGCGATCTTGGTTATCATGGTCATGATGGTTTGAAGGTACAACTTAGTGTTTTCCTTGCTCTAACACACTCACTTCAACTCAGAGGCTAAGAAAGAGGGTGTGTTTGAGCAGGAAAATGCAGAAATATGCTGCACAGTGGTTTCTTCAGAAACGGGTTGAGTTGGGCTAGAAGGAAATCCATGCAGTTAGGAGAGTAGGGAACGTACAGTAAGTCTGGACCACTCGAGTATACAACCAATCCTGTACTGATCTTCTGCAAAGGCTCTAGGAGAAGCAATGCAGTTGCAAAACATCTGGAAAGTACTCATATCTGCAAAATCCAATTGTCATATAACACAACAGGTGCAAACATTTGTTCAGTGTTGACTGTAACTGGAGCCCCTGTCACTTCATTTTTGTATAATGGAAGTGCTTGTTAAGGGTGTGTGTGTGTGTGTGTGGAGGGTGGGGGGGGGGGTGTTAAAGAATTGACATTGGTGTTATGTTTTTGTATTGTTGCATTTCACCTTAGCACTGTGACCTGAGCACACATGTAGTTTCACGCTCACTTGTTTCAGACATGGGCCACCACAGAGAAGTCTCGGTCCTTCAGCACGTCGTTGTGTTGGTCACATTCACCTGATACTTGAGACCTTCTGCTTTATGTTATACACATTTTTTATATCCTCACATGCGATTGTTTGTAAATACACTTGTCAGAGCAGCCCAAACTAATAAAAAAGAATTAAATAAATCTGTCATTGTTTTAACATTGTTGTCTCTGTTGTGTTGCGTCTCAATTACAACCCACACACTCATTAACACTGCCATATAAACATTTATTCTTGTTATTATTATTATTATTATTATTACTACTTATGCTTATTTTTCCATTATTCAGTTTCATTATTCATTGGCTTAGTGGTTATCACTGTCGTTTTTGCATCTCCTGGGTCTGGGTTCAATTACCGGCCAGGTTCGATAACCGCCTCTGTGTGCATGGAGTTTGCATGTTTGGTGGGTTTCCTCCGGGTACTCCGGTTTCCTCCCACATTCCAAAGAAATGCAGATTAGGCTAATTGGTGTTCCCAAATTGGCCATAGTGTGTGAGTGAATGTGTGAGTATGTGTATATGTGTGTCCTGCGATTGGCACCCTGTCCAGCGTGTACCCCCCCTTGTGGCCCAAGTCTCCTGGGATAGGCTCCAGCCCCCATGACCCTAAATACAGGATAAAGCGGTAGACGATGAGTGAGTGAATTATTCAGTTCATAACCTGACAAAAGACGGTTGCCTGTCACAAAAGCAGAAACTGCTAATCACCCAAGAAGTCTTAAGTAACCCATTTTTTTTTGCCTAAAGCCAGACTTTAGCACCTAGCAGTCAGTAACATATCCTTTAAGTCCTGTAAGTGGTGAGGTGGACCTGCATGGAACAGCCTTGTTTTTCCAGCACATCCCACAGATGCTTGATTGCACTGAGATCTAGAGGATTTGGAGGTTAAGTCAACAGTTCAATCTTGCGGTGTTCCTCAAACCACTCTTGAACCATTTTTGTGGTGTGGAAAAGTGCCTTATCCTGTTTAAAGAGGACACTGCCATCAGTACATAGGTGGTACAGTACGTGTGAAATTAATATCCATGTCTTCTTCCCATAGTTCATCCTTTCCCATCTTGCACCCGGCCATCCACATGATTATAAAGAAAATGTGATTCAACCAGACTAGACAACTTTCACTGCTCCATGGTGCTTTTAGTGGTGGGCCAGCATGTGCACCCTGGTTATCGTCCGATTATGCACCTTCGTACAAAAAAACTGGTTTGCATTGTGTTTTCTGACACAGTTTTATCTGAGCTAACATAAACTTTACACACACTAACGGAATCACTGCTCTCTGACAGCGAGAGACTCTGATGTTACCGATAATCCTGCAGAGCGCGAGAGAGAAGAACCATGACTGACGCTCGGCAGTTAAAGCAAATGGTACTCGTATGTCAAGACCTTGCTCGTTTATTAAGTAAAAACTTATGAAAAAATCTCCTGTTGTTACAATCCATTATCCACGCTTCATCACAGGCTGGTCACAGGTTTTGAATGTCTCGTGAATAGAGATAACAGTGGCCACTCATCCTAGGCTCATCCTTCAAGCTGCAGTAGTAGAGGTTTTATGAAGTCTCAGGTCATGTATTATCCTGGTCAAAACAGCTGGTGAGCCACACATCCTGAAGGTTTTCATCTGCATCTTGATTAGCATCATTTCTCTCTTTATTATGCCGTGTTATGCTGAGCCTACAATGTCTAGATCCTCAGTTGATTTGTAATTCACATCAATCATTGCATGAAAACCATGTGTGTTGATCCCTGGATGTGGTTCACTGCAATTACTGCTGTGTTATGATGAAAGGTGTCAGGCGTGTAAAGCAGGAGAGGCGCAGGTTTGCAGGTTTAAAGTGACATCAGCTGTGTTAGTGATACATCTGAAAGACGCACACATACTGTAGAGTTCACTTTCACCAGCTTAATAAGGTTAGTAATGGCATCATTGTGTCATAATTCATATCCACAAATTAGTTGGATTTGTTTTAAGTATGCGAGAGAGGAAGCTGATTAACCCAGCACTGACACATAATTGGGTTATTACAGTGCTTTGTGGTGCACTCAGTGGTCAATGATAATGTCACCGAGGGGTAATAAAGACAGTTCAAGTGCACAGGCTCATTTAAAAAAGAGATCTATCTGTAAGACTTTTATAGCTCTATGCCTGAAGAATTTTTAATTCTGGGAACTGCTGTCCCATAGTCCTGTCATAGAATAAAAAATGGTTACCTTTTTTCTTTCACATTAAAAGTGCATAAGGCAGCATGCTGGCTTAGTGGTTAGCACTGTCGCTTCACCTTTAGAGATGGAGGTCTGAATCTCACCTGGAGTCTGTGTGTGGAGATTGCATGTTTTCACCCTGCGGGGTGGGTTTTCTCTGCGTACTCCGGTTGTCCCTATCCCAAAGGCTTTTCCAAATTGCCCACGGTGTACGAGTCGATCCGTGTGAGTGGGTTGCAAGAGGTTTGGATCCTCAGCAACCCATCTTTCCCTTAGAGCAATGGTTTCTGGAGTGATGTGATAGGTCATTGCAGACAACCATGGAGAAACAGTGAGGGTTTAAAATAGATAGACTACATACTGATACAGAAATGAGTAACATACTGTACTGTACAACCAATAATGGGTGTCATGGAACATTTTATTCTATTTCTGTTTATATAGGTTGCTCTTGTGGGCTGTTAGCACTGAACACCTTGTGCTGTGTTTTACAGTACATTTGAGGTGTTATGACTCTTATACAGCATCTTTAGTGGGATATTAACTGACCTGAGCACTCAAAATAGTATCAGTGAAATTTTATGTGATTAAAAATGAGCACAGCGTGTTGTGAACTGCAACTTAACTTACAAGTAGACACTGAAAAGTGAGGAGCAAATGAAGAACCAAACTGCTCTCAAATTACAGCAATACACACTACATCCCTGATTAGCTGCTTCAGGCTTTGCCAGTACCTTTGTGTGTATTCTCTATAAGCTAATTTTTAAGGAGACTTGCCAATACAGCTCTTTGTGTTCAGGTCAGCCATCCACACAATCTGTATTATTTGAATGCAATTAAACCTTGGATTGCGAGCATAATTCGTTCCGGAACCGTGCATGTACGTATATCGAAGCAGTTGTATATATCAAAGCGAATTTCCCCCATACAAAATAATGGAAAAAAATAAATAATAAATTCTAACAAAAATAATTAATACAAAATTTTAAGTAAAAATACTCGTGACTCGTGACTGGTGTTAGACGAGAGAAGAAGCAGGAGGAGGGGGGCTACTGTGTAGGAAAACTTTTACACACGCACCAGGAATCACTCTTCTAAACAAAATAATCTCCAGCACTGAAACAGCCTTTTTAACTTTTTTTCTTCATGTGGGCTGGTGTTGCATTGCAGTTACTAAAGAAAAATCACTACATTTGGACACAAAATAAAATGCTTTACACACACACACACACACACACACACACACACACACACACACACACACACGTGATTAGAATGCACCAAGACTGGGCATGGGAGATGATTACCCACAATCCCACAGTGCAAGAAAGAAAAGAACCATTGGCTCAGTTGTGATCATTTGACTCTCATCAGACAAAGCGTAAAGATCCTACAGTACTCGTACTGTATACATACTCAGCAAAAAAAGAAACATCCCTTTTTCAGGACTGTGTATTTCAACAATAATGTTGTACAAATCCAAATAACTTTACAGATCTTCATTGTAAAGGGTTTAAACAATGTTTTCCATGCATGTTTAATTAACCATAATCATTTAATTAACATGCACCTGTGGAATGGTCGTTAAGACCTTAACAGCTTACAGAAAGTAAGCATTTAAGGTCACAGTTGTAAAAACGCAGGACACTAAAGAGACTCGTCTACCGACTGTGAAAAACACCCAAAGAAAGACACCCAGGGTCGCTGCTCATCTGCGTGAACGTGCATTAGGCATGCTGCAGGGAGGCATGAGGACTGCTGATGTGGCTATAGGGCAATAAATCGCCATGTCCGCACTGTGAGACGCCTAAGACAGCGCTACAGGGAGACAGGAAGGACAGCTGATCATCCTCGCAGTGGAAGACCACGTGTAACAACACCTGCACAGGATGGGTACATCCGAATATCACACCTGCGTGACAGGTACAGGATGGCCACAACAACTGCCCGAGTCACACCAGGAACACACAATCCCTCCATCTCACAGCAAGAACTGACAAATCTGGTCCAGTCCATGAGGAGGAGATGCACTGCAGTACTTCATATATAAGTATATATATATACCTTAAAAAAATTTTCTTCCTAAAAAGCACATATTGCAGTCTTATTTTTCATTAATAATTAAAATCATGAAATCATAACAAAAGGGCTTACATCGCATGGTATCACATGATAAGGAATAATTGTATCTAACCATTTTCAGGGGAACAACTAAATGAGTGTGGTATTTGACCAAAATCATTTCCAGATTTGGTAGTAATGCATGCCTCATTAATATATTTGTAAAAAAAGAAAAAATTAAAATGTATATATGTATATGTATATGTATATGCATGACCCTACTGCAAAATAAAGCTTCCATGCAGCCATTTCTTTTTTCATTTATTCACCACTTGAGCAGTGAGCCATCACTTTAAAATAAACACATGATGCAAACGATAAGTGTGAAACCCTTCTGGCTGTTCTCATTGTGAGTAAACTGATGTTCGACCAGAAATGATATTTATTTTTGTGGGGAAATGGAATCTGGGGCTTTCCGTTCTCACTTTAACCAACCATCCAAGTGGAAATTCCATGTGGTTATTTCAACAAACTACTACAAAATAAGAACAAGAAATAGCTGCATGTTTATGATTTTAAGCAATTTCATTTTATTTCTCTTCATGTTTTGTTTGCTTTATTAACCAGCCATCTCCCTCTGATTTGAAAAGTATCAAGAGAAAACTGTGCTGATCAAATGCAGGAAGCTTTGTTTTGCAGCTACAGTATCAATGGTAAGAAAAAGATGGGGATCATGGGGAAATGATAGAACGATAGAAACATTGCTATACCACATGTTCTAGGGGCAATTTCTGGTTGGATGAAAAACACTTGAGAATCTGGTGGAAACCAACACAGACCTTCAAGGACCTGAGAACTTCGATGCAAAGGTCTGCCAAATGCATTTACTTCCTTCAAGGCAGCTGATAATTCGCCCAGCTTGCCCTTTCATTGTCACATTCAGCCAAAAACACAACAAGTTCAAGGTTTCTAAAAGAATATATATAACTATTATACAAAAGTGAGTTTTTGCAGAAATAGCATTTATGGTATTTTTTCAGGAAATCCCATCATATGGTTTTTCCAGGCATCACAAGATAAAGCCCTCCAGCAAGCCTCCTGCATCAATCCATCCTGACATTACACCAATGGAACCTGACATGAGCTAGTTTTGTACCAGAAGGCAGATGTTATATAGTGTAAAAACGACACTTTTTTTTGCTAAGGTTAGAGCGATTCAGTAGACTGTATGAACATCTCAAGATGTATTGCCTTGAGCTTTCCACTACTCACAGAGTCAGGTGTGGGGAAATCAAAGAAGTAAGCTGTGAACCATAGAACTGACTTTGTCCAAATATGTCAAGCATATGTGTGAAGCATAGGGATCAGAGCTGCATCTTCACCTTGGCGGGCCTGTTAGGTACTGTAAACTACAGGGGGTCCAGATGGTATGTCATTATGGGTGGAGATTGTTAAGGACTAGCCTCTCAAAGGCCTTTATGAAGTGTGAAGTAAAAAACTATTTTAAAAGGTAGAGCAACCCAAAGAGTAAACATATGCTGTAAAACACAGTCCCACGTAACAAAGATTTTTGGTTAATTCAAGTTACGTGAACAAATTTAACAAAACAAATTTCAACCAGCAAAATCTGGTCTGTTACTTAAAAAAAAAATCCTATGTATGAGTATATAAGACTGTCCTCTTTATGCCACTTTTAATCGAAATCATACCACAGTGCTGTTGAATTTTCATTAGTCAGATTATTCTACAATAGCAGCTACAAATCGTTGTTTATACAGTACATCTTGCTACAGTAGTACTGTGTTGGACCTGCTTTTGCCTTCAGAACTGCCTTACTTCCTCGCGGTATTGATTGATTCTATAAAGTCTTGGAAACTACTTAGAGGTTTGGATCCATATTGACATGATAGCATAATGCAGTTGCTGCTGGTTTGTCAGTTACAATCCCATCATGCTAACATCACATCCTAAAGATGCCCCAGATTGAGATCTGGTAACTGTAAAGGCCATTTGCGTATAGTGAACCCACTTTCATGTCATTTTTAGCTTTGTGACATCTTGGTGCGTTATTTACATTTACATTTGGGCATTTGGCAGACGCTCTTATCCAGAGCGACTTACATTTTTATTTTTTTTTATCTCATTACACATCTGAGCAGTTGAGGGTTAAGGGCCTTGCTCAAGGGCCTTACAGTGACAACTTGGTGGTTGTGGGATTTGTACCTGGGATCTTCCGAACCGTATTCCAATGCCTTAACCACTGAGCTACCCCTGGCCCCTATCTTGGTGCGTTATCTTGGGGTCATAAAGGGAGAACATGGTTAGCAACAATTCTCAGATATGCTGTGGCATTTAAATGACTGTTGGTCCCAAAATGTGCAGGATGGATTCATGCTATTTACAGCAAACGTCCGAAATCGAGAATCATCAGACCAGGCGATGTTTTTCCAATTTTCTATTGTGCAAATTTGAGTTATTTGAGTTACTGTTGCGTTGCTATCAATTTGAACAACTCACATTCTCCTCTCACCTCTGGCATCAACAAGATCATTTTTATCAAAAGAACTGCTGCTTGCTGGACATTTTCTCTTTATCAGAACATTCACTTTAAATGCTAAGGATGGTTGTGTGTGAAAATACATGTACCTCAGGAGTTTCGGAAACACTCAGACCAGCCCATCTGGCAACACCAACCATACAACATTAATTAATCTTTTATCCTCATTCTCATGCTCAGTTTGAATGTCCGGAGATATTCTTGACCATGTCTACATGCCTTTGCATTCAGTTGCTGCTATGTGATTGGCTGATTGAATATTTGCATTAACAAGCAGTTAAGCAGGTATACATAATGGAGTGTCTAGTAAGGTATATTAGTGCACTTACATAAAGTACTCATTCATTCATTTCTATACCGCCTATCCCAGGAGACTTCGGGCACTAGGCGGGGTACACCCTGGACAGGGTGCCAATCCATCGCAGGGCACACACACATACACACACTCACACACCCAATCACACACTACGGGCAAGTTAGGAACGCCAATTAGCCTAACCTGCATATCTTTGGACTGTGGGAGGAAACCGGAGGAAACCCACCAAGCACGGGGAGAACATGCAAACTCCATGCACACAGAGACGGGAATCGAACCCAGACCCTGGAGGTGCAAGGCGACAGTGCTAACCACTACACCACCGCGCCGCCTACATAAAGTACTGTACTGTGGAAACATTTTAGCAGGTCTAAAGAAATGTTGTAAAGTAAGAATGCTTTCAGAAAAATTTCTATTTTAACTGTTTATTTTGATCAATTTAGAAAATATGAAGTGCAAACAGAAGAAAAGTCTAAAATAAAATCAATATTTGGTGTGACTACCTTTTGGCTTCAAACCAGCATCAATTCTTACACTTTTACACTTGCACAAAGCAAGAGATTTTGTAAGATCACAGATATACCAAGCAGGTGCTAATGATAATCAATTCCATATGTAGGTTGAAACAATCATCAACTGAAACACAAACAGCTGTGCAGGATGCTTAAAACTGGGTGAGGAACAACCAAACTCTGCTACTAAGGTGAGGTTGTGGAAGACATGTCACAGGTCACACATCATGGCAAGTCTGAGCACAGCAACAAGATACAAGGTCTCCCTGGTAACATTCAAGCTATTTTGAAGAAGCACAAAGAAATAGCCAATGTTGAGGAATGTAGACGCAGTGGTCGACCAAGACTTCATGCAACAAGTGAAAGTCACATCATGTGTCACGGGTGAACTAACCTGAAGGACCAGAAGACGCAGCTTTAGCGGTTAGCCCAATGTAGCGTGGATGGTGAACCCAAACGCGGAGAGAAGTGAGTAGGTAGGATATCCCCGCGATTTAGTATAAGGACTCTCACAAAGGGTGAGTGAGGGAAAAACACAAATTTAACCCGCGTCCTATAAATGCACACACAAATAGCAGAAAGCAATAACCCAAAAGATTGGTGAGTACTCACGGTTTTGGAAGATCGCAACACGAACCAACATGGGCCGAACTCAATGACTGAGCGCTCTGCTATGGTTTATTTACTCCTTTTATACTTCCTGATTTACGACCGCTCTACTTCCGGGTCCTAGTGCCGGTCGTGGATTGAGTGTGCATGACAGTACCCCCCCCGTCCAGGACCGACTCCAGACGGTCCTGGGATGGAGGATACCCTGTGACGGTAATCCCGAATTAGTTCTGGGTCGAGGATGAAACGTGCAGGAACCCATGACCGCTCCTCGGGGCCATAGCCCTCCCAGTCAACCAGGTACTGAGTACCTCTGCCCCGAGGGCGCGAGTCGAGGATCCGTCGCACGGTGTAAGCGGGACCGCCGTCAATGATACGGGGAGGAGGAGCAGGGGGGGTGGGTGGAACCATGGGTGAAGTGATGAAGGGTTTTAGTTGGGATGTGTGGAATACTGGGTGTATTCGGAGCGCCGCAGGCAGCTGGAGCCGGTAGGTGACAGGGTTAATTTTGAGGTGGATGCGATATGGTCCAATGAACCTGGGTGATAGTTTTCTTGATTCGGTGTGTAGATGGAGGTTTTTTGTGGACAGCCATACCCTGTCACCTACATTATACAAACGTCCCGGAGGGTGTCGACGGCGATGTTGAGCGGCGTAGCGTGTGTTGGCTCGTTGGATGGCTTGGTTCGTCAATGTCCAGAGCCGCCGACACCTGCGGACCAACTGTTGGGCTGATGGTACATCAACCTCCGGTTCTTGGTGTTCGAACATCGGAGGTTGGAAACCATGGCATACCTCGAATGGACTGAGGTTGGTTGCAGACGAGACGTGTAGGTTGTGTGACAACTCAGCCCATAGGAGGTAGCGAGCCCAGGAGCGCTGACGATCCGCCACAAAACACCTCAGATAGCGCTCCAGTTGTTGGTTGGTCCGCTCCGTCTGACCATTGGTCTGGGGATGGTACCCAGAAGATAGGCTGCAGGTGGAATGGATCAGACGGCAGAAGGCCTTCCAGAATCGGGCAGTGAACTGGGGCCCCCTATCCGAGACGATGTCTTTGGGGAACCCATGCAGGCGGACTACGTGCTCTAATATCAGTGTTGCGGTGTCCTTGGCTGACGGGAGTCCGGTTAGGGCCACCAGGTGCACGGCTTTGGAGAAACGATCGACGATGGTTAAGATGGTATTCTTCCCTTCGGATTCCGGCAGGCCTGTGATGAAATCGACGGCAATGTGCGACCAGGGCCGACGGGGAATTGGAAGTGGTTGAAGTTCCCCTGGTGTCGGCTGGTTGGAGTCCTTTGCCCTGGCGCACACTGGGCACGCCTGAACGTATTCCTCGATGTCCCTGGTCATTGATGGCCACCAGAAGGCGCGCTGGATGAACTGGGTTGTACGCCTGCTGCCTGGGTGCCCGGAGAGGAGTGAGGTGTGGCCCCACTGGATGACTTCCGATCTCAGGGGGTGAGGAACGTAGAGACGTCCAGGCGGCGCACCTGCCGGTTCGTTCTCCGTGACCTGTGCCTGGCGGACCCTTGTTTCCAGTTCCCAGCGGAGGGGTGCGATGATTCTGGATGGTGGGAGAACAGGCGCGGGCTCCGCCCGGGCGACATCCTCTTCATGCTGACGGGAGAGGGCATCAGCCTTGGTGTTTTTCGAGCCCGGGCGGTATGACAGATGGAAATCATAGTGTTCGAAAAATAGTGCCCATCGCGCCTGCCTCGGGTTCAGCTGTTTTAGATTGCGGATTGTGATGAGATTTTGATGATCGGTCCAGACGATGAATGGCTCTCTGGTGCCCTGGAGCCAGTGACGCCATTCCTCCAAAGCCCACTTTATGGCCAGCAGCTCGCGGTCCCCTACCCCGTATCGCTGCTGAGTGGTGTCAAATTTTTTGGAGAAGAAACTACAGGGGTGTAGTTTTTGGTCTGGACCTCGCTGGGAGAGAACAGCCCCAGCGCCCACATCTGAGGCGTCCACCTCCACAACGAATGGTTGACTTGAATCTGGGTGAAGAAGAATCGGTGCGGTGGTGAAAAGTTGGCAAAGCCTTTGGAAGGCTGAGATGGCGGCAGAGTCTAGAGTGAAGGGTGACGGTGAGGGTCGGGTCAGAGCGGTTAGGGGGGCGGCAACCGTACTGTAGTCCCGGATAAAGTGACGATAGAAGTTCGCAAACCCGAGAAACCGTTGAAGCTGCTTAAGGGTCTTGGGTAGGGGCCAATGACGCACAACTTTGAGTTTCTGCGGGTCCATGGCCACACCCTGGGGCGAGATGACAAAACCCAGGAACGTGGTGGAGCGCTCGTGAAAAGCGCACTTTTCCAACTTACAGTACAGTTGATGGGCGTGTAATCTCTTTAAAACCGCTCTGACGTGCTGAGTGTGTTCTTCAGGAGTTCGTGAATAGATTAGGATATCGTCCAAGTATGCAAATGCCCACCGCCCTAACATGTCTCGGAGAACGTCATTGATGAAATGTTGGAAAGCGGCGGGGGCATTGCAAAGTCCAAACGGGATTACCAGGCTTTCATAGTGTCCCGTGGGTGTGATGAAGGCCGTCTTCCACTCATCACCCTCTCTGATGCGCACCAAGTTGTAGGCGCTCCGCAGGTCCAACTTTGTGAAGATGGTAGCGCCAGAGAGGGCGTCCAGGGCAGAGTTGGTAAGAGGCAACGGGTGTCGGTTCTTTATGGTGATGTTATTTAGCCCCCGATAGTCGACACATGGCCGAAGTTCTCCTTTTTTCTTCACGAAGAAGAACCCGCGGCAGCAGGCGATGAGGAGGGCCGGATGGTACCTTGGCGGAGGGCATTGGTCACGTAGTCTTCCATTCTATTCTGAGTCCAGGAGATGAGGGGGTCGTGCTGGATGAGCCACGGGTGACCCAGAATGATGGGTGGTGATGAGACGGAGGTGAGGTGAAACCGGAGCTGTTCTGTGTGTTGGTCGATGACTAAGGTGATGGGTTGGGTTTGGGCGATGATCGGGCTAGATGAGAGGGGGCGACCGTCAACTGAAGTGATCCGAATGGGCTGGGATAACGTCTCAATCTTTACCCCCAGTTTTTTGGCATAAGATGAGTCAATGAAGTTACCCGCTGCCCCGGAGTCGATGAATGCGGTACTTCGAACTCGTTTGTGGCCAATTTGGAGGGATACCTGAACCGTAAGGCGCGCGTTAGGGTTGTCGATGGTGGCGGAGATCTGAAGGAGACCCGGTGAATCTCTCCCTCTGTTCACCGGGGCTGGGCGTTTCCCGGACGTAGAGGACAGATCGCCCGGTGATGGTCCGCGGAACCACAATATGCGCACAAACCCTCTTTGAAGCGGCGTGCGCGTTCCGATACGGTCAGGGAGGCGCGCCCTAATTGCATGGGTTCCCCGGCTCCTGTGTCAACCACGGCAGGAGGTGGAGAACCGACATGTCCAGGTGGGGTGTAGGAGGTGAAAGAAGGTGGTCGTGGTTGGTTGAAGGTGAAGGTCGATGCTGGCGGCAGGGTTCTAGGAGCTGGCTTCGGACGAGAGACGAGGCGTTGGTCGATCCGCAGGGCCAGTTGGATTAGCCCCTCTAGTGTAGCGGGGAGTTCTCGCCCGGCTAGTTCATCTTTTATCCTAGAAGCCAACCCCTCGTAGTATGATGTCCGGAGCGCGGCATCTCCCCAGGTGGTCTGAACGGCGAGCGTGCGGAACTCAGCCGTATAGCGACTCACGGACAGTGCTCCCTGCCGCAGATGATAGAGTTTTGAGTCGGTCTCCACCTCGCCCGCAGGGTGTTCAAAAGTGAGTTTGAGCTGACGGGTGAATTCGTTATATGAGTGAGCGACGTCCGTGTCAGCGCGGATAACTGCCGTGGCCCACTCTGCTGCCTGCCCTGTTAGCAACGAAACGAGTAGTGCAATGCGTAGTCGGTCGGTGGAGTACCTGGTGGAATTAAACTCAAACACCAACTCAAGTGCTGTTAAAAACACACTGCATTTCCCGTCCGTGCCATTCCATTTTTCTGGTAGAGAAAGAAAAACATCAGAAGCGGGGGGAGGGGTGATGAGGTGGTGCCGCGGCCTCTGCGGCGTGCGATCGAGCAGTGACGCCATCAACAGCTGCGCGGAGATCCGCATTCTCCCGCCGGAGCTCAGCGACCTCGCGGCGGAGAGAAGCAAGATCCCCGGTTAGCTGATTGATTAGCGCGGCATGCTGATCCACAACGCCGCAAATGCTCGCGTAATCCGCTGGGTTCGCCGCGGTGGGCTCAGTCATTCTGTCACGGGTGAACTAACCTGAAGGACCAGAAGACGCAGCTTTAGCGGTTAGCCCAATGTAGCGTGGATGGTGAACCCAAACGCGGAGAGAAGCGAGTAGGTAGGATATCCCCGCGATTTAGTATAAGGACTCTCACAAAGGGTGAGTGAGGGAAAAACACAAATTTAACCCGCGTCCTATAAATGCACACACAAATAGCAGAAAGCAATAACCCAAAAGATTGGTGAGTACTCACGGTTTTGGAAGATCGCAACACGAACCAACATGGGCCGAACTCAATGACTGAGCGCTCTGCTATGGTTTATTTACTCCTTTTATACTTCCTGATTTACGACCGCTCTATTTCCGGGTCCTAGTGCCGGTCGTGGATTGAGTGTGCATGACATCATGCTTACCTTGCTTTGACATCGGAAGATGTCCAGCGGTGCCATTAGTGCCAAGAGTTGATGGAAACCAGTGGGACTCAGGTACACCCATCTGATGTCTGGAAAAGTCTGGCTAGAAGTGGTCTTCATGGAAGAATTCTGGCCCAAAAGCTATACCTCTGATTTAGAAACAAGGCTTCAACTCTGCACAAACATAGGAACTGGGGTGCAGAAAAATGTGCAGGTGCTGTGGAGTCAAACTTTGAAATATATGGTTATAGCAGGAGACAGGTTGTTTGCCAAAGGGCTCGATAGCGGTAGAATAATAAGTACAGTTACAACAGTAAAGCATAGTGGAGGTTTCTTGCAAGTTTGGGACTGCATTTATGCAAATGAAGTTGAAGATTTGGTGAAGATTAATGGTATAGTCAATGCTGAGAAATACAGACAAATACTTATCTGATTGGCCCCAAATATATTCTGCAGCAGAACAATAACTCCAAACATACAGCCAATGTCATTAAGAACTATTTTCAGCATAGAGAAGAACAAGGAGTCCTGGAAGAGATGGTTTGACCCCACATGTTCCTGATCTTAACATCATCAAGTTTATCAGGGACTACATGAAAAGACCAGAGGATTACAGGCAGCTTACATCCACAGAACATCTGTGGTTAGTGCTCCAAGATGTTTGGAACAACCTACCTGCCAAGTTCCTTCAAAAATTGTGTGCAAGTTTACCTAGAAGATTTGATGCTGTTTTGCAGATAAAGGTTGGTCACACCAAATACTGTACTGATTTAATTTGGATTTCTTTTCTCTTCATTTACTTTCCATTTTGCTAATTGATAAAAATCAACTATTAACACTATTAACACACTATTAACACAATTATATATACAGGTCCTTGTAAAAAAATTAGCATATTGTGATGAAGTTCATTATTTTCTGTAATGTACTGATAAACATTAGACTTTCATATATTTTAGATTCATTACACACAACTGAAGTAGTTCAAGCCTTTTATTGTTTTAATATTGATGATTGTGGCATACAGCTCATGAAAACCCAAAATCCCTATCTCAAAAAATTAGCATATTTCATCCGATCAATGAAAGAAAAGTGTTTTTAATACAAAAAAAGTCAACCTTCAAATAATTATGTTCAGTTCTGCACTCAATACTTGGTCGGGAATCCTTTTGCAGATTCTTGTGTCTCTCAACTTTCTCTTCACAATATCCCACAGATTCTCTATGGGGTTCAGGTCAGGAGAGTTGGCAGGCCAGTTGAGCACAGTAATACCATGGTCAGTAAACCATTTACCAGTGGTTTTGGCACTGTGAGCAGGTGCCAGGTCGTGCTGAAAAATGAAATCTTCATCTCCATAAAGCTTTTCAGCAGATGGAAGCATGAAGTGCTCCAAAATCTCCTGATAGCTAGCTGCATTGACCCTGCCCTTGATAAAACCCAGTGGACCAACACCAGCAGCTGACATGGCACCCCAGACCATCACTGACTGTGGGTACTTGACACTGGACTTCAGGCATTTTGGCATTTCCCTCTCCCCAGTCTTCCTCCAGACTCTGGCACCTTGATTTCCCAATGACATGCAAAATTTGCAACCTGTAGCCCATTTCCTGCACACGCCTGTACACGGTGGCTCTGGATGTTTCTACTCCAGACTCAGTCCACTGCTTCCGCAGGTCCCCTAAGATTCCAAGGTCTGGAATCGGTCCTTCTCCACAATCTTCCTCAGGGCCTGGTCACCTCTTCTCGTTGTGCAGCGTTTTCTGCCACATGTTTTCCTTCCCACAGACTTCCCACTGAGGTGCCTTGATACAGCACTCTGGGAACAGCCTATTCGTTCAGAAATGTCTTTCTGTGTCTTACCCTCTTGCTTGAGGGTGTCAATGATGGCCTTCTGGACAGCAGTCAGGTCGGCAGTCTTACCCATGATTGCGGTTTTGAGTAATGAACCAGGCTGGGAGTTTTTAAAACCCTCAGGAATCTTTTGCAGGTGTTTAGAGTTAATTAGTTGATTCAGATGATTAGGTTAATAGCTCGTTTAGAGAACCTTTTCATGATATGAAAAAAATTTTGAGATAGGGATTTTGGGTTTTCATGAGCTGTATGCCACAATCATCAATATTAAAACAATAAAAGGCTTGAACTACTTCAGTTTGTGTGTAATGAATCTAAAATATATGAAAGTCTAATGTTTATCAGTACATTACAGAAAATAATGAACTTTATCACAATATGCTAATTTTTTTAGAAAGACCTGTATATATATATGTCTAAAACTTATGCACAGTAATGAGTTAACAGTTCATTTGGATATCGGACACAATGTTGTGGACACAGTAATTCCTTAGTAATTAGTGAAATTGTAGTGCTTATTTACAGTGTAATGCTATTTAAAAGTAAATCTTTACAATATTTTGAGCATATGCTGTTAATAAAGGATATTTGTTGCTCATTTCTACATAATAGCCTTGTTCTTTTATAGGTTATTATTGTCCTTTTTTCCATTAGACCTTGGCTAAAAATAAACATCACCCCCGTACGGAAACCTATAAATAACTCACATAAACATTTATGTTGTAGACACTAAAAAGCTGGAATAGGTTGTGGTGTATTATTCAATCATTCATTTATCATCAATTCCGCTTATCCTGTTACTTTGTGCACAACTCAGGACAGGGTTCCAATCCATTGCAGGACACACACACAATTTGAGAATGCCAAGCAAGGGGAACTTTAGCTGTTAGAAATTAATGTTAACTTGATCAGCAATTAGTCAGTAATTATTGTTACTAATTAGCTATTTTCAGTTGGTAGTAACTCAATAATAATAATGCTGTAAATCCTTGGTGATCACAGCTAAGCTAACAACGAATTCCACTAACAAAATAAGTATTTAGCTATTATTTGTAATAGGTAATATGAATAAGATTTGTATAAATGAAGACCTACACAAGGCAGCACAGAGGCGTATTGGTTAACCCCATGCTTGGTGGGTTTCCTCTGGTTTACTCCAGTTTCTCACATAGTCAGACTGTACGGCATGCAGATTAGGCTAATTGGCATTCCCAAATTGCCTGTAGAAGCAAACTTTATGGCAGAAAAAGCTTTTGAAAATTTAAAAATATCCAATATCCAATGTAGAATCTAAATGAACCCTGTTTGGTCATTGAAAATGGTTTTAAATTCGGTTATAACGTTTAATTGAAATTGTTCATATTGATGTCCTTATAGTAAAAATCTTAAAGCTTTCATAGCTTGGTCACAAGGCAACCTGAGCTGAAAATGGATGGAGAAAATGAGAATTAAAAGCAGTCAATCTATTTAGCAGATGATAGCGTTTAATTTTTCTCTTTTTTTTTCATAACCTACAGTCCTTCGACCTGGTGAAAAACGTGATCATATTGTAAGCATGGGGAGTATGATGTTTCTCAGCTGCTGCTAAAAAGCCTGCCAAATGCCTCAAAAGGCCAAATTCAGGACTTGTTTCAGAAATGGAACACTATTCAGTTTTTATGCGGCCCATCTGCAACTCTATTCAGCGATCTAAAAATACTCCAGCAGAGAGGAATCATTTCTCTTTTCAACCAGGGAAAGCCTGAGGCTGCCTGATATTTCCACGGCCAGAGAACAAATTGTACACACCATGAATGTGCTCACCTTAAATGGGTAAATGAGACATTGACCCATATGTACAAACAAGAGCAAAATGTAGCAAAATTGATATTCATGTATATAAAAGTATATTTATAAGGGCTTTCGGAATTTACTGAAACAATTAACAGCCATGCATTTTTTGGAATCGATTTTCTGAAATAACGAGACTTGTGCTCAGTTAGCCATCCAGTTAGCCATGTTATAATAAAAGAAACAAAGCAAAGCAAAGAAAGAAAATAAATATGAAGAAATCAACTGGCATGCCAGTTCACTACAGGACCCCCTACATGAGCACATTTCCAATGAGAGACAGTGTAATGTAGCTAATCGGCCTCTATTTGCATGCCTTTTTTCCCCGATGGGGAATGAATTGAGAGACAACTCAAGTGAGTGAACAGTAACCTGAGCTCAGGATCAAACCAGGCACATTAGAGGTTACCTCAGACATGTGTAGCTCTTAAAACCCAGAGCATTGTAGCCATTTTTTGTTTTGCTGTTTTTTAATATACATATATAGGGCTCAGGATTGTGCAGTATAGAATGTGATATCCTTTTTTTTTTTTTTTCAGCACAACCTAGGCGATATGATGAACTGAATTGTATTTCATTTTAACCAACTATACAAACATGACTATGTAAAGAAAATACACATAGGCACATAGGCAACGAAATAGCATAGATACACATGATCACTTGTTTTTCTGGTTGTTTCCATGACCAAAGAAATAATAATAAAATGCTAATTTTGAGAGTTTTTGCGACATCAATCCGATATTATGGGAGTGGTAAAATGTACATGTTACTGTTCATTCTGCCTGACATGTCCTCCTTCTTCTTTGTCTTTCAGCTGTTCCGTTTCAGGGGTCGCCACAGCGAATCATCTGCCTCCATCTAACCCTATCCTCTGCATCCTCTTCTCTCACACCAACTAACTTCATGTCCTCTCTCACTGCATCCATAAATCTCCTCTTTGGTCTTCCTCTAGACCTCCTGCCTGGCAGTTCCAACCTCAGCATCCTTCTACCGATATATTCACCATCTCTCCTCTGAACATGTCCAAACCACCTCAATCTGGCCTCTCTGACTTTATCTCCAAAACATCTCACATGGGTTGTCCCTCTGATGAACTCATTCTTGATCCTATCCATCCTTGTCACTCCAAAGGAGAACCTCAACATCTTCAGCTCTGCTACCTCCAACTCTGCCTCCTGTCTTTTCTTCAGTGCCACTGTCTCTAAGCCGTAGAGCATCGCTGGTCTCACCACTGTCCTGTACACCTTTCCTTTCATTCTCGCCGATTCTCTTTTATCGCACAACACACTTTTTTCCACCCATTCCAACCTGCCTGTACTCGTCTCTTCACCTCCTTTCCACACTCTCCATTGCTCTGGACCGTTGATCCTAAGTACTTAAAATCTGTACTTTAAGTAAAGTACTGTACTTATGTCTGCCTGACATATCCAAAGACCCAAATACAGTTTGGTGTCTGAAGCCTCCCTGTTAACATACAGTATGTACGCGCATATGTACAGTATATATTTTTTAATTGCCACCGACCTACAGTATGCTGTGTTGTGGCACAGATCTGTGGCACTTGGGTTTTAATCTCCTGTGTGTGTGTGTGTGTGTGTGTGTGTGTGTGTGTGTGTGTGTGTGTGTGTGTGTAAGGTGAGAGACTGACTGGTTCTAGTTATTATAATATCAGTTATAACAGTAAATAACAATTGAAAAGATGTTCCATCGCACAAACTATTAAAAAATTTATTATGTATTTTACTTTAATTTTTAAAAAGAATAAATTGGAAACATGGCGGCGCGGTGGTGTAGTGGTTAGCACTGTCGCCTTGCACCTCCAGGGTCTGGGTTCGATTCCCCGGCCAGGCTCGATTCCCGTCTCTGTGTGCATGGAGTTTGCATGTTCTCCCCGTGCTTGGTGGGTTTCCTCCGGGTACTCCGGTTTCCTCCCACAGTCCAAAGACATGCAGATTAGGATAATTGGCGTTCCTAAATTGCCCGTAGTGTGTGATTGGGTGTGTGAGTATGTGTATGTGTGTGTGCCCTGCGATGGATTGGCACCCTGTCCAGGGTGTACCCCGCCTAGTGCCCGAAGTCTCCTGGGATAGGCTCCAGGTCCCCCGCGACCCTGAACACAGGATTAAGCGGTATAGAAAATGAATGAATGAATAAATTGGAAACTCCTGAACCGAGCTGAGCCCTGAGCCAGAGGAGGGTCTTATCACCTTTATATTTTCTCCGAAGCATTGAGAACTTCATGATTATCCAAAGTTGGAAACTTCAAAGCAAAGTCGCTCTGAATAAAATATTTAGCTAAATCCCTAAATGTAAATGTAAATTAAAAGCCAAATCTGAGAAGAGGAAATTTTAAAAAGCGAAAAGCAAGAAAAAGAAATTTAAAAAAGAAAAAAGGATATATAAGCATGTTTTTTAAAATCTGTTTTTCCCCTTAAGCTCACACACAATACTGCATGTGACCCCAATTTCATTCATTCATTCATTCATCTTCTATACCGCTTATGATCAGGGTCGCGGGGGGCCTGGAGCCTATCCCAGGAGACTTCGGGCACTAGGTGGGGTACACCCTGGACAGGGTCCCAATTTATTTATTACTTAATATTTAATGTTTATGTCCAACATACGATGAGTACAGTTAGCTGTAAGCTTTCACTTTATTAGGTATGTAAATCCAGTGCAATTCTAAAAAACAAAAAAAAAGAAAGTAATACATTAAGACTCCATTAAGTCCATAATACTTTTTGCCCAGACGTTTTCTTTCTGTGAGGAAACTCTTGAGACATTCTGTATCTTTACTATTCCTTCAACGGGCAGGATTTTTTATTTATTTATTTTTTTAACTGAAAACACAAACAATGTATTAACTGTAAAAACATTCATCTGTCAATGACGAGAGAAACTGGGGATGGGGAAGCTAGAGGAAACAGCTCTGTGGCTGTTTGGCATGTGGCCCAGTCGGACACAATCTCTCAGGAGCACCTGGCTGATCACACTCACATCCCGCTAGGCCACAGTTCACAGACAGGACAGCTCAATTACAGCACTAAGCACAGATTACACCTTGCAATAACCATGCGGACAGAACAGTGCATTATTCACATAAAGAAAAGACAGCATCTGTGTGTTTTCAGGGCAGAAGTCAACTTTTCTTTTAATTTTGTACTGAAAGATGCTGTATATATACATCTCAAACTCTTTTGAGTCGTTGATAGTGATATTTTAGTCCCACATGGAATAATGATCACATTAAATATACCACTTTATCAACTGCAAATGTCATGGCAGTATTTAATTAGTGCTATAACAGCTTTTTTATGAAGCTTTTTAAAGTCTTTACCAGGTGAGTACTTCTGGCTGCCTCCATTGTGTGAGGCACAAGTGCTATTTTTATTATATTTTGCCATACAAACTCACACATTTTCAGCACTTACTATGAGTACAATTGATAAGCTGAGACATGCTCTCTGTCAGATTTTTTTTTGTCTGATTTAAGTTTTGCACTGGAGATACAAGGCTATTGTCAATAATGGAAGCCTACAGTATGTCACCTAAAATCGTTTCTATAAATCCATAATGGCGGCGCGGTGGTGTAGTGGTTAGCACTGTCGCCTTGCACCTCCAGGGTCTGGGTTCAATTCCCGGCCAGGTTCGATTCCTGTCTCTGTGTGCATGGAGTTTGCATGTTCTCCCCGTGCTTGGTGGGTTTCCTCCGGGTACTCTGGTTTCCTCCCACAGTCCAAAGATATGCAGATTAGGCTAATTGGCGTTCCCAAATTGTGTGCTCTGCGATGGATTGGTCCAGGGTGTACCCTGCCTCGTGCCCTGAGTCTCCTGGGATAAGCTCCAGGTCCCCGCGACCCTAAATACAGGATGAAGCGGTATAGAAGATGAATGAATGAATGAATGAAATCCATAATTATACTGTGATCAGTCAAAACAATTAAACCACCAGACTGATATTGTGTTGCTATCCTTGTGCCATCAATATATAATATAACTTGTCAAGGCATGAACTCCACAATGTGTGCACTTGTTTCTGACACCAAGATGCCCAGCACATCTCACAGATTTGATTGGCTTGAGAGCTTGGGAATTTCAAGGTCTTGAATTCTTGTCAAACCATTACTGAAGAATTTTTTGTAGTAAGGCAGAGCACATTATCCTACTGAAAGAGATCACTGGCATTAGGGAATACTGTTGCCATGAAAAGGTGTACTTGGTCTGATATAATGATTAGATAGATGGTACTGTACGTATCAAAGTGCACTCAAATGTCAGGACTTAAGATGTCCCAGCAGAACGTTGCCCTGACTTTCACACTGCCTCAGTAGGCTTGTCTTCTTCCCATAGTGCATCCTGGTGCCATCTCTTCCCCAGGTAAGCAACACAAGCACCATCCATGTGATGAAAAAAGGAACATGAGTTATAAGGCCAGCCAAACTTCTTTTATTGCTTCATGGACTAATTTTGATGCACCCTGACTGGGGTGCACCCACACAGCCCATACGCAACAAATAATGCATGTGTGTTCTGACACCTTTCTATCATAGCAGCATTAAAAAAAATGTTTTTGCAATTTGTGCTACAGTAGATCTCTTGTGGAATTTTACCAGACATTGTAGCTTTCATTCTTATTGAGCCTTAGGTGTCCATGATCCTGTCAGTAGTTCACCAGTTGTCCTTAGTCATTTTAGTAAGTACTAAGCACTGCATACCAGGAACACCTCACAAGACCTGCTGTTTTGGAGATGCTCTGACCCATACAGCTAGCTCTCTCAACCTGGCCCATGTCAGTGTTATTCAGATATTTACACTTGCACCTTTTTCCTGCTCTCCGCCAAATATATCTCCATTCATCCAACTACAGTAGGAACCTCTGGATTCCACTAGGGACCATAAAGGCCAGTGGTGCTTACCATTTATTTCCATTTTACGACCATGGTAGGACCTCCGGTCAACATTCATACTTGCATCCACACTACAGGCATTTTGGAAACGGCAATCAGCCATGTCTTTGGACTGTGGGAGGAAACCGCAATACCTGGAGGAAACCCAGCAAGCAATGGGAAAACATGCAAATTCCATGCACACAGACCCCGAGGCAGGAATTGGACCCAGACCCTGGAGGTGCAAGTCGACAGTGCTAAATACTGTATATATTACCCCTTGACAAGAGCCACTGTAATTAGATCATCAATATTATTTACTTCACCTGTCAGTGGTCATAATATTATGGCTCATTGATGTGTGGGCAGTGGTGGCTCAGTGTGTTAAGGCTCTGAGTTATGGATTGGAGGGTCGGCGGTTCAAGCCCCAGTCTGATTGCCACTGTTGGGTCCTTGAGCAAGGCCCTTAACCCTGTCTGCTCCAGGGGCGCAGTATAAAGGCTGAGCTTGAGCTCTCACCCCAGCCTACTAACAAGATGCTGGGATATGTGAGGAATAAAAAATTTCACTGTGCAGTAATGTCTGCTGTTTGTGATGAATAAAAGCAAAACATAAAACGTATTCCATATTAATTTCCATGCAGTTTTTACACCCTTGCCCAAATAATTTACTTAATTTTTTAAGTAAAAACAAATCAAAACAAAGCAAAAAAAAACATAACCTTAAGTGTAAACAAGTGAAAGGTTTCTGTTTTTTCTATGGTTTGAAAATATGTTTCATACAGATACTTCAGGAGACTGTCAAAAGTGCTATTCAAATATTTGGAGACACCTTTCCAGATGTAAAGTCTCTGAATTAAATTTTTCTCATTAGGCCATAATCGACTTATTAGGCCTCCTTAGTCCGGTCCAGTATTGTCATTAGGACTAAAAATTCAAGAGTGTAATAAATGATCTGCCTCTTCAAACCTTGTATTCATTGACTTCTTCTAAGCAGTTAAAGGAAGACTTGAAAATGACCCTGAACACATAAAGTAGCATCTGAAAATGAAATTAGAACTATAATATTAGAATAAATCCATTAATAGAAACCTGTCGTGTTCAACTGCACTATCAAAGCAGTTGTAATAAAACATCCATTTTCCTTGTGCCTTGAATTCAACAGTATGTTAGCATACTGTAACATTTTCTCTGAGAACCACCTCTAATTCATTTCATACTGTTGCCTGCTGCTTTCTTTTTATTACCTCAGCGCTGCAACATCTGAATAAATGTTTTTATATAAATTATAAATTGGTAAATTAGGCATGCTGTATGCATGTAGCATGTAAATAAAGCACAAGTGAGCAATGGATTGTTTCCACTCAATGAATTCCTTTGGTTTCCAGTGAACCAGTTCATTGATTCATATAATCAATAATTTAATCAAATTGCTCTCTGTTTTTTTTTTTTTTGGCTTTAAAATTTTGTATTTATTTACTGATAAATTACGTTACTACATTTTTATAGTAAACTAATGTAATTATATATCTTACTCAGTTTAATATACTATATACTGTAATTCAGCACATTTGCTTATGAAATTACTTTGAATTGATTTAACCATTTCCACCACCATAATTCCATTAGACTTGTTTCTGGTTAACTTTAAACTCAGTAGCTTGATTCACATGGACCATTTTTATTCTATTTGATTGAAATCATTCTGATTACATATTGCAAATTACTCTTGAGCTGTATTTTTCATGAGCTGTATGCCACAATCATCAATATTAAAACAATAAAAGGCTTGAACTACTTCAGTTTGTGTGTAATGAATCTAAAATATATGAAAGTCTAATGTTTATCAGTACATTACAGAAAATAATGAACTTTATCACAATATGCTAATTTTTTGAGAAGGACCTGGACAAGGTTTGTAATATATATATATAGTATCTAAAAGGGATTTTGTTTAAAATTATCCTAGTAACTGTAATCTCCAAAATACATAAACTATTCACCATGTTGGTTCAGTAACACATGGATGAATCAAACACATGCCTTAACTTGCATCCAATCTTCATAGTTGTGCTTTGCTATGCAGCTCGGATTAATTATTAAATTCTTTTACATTACTGCCGTCATGTGTGTAATTAATGGCAAAAAGCAATACCTACAGTACTTTCCTCATGCACAGAAATATTTTTTCTGAAACAAAAAAACTTTCACCTAAAACAAAAAGTCTTAAGAGACTCAAAGAGTCAATTCAACAGCATTTCATAAATCATCCTCAAATTCGTTTGTGGATCATCTCGTTCTTGAATCGTTGCATATTTCTATACAACTTTGGTCAATGACTATCACATCAGAATGTCTGTGTGACATCAGGGAAGAATTGGATGTGGTTAGAAGTGAATATTTCCAGACTTCTCTGTCATTCACTAACCATGTCTTGAATAAGTGGGAAAATATGATTTTACATGGAATCCTTCCTTTAAGACAGACTGTTGTTTTGTAGTGAGTTGGAACAATTTGTACTCAGATTTCTTCTGAGGAACATCTCTCTGAATTCACTTGGACACTGAGATACTTTTGTGGGTTTTACGCTTGTTAGTTAATTCGAAAAGGGCCTTGAATTTCAGTTGTTCATTTTCTGTATTTTCCAATTTCCATTAGGGTCAAAGAGACTCTTAGAGAATTTTTATGTGGCTAGTATGACCGTGAATAACTGTAGAGCATGTACAGCAGCTTCTTTGTGGTTAACAAAAACACATAAACAACGTATTTTCAACTGGAAAGTAATGAAAAAGACTGTTCGCTAAAAAATCCTGAAGAAGAAGATGACATTTTCTTTAAAGAATTAAGGAATATCATGTTGTTTGCAACGTCAAAGTTTCCTGTCTTGTTATTTTGCATGCTATAATATTAAAAGCCAGTCTACAAGAACCTGACACATTTTATCCCAAAAATTATTGCTGCCAATTTCAAGGATGATTTAAAGTAGGTACCAAGTCTGCACTGGCAAGATAAATGCATGCATGTATAATTATGTGTGGATGGGAAAGCTGATGACTTGAGCCAGCGTGGTTTATGGTTTGGTGTTGACCAAGCAGCCAAATGCAATAAGGATGTGGTTTCAGACATGCAGAGCTCAGTGTGAGGGTTTATTTATTAATTTTTTTCAAGGAGATCCAAAAATCTATTGAAAAACTATTGTCTATGAGTGACTTGAAAAGTTTGGTGTGATACCAGTTCAGACATTTGTTCCACCCAGATGGCCAAGGTTAACTAAATAAAAAATATATATATAATAAATTTGCTCATAAGTGATTCATATCTACAAGTATTTTAGTTTTTATTACTTGTTTTTAAATAGCAGTGCAAAAAGCACAAATCACATGGAAGCATTATCTATTCAGACTAATGTGAGATATGTCACAATTGAAAAAATAGAATGAACAGAATTTCTAATAATAAGAATAATAAGAATGAAAAAAAAAGTATTATTATTCATTCATTCATCTTCTATACCGCTTTATCCTGTATTTAGGGTCGCGGGGACCTGGAGCCTATCCCAGGAGACTCAGGGCACGAGGCAGGGTACACCCTGGACAGGGTGCCAATCCATCGCAGAGCACACACACACAATGGTCAATTTAGGAACGCCAATTAGCCTAATCTGCATGTCTTTGGGCTGTGGGAGGAAACCGGAGTACCCGGAGGAAACCCACCAATCACGGGGAGAACATGCAAACTCCATGCACACAGAGACGGGAATCGAACCTGGCCGGGAATCGAACCCGGACCCTGGAGGTGCAAGGCGACAGTGCTAACCACTACACCACCGCGCCGCCTATTATTATTATTGTTGTTATTATTATTAAGCAAATAAAAAAAAGGCCAATCTTTTGAATCTTATTTGTAAAGTTTAGAATTGTGATGGACGTGACATTCAGGATGATATTGGTAAACAAAAAACTTCACAGCGCAGACAAGATTAGTATCAGTGAATAAATTTAATACAATAATGTTTAATAAAATTTCATGTAATCTCTTCAGCAAAAATCAAATAAATCATTAACATTTGTATAATCCTTTACAGCCTGAAAATACCTTTATCAGTGTTATGACTGTGACATTAAATAGACTTGAGCAAGTACAGGTTTTCTACAAACTCAAATGTCAAATTAAAAAACAACTGAGGAAAGCATTACTTTTACTTTTGTATTATAAAAGAAACTTGAATTAACACAAAAAGTTTGGATTTGAAAATGGATAGATAAACTTGCAGTATGGATGTGATGTTTCTGAATTAGCCCTCTGCAATGTATAAAAGAAACATGTTTGAATATTAAACTTTAAAATAAAATAACTGAAATGGTAATTATGAAATATAAGGGTCAGTCAAAAAAAATATATATAACATATATCTGCACTTTGGTTGGCAAGGTGAAAGTTTCTTAAAGAGAATCATAACTAGTGATGAGATACTAGTTTGCACAGCTTGCAGTTGATGCTTACAGTTTTCCGGAATTCTCAAGGTTCAGTATTGGAACATTTTCAGGAAAAAGGTTCAACAATGAACAGTGCTCATTACAGTGAGATGCTTATTAAAGAACTGAAGGCTAAACTTCGGATTAAATGCAGAGCACTGCTATCCAAGTGTGTTGTAATTATGCATGACAATGCATGTCTGCACAATTCTGCCCACTCTGTCAACATTCTATAAAACCTGTTTTGAGGTGTAAAAGCATCCTCCCAATAGTCCTGACCTCACTCCATCAGGTTTTCACCTGGTTGGTTCCCTGAAAGCAGTCCTTCAAGGATGAAGATTTACTTCTCATGAAGGTTTTTAAATTCATTTTTAAAACCATTTTCATACATTTTATTTATTATCTATATATTACTAGCTAAGCTATTTTAAGAGTTATTCCTGAGTATATGCATTTAAACTTTATGTGACACCATCATCCAAAGTGAATTATTTATTTATTTTTTTACATTTACTTATTGCATTTCTGTGACATAGGAGACAGTAGCAAAAAAATTAAATAAAAATAGCACTGAAGAAAGGGCAATTTACTGAATGGAAAATGACACAAGACATGAAACAAACACAACTTCATCTGTGTGAAGGTTGATCTGAGACTTGTTAATTTGCTGAGCATCTGTTTTGAATTAGTAGAAACCAAGAAGACAGCCCTGTGGCCTTGTTGGTCAGTAAAAAAAATGTTGCTGCATATGATTCAGTGATGGCACACACCAGAATACTACATGGCTATGTGCTTACTGTTGCCTGGTGAGCTCCTAACAAAAACACTGGCAGCCAACATGCAAAATACATATAGTACTTAGTCTTTTCTCTCTGACTGGTAGAATATTATTATTATTATTATTATTATTATTATTATTATTATTAATAATAATAATAATAATAATAATAATAATAATAATAATAATAATGCTATCATCTTTTTACATTCAAACATCCTCTCTCTACACTTGACTAATATGACTAATGCCTGCTAACCTAACAAGTAGGATGTTTTCAGGGTCATGAATTATGTTGGCATTTTCTTAGGGATATATTTAACTCAACCCTATTACAATTATAACATTATATTTTTGATCATTCTGGCCTGCTTACTTACTTCACTTTTTAGATTATTCTGTAACCTGGGTCATTCTATTTTCTGTAAAATCAGTAATTAATTATGAGCTCATTATGTTACTCCAGATGTGTTTATGAGGAGAAATTAATTTTGGGTGATGATTACAGTGGAGGTGTAATTTGTTTTCTACTTATATTTGCAAATATGCACTTAAAGAGAGGTAACGTGTCCTTCACAATAATTTTTGTGCAAATTTCAGACAAGTTACTTAAAATGTATAAAATCTACACCATTAAGTAAACAATATTGTGGCCTTCAAATACATTCATTCATTCATTCATTTTCTATACCGCTTAATCCTGTGTTCAGGGTCGCGGGGGACCTGGAGCCTATCCCAGGAGACTTCGGGCACTAGGTGGGGTACACCCTGGACAGGGTGCCAATCCATCGCAGGGCACACACATACACACACTCACACACCCAATCACACACTACGGGCAATTTAGGAACGCCAATTAGCCTAACCTGCATATCTTTGGACTGTGGGAGGAAACCGGAGTACCCGGAGGAAACCCACCAAGCACGGGGAGAACATGCAAACTCCACGCACACAGAGACGGGAATCGAGCCTGGCCGGGGAATCGAACCCAGACCCTGGAGGTGCAAGGCGACAGTGCTAACCACTACACCACCGCGCTGCCCTCCTTCAAATACAATATTTCAAAATAATTTTATTATTTGTGTGTGAATCTTAAGACCTCATGCTGTTACCGAAACTCAAAATTATAAAATATATATATATATATATTTTATGTAAGTCAATATAATTTGTCAAATACCATTATGCCATTAGCAGGGATTTTAGTTTGTTACTGTGTGAAAATTCTTTACGGAGAAAGCCATATTACTTTTCATTTAAGAGCAATATATTTTATTTAAACAAATATATCTTGTTTAAAATGAGTTATTGTTGCCTGAAAGTTGTAAACACATTTTAAAATGTATAAACACATTTGCTTAGATTTAATGTTCGTTTTTCACAATTAAATAAAAGAATAAGCATTCTATTTCCTTTAATAACTTTGTATACAAATTGCTGACTTCAAGACCTTATACATTTAATTAAATGTGTGTCTGTAGTAGAAATACATGGGTTTAAAGACACACCTTTTCTTTTTTTATGTTTTCCCATTTAAGCTTATATTCACCTGAATTTCATATTCATATCCATACCCAAAATAAATAATATGGTCTAATATAATTAGGGATGTGGCATGGGCATATCCTTTATCAACTCCCTGAACATGTCATATTGCTTTTATACAACAGTTGTTAAGACACCAGATTGTGGTTTTGGGTTTGTGTATTCCTGTTTTGTTTTTTCAATCAATGCCCTAAAAAAATAGTTTTTACAGGTTTAAGATCAAACCAAGTAATAAACTCTTTCTTCATTCCCTAGCGAAGCTGATTGAGATTAATTACTCATTAATTTGTAGATTCAGTGAATGAATTTTTCAGGCAATTTTTCATTTAGTTATACATTCTCCTAATTTATATACTGAATCGACAATTGTAAAATGCAACATTTTAAATCATATTGACGTCCTATAATTCAATGGTTGAAGTTTGTCCAGTGAGGTTGTGATAGGCTAAATCGATCAACTGGACCTAACTGTTCAAAGTAATGTTATTACTTCATAACTCCGGCATAAATTTTGACTGGAACTTCACATACTGGACTGGAGCTTATTTATCCATTAAAACAAACAACAACAACAACAACAACAAAAAAGTCACTGGATGAATTGGTACTCTAAATTGTCCCTGTATGTAAATATTTGAGTGTGTTTAAGCATGGCCCCCTGCTATGGATTGGTTTTCCCTCATAGATATACTGTGCTCTGGATCAACTGGGAACCTGATCATGATACACTGCTTTCTGAAAAAGAGTTAGTGTGTACAGTAATCCTCTTTGTGCAGTTATAAAGAGTTACTATTTACCTTAGCCTTATTGTCACTGCAGGAATAGCTGAGCCCCTAAAAGCACTAAAACAGCCATTAAAGAACAGTGTGAGTGTAAACAGTTCTGTCTGAGGTATTTTAGCTGGCTACATCAAGAGCTGCATTTAAACACATGGCTCAAGTAGCTTCCTCAGTGTAGATTTTTCCATATGGCGTCTGGATAAGCTGATTCAAACTCACCGAGATGCATATTTCTGAAACACGTATTTCTCTTGGCTCTGGTCTTGTCAGCTTGTAATTAGGCATGTGCTCAAATAACAGCGTGTGTCAGAGTTGCATATTGTCTCAGGGATGTGCTGTCTGCCAAGAAGACGGGAGGTGTGAAAAGGAGGAATGACCCTGCTGTCTCTCATTTAGAAGCTGCAGCTCACTGCGAGTCAATCACTCTCACTTTCAGCTGATCACTCACACGCACAAAGCTCTCTTTCTCCTCAAGAATAGAGTGCAAATATTTAACTTTCATGAAGAACCATCGAAGTTTGACAGTCCATAGACGACTCATACATCCACATCGTCAGTCATCAAGCTAGAAACCCTTTATTCAAATTCAATTATTGTCTCGAGGACAGAGAATGTAAACCTGAGATTTATTCCTTGGTGAAATATCAATTAGTCTGCAGTTAATCCCGGTGATGGAGGCAACACTATTTGTTGCATGCACATAGGAAATGTAAATGAGTTATTAATCTCAGTCAGTTTAGTCAGTGTTAGTTTAGAATTGTTTGGCCATCAGTGTTTGGCTTCCTCCCTAAAACATGTGGTCCAAATGAAGCATCTAATGTGTTTCCGTGCTATTCCAAGAGCACTGCTCTGACAGAGCGTGACCTTCAGATGGGCAGTGGTTCATGTACAAGAGTCAAGGGAGAGCAAATGAAGGTAGCATTTCACTTTCAACAATAAGCTCAATTCATCACTGATCACCTCACGCTTTAGAGGTACAGCTTGAACAAAAAAGAAATGTGTTCATTCGTCCCTGTGCAGTTAGTTTGCGAATTTTCAGTTTAAATACCTACTATAAACTGAACTCTAATACAAACTGTGGTATCACACTGACTTGCTAGTACTGTATGCTTAAGACACACTTCCTGTTATCTATTAATAATCTGTATTGTGATTCGTTCTGTAAGGAAAAGTGCCACTTTGTAACATTCAGTATCTGACAAACTTTGTTTTTATGTTTTTGTCACTTTACTTTCAAAAGAGGAAAAAAAGAAAGGATGGGGAAAGAGATGTTTATACCTGCTATAATATAAGTGATAACAGGAAGTATGTTGTCTCGCATCTGTTTTTCTAGAGTTGAAAAACAAAAAAATAACTTCTTTCATGAATAAAAAAAAGTATAAACTGCAAACTGCTGTCATATAAGAGAAATAAAATTTTAATGATCCAGTTTGGAGTGATAATAGTAACTCTTTTTATTTTCTTGATTTTTTTACCTTACTATTTTTCTATAACGGCATGCTCCATGGTGTGCTATGTCTACAGTATTTTATGAGGGTTGCCATCTTGGGAAACCAATTTTTTTTTTTTAACTGTATCATTCTAACCCTTATAATCTGCCTCATGACTGTCATGCACACTCACGGAGCGACCTGGCACTAGGACCCGGAAGTAGTAAGGTCGTGAACCAGGAAGCATAAAAGGAAACAAGATGGCGCTTCACATCACTCAGTCATTGAGTTCGCCCATGTCGGTCCAGATCGTTCGTCTGCCATTTCGTGAGTACTCACTTTCAATGTTATTTGTATAGCGTTTTTAACAATTGTCATTGTCACAAAGCAGCTTTACACAAATTAAATTATTAAATTATTATTATTATTATTATAATAATTATTATTATTAATTAAAAAAAGCTTAAATTATGAGCAGTGTTAATGGAAATAGAGCTTGAGAACACTATGGTTGGAGTTGTCTAAAGTTACTTTTTTTATTATTTAGCTTTCTTCATTTCTTGCAAAAGTAGAAAATAATCTATTGAACCTAAATTTGTTCAAAACTAATTTTGTATTTTGTATATATGAATTGTTGCCCCTCCCCCCTTTTAACCTCCTCCCTAAATCACTGACTTTCTTGGGTTTACTTTCTGATTCGAGTGTGTGTTTATAGGATGCGGGTTAAATTTGTGTTTTCCCATGCTCCCCTTCTGTGAGAGTCCTTAGACTAATTTGCGTGGTTATCCTGCCTACTCGCTTCCTTCCGTGTTTGGGTTTACCATCCACACTACAAAGGGCTAACCGCTACCACTAAGTCTTCTGCTCATCCCGGGTTAGTTCGTGACAATGACTAACTAATGTCTCACTATCTTTCATAATTTTATTTGCATAATCATTCCTTTCCTCAACATTTGGAAACAAATTTCAACCCATACATTAAAGCAACTACTTCTACTGTAATTGATTGAAATTAATTTAACTCAGGGTGGCACAGTGGTGTACTGGTTAACACTGTGGCCTTGAACCTCCAGAGTCCTGCCTTCAGGTCTTTGTAGTTTGCAGTTCCTCCCAGTGCTTGGTGGGTTTACCTCTAAGTTGTCTGGTTTTCTCCAACAATCTAAAGATAAGGCCTTTCCAAGTTATCTCCTAGCAAGGGTGGCCAGCCCTGGAGATCCCGAGAGATGCAGCCCTGCAAGTTTTTCAATTATCCCTGAACTGCTTACAGCTGATTACCTGGATCAGGTGTGTTCAGTCACTCAGAAGCTGGAAGATACCAATAGATGAGAGTAGAGTGGGGGAAGGCAAAGTGTCTTCTAGCTTCTGATTAAGAACCTTTTTTTTATCATGTGATTTTGACTTTATTGTTTTCTTCTTTTTGGTTCAAGCGTTTGTTTTTCTGTTTGCAATTAATCCACCTTAGGGAACCATTGGGCCTTTGTTGGTGTTATTACAGTAAACTTCAACCAATGAGGTCCCATTACTTAATATTTCTTTCAAAGTTATATTGCAAATTTTTTATGCATTAATCCTTCCTGAAGCTGATTTAAGACTACTATACTGTACAAATAAAGATGATTGGTAAGATGAAAGAAGCCTTTATTCACATCATCATGCAAATCAAAAGTAGCAGCAGATCTCAGACACTATTTGGCTGCTTGTCTACATTTGGGGCAGGTTTGCCAAGCTATTCCTTTAAATGGGCTTAAAACACATTTAGTTTCGCTAAAGGCTCTTGAGGAACTACTCAAGATACAAACTTTGAGGCTTTGTAACATGGGTTTCATATGCCAGTATAAATATAATTTAATTACTTGGTCAGTTGATTTTATGAGGGGTGTAAGATGAGGTAATGTGAATTACAGCCTACAGAATGTATAAATGCTGAGATTATGTTAAGGTTTACTAGTAATGTTGTAAAACCCTAACGTACAAGAATGAAGAAATTTGAGTTGCATGTTCACGTTCATGACATTATTTAAGAATATATCGTTTCCCTTTTATCCAAGCCCACGGACAACCAGCTGTGCACAAGGGCAGGCCTCGCGTGGTATCACAGCCGCTGGAACTTAGTCAGGAAAAAGATGTAATGAGATCTAAGGCATTAAATATAAAAAAGACCTGAGGAGATTTACTCTCGCCAAACAGTTCTGACTGACCACAGTTCAACCCTTCAGTCTGATTTATGAGCTACTTTATCTGATTTAATGAGCATTTCTACAATTAGCTTAGCCTGTATTGGGGACCCGAGAAACTGAAAGTCCTCTATCAGTCATGACCTGTGAAAACGCAGCTGCTGTTTTTTAACGACTGCAAACCTGGGGTTGCTTTTTAATGGGCCTACAGCACGACTCAGTCACAGGCACGGCTCATTACGGCATCTTGGAAGCGAGCGCGGCTACATATTTCCCTCTTTTGTGGCATTTCTGCCACTGACTTTTAGATGAATAATATATCAGGCCTCAAAATAGCCTATCCCACACTGTAGGTATGAGTGTAGTGAGTGGAGGAGGATTGGAAAATCAATTAGGGCCAGGAGGCAGCCTGTTGTCACTGACACTGACACTGGCATTAGTGGCTTAATCAAGAGTGGTGTGAGGCTTCTGGAGCCTGAGATTCTGGGTTGAGAATGTAAGTCCCTGCTGTGCAGGCATATTGTTTCCATTTCATCAGTCAATATACTTAAAGCGGGGGTGATATATCATGAGCAAACAGTGTCACTGAAAAGTGAAACAACTTTTCTGGCCTATAAACTTCTGGAAGATAGGAATTTCGGTTTCATCGTGTTATAAAGTAATGTACTAATGTGAACACAGGCTAATATATTCAGAAATTAGTCATGATAAATATCTACTGTCATTGCAGTTTCTGAAGCCAGATATGTACTGTACTGTAACTGAAGTTTCAGTTCTGTGCTTGGCCTTGAGATAGAAAATTAACAGTTGTTTATCTCTTAATTTAATAGTTTAACAATGTAATTTATGCTTCTGGTAATCTAAAACAAATATCAGGTAATAACGCTGCAAGATGTGGAAATGTTAATAGGGGCAAATACTTTCGAGACACTGTACTTTATATTACATACTGTAGTAAAGCTCGGATACTGATAATAATATGAGACTGTATTTATTTTTTTGTAGAATGGTTTTGATTGTGACTATGAAGAAAGAAAATAAAACGTTATACTACTTTAAATAATAATAAACGTCATTGCTGTGTATAAGAGGAATAACAGAATTCAGAATGTGCTGTCCTCATAAAATTCCAGTTTTCGTCTACTGTATATCAGTGGGGGTTTTAGGGTAGGGCGTAGGGTAGGGTAATGCCCAGGGCGGCATTTTTTTTTTTTTTGTCATGTGGGGGGCAGCACACGAACCTGGAGTAAAAAATAATAATGTGTTATGAGTAGTTTAATAAAATGTGTGGTGTGTACAAAATGTGAATTTTTTTTTGGGGGGGGGGGTGCCAGGAGGGAGTCTCGCCCAGGGAGCAATTTACTGTAGAACCGCCACTGGTCTATATGAATATGAATATATCTCATCAGAATGTGTGTGAGTTTGCTGAATACTTATTGAATGTGCACATTGCTTTTATTTTCTTTCTTTTTTTTTTTTTTTTGTCTAAATATTTCTTTAAAGATAAAAGTTAGCACATACATTTAATAATTTTTAAGACATAATCAGGTCCAACTGATTAAAGTTCACAGTGCAACAAAACAATTCATTTTGCTTTACATTGCATGTTACTGTATTTGTGGAGATATATAATAAAACTGTTAAATTTGTAACATATTACATAAAAAACTCAGATTAAATAAATATAAAATAGTTTATGTTTTTTTTTTGATGATTGCTAGAGCAGCTTCTTACAGAAAACTGCTCCATATGCAACAGTAATTTCCTCATTTCCACCCCCACTTAGACAGACACAGCACTCCGCAGTCCGCAGCATCTCAGGAGCATTAAGAGGGAAGAAACAGCATACTGGCATGGTGACATGTTGCTAAGCAACAAATGACTGATTTTATTAATGTTGGACTACATGTTGCTCATGAAAGGGAGGATATTCAGCTTTAGTAGGATATGAGTCGGACTGCCTTGCTTTTTTTGTGAGGTCTCTGGTGATGAAGCTATACAACCCATTAAACCCACGAGACTCTGAAATGAGATTAAGCATGGAAATTAATAAACATTTTCTTCATAACCTGGAATAATAAGAGTCTACCTCGGACGCAACCTTGATTTTCGTAGAATGCAAGTGTTTATCTGCATTTTCTTTCCAATCGCATTATTATTTCACAGTCTGCTGTAAAGACTTTGTCAAAGCACATGCAGTTGATTAAGACATTTTTTGTTTTTACACAAGACAGCGTTTAAAGGAGTCTCAGCTGCTATGCTTGAGAGCCATTACTGTACGTTTGTCAACAGTGAAATGGTCTATTGTAGAAAATGAGTGCTTACACTTACCTGCAGCTAACTAGAACCATAAAGCACCAGCACGCCCTGTAGTTTGGTCAAGCTTGTACACATGCCAAATGCAATAAAATTGGACATTTGAATGTGGTTAGACTGCTACGTACAGTATACTGCTATACTGCCAGGGTTACATATGGTTTTTATGGTCAATTGAGATATTATTCAACAAAAATCTAATTTACAGTTTCACACATATGCCAAATGTAGTTGAGCCAAGCCACATTTTTGTCCAATGTTTGCGTCATTGGTCCAGTCTAGTGCAGTGAGACAATAATGGATGTCCCTCAAAATCCTTGGGTATCAAAACACAAGTTTTTTAAGTGCTAACACACAAGACCGCTGATGTCATTTCAAACAGTGTAATTTCCTGTGAGCTTAATGCTGGAAAATTATGATAATATGACACAATGAACTTTGATGCAGACAGTCAAGTAGCCCCCCCCCCCCCCTTTGTTTACCTGCTAAATAAAGTAGCAGTGTGAATTCTACCTGGTGCTATTTCGATTTAATCATTTATATAACCTGGAGTAAGTTACTTGGTTCAGTGCTTCAGTTCCTTTTATATCTAGCTCAAATTTTTTGCAAATCTCTCCATAAAACGCATACACCAGTATCTCTATGCAGAAATATAACTGCTTCAAATTCATTACATTGCTAATTTGTCTGTTATTCTTAGCATGATAATGATAACATGTGCGTGATAATCTTTGGTAAATAAACAAAGATTATCATGCACAAATAAATAGGCATGATTACTGAGCAGAAATCCTAACAAAAAAGGCAAAATTAGAGAATTCAATTTAATACATTTTGTTTTCAGAGACTAATAATTTTGGTCATTATCAGATAAACATGTCCAAGTTGACTCATTCCAAGCATTAAATAACCTACTGTAACCTGTTCCAAAAATGTAATAGATTGGGTTAGTATGTTAAACACATCCTTAATGTATACATCTTATGACATTTTTCCATTTTTTTTAATACTGTAAATATTAAATAAAATAACTTCTTTCTCTTTCTCATTTATGATCTTCCAGCAACTTTGAAACCATAATGTTTGCTATTGGCACTTTGTAAACTTCTTCCTGTAGTCATGTAAATGGTTATGAATGAATATATTTAACAGTGCCACTTACAAGTACTCGAGTGTTCATACATGATGGCTAATATAAAACAGCTGAGAGTATTTTAGCTTGTACAGTTGTGAAGGTGGCTTCAACGTCATGCAACTCTTGCAAACATTATCTTCATATTAAGCCTGCTGAGACCCTAAGCAGCACTCCATGCTATAGCAGTTTCTTTCTTTCTTTTTTTTTTTTTGGCTTGGATTGTCGCCTTTCCTCACAACTGCTCTCTCTTTTAGCTTATAATGTGATAAATGCTGAAAATATAAGGGATGTTATAGAAAAGGGATTTTTGAGAATAAGAAAGAAATTAACAATATAATATAATATAATATAATTTTTCCACTTTTTTGAAAGGTTTATAATGAAAAAATATCCATGACAACTCTGAGATAAAGACAAAATCCTCATATAATTAAAGTGACACTGATGTCAAGCACCACCTCGCTTAATCGTGGAAACCTAAGCACAGGATAAATCCGGCGACTGTCACGCAGAGGTGGTAGCTTTATGAGCTGTGATTACTCAATTACCATGCTTAAGTAGGATTTTATAATACATTTGCAAGTGTTGCTTGATGATACCTCAGTATTGTTTTAAACAGTTTCCATTTGGTTCTGCTAAGTTAGCTACAGCCCTTACTCTGACTGATTCATTTTTTATGTAGAATTTGCTTTTCTTATTTCTTGTCATGTGCTCATTGGAGGATGATTTCTGATAGAGGTTTTAAAGTATAGTTTGTGGTTTATTCTTGAAACGCATGTTTGGTCAACATATAAGAAACATACTTGAGTGTATGCATGATAAAATGAGAAATTTTCATAGAGCACTTGGATGCAATGAAATGAAGCACATCTTGACATCTGTGGCTCCAAACAACTGTGTCACAGTTTAAGAGAGACCGCTGGTGTATTCCAGCATAGATCATTATTAAAAATATATCAGACCTTCAATCTTTCCAAAATGAGTTTCCATGGAAACACATCATACTTGTAACCTGAGCTGTAATGTAATATTCAGAAGATTGAGATATGTCAGTTATATATCTGTTTATCTTATACTTTCAAACTTCATCTCAGATGAATGAGTTTAACAAAGCAAATGGCTGACTGATTAATCCAAATCAACCAGGAAGTTCCTCCTGAAGAGGTCCTCCTCCTGCCAGAGGACAGAAAGATTCCTGGGGAAAGCTTGAGGCTGATGGAAGTATAATAGGCCTGCTCTGGTTCCCATGTGGCAGCGTTTGTGGTCCTATCTAGTGACTCATTCACTCCTTTATCTGGGGTTTGAGCAGAGGCGAACCTCAGCATTCAAACCACATTTTATAAAAAGCGACGCAGCCAAGATTTTATCCTCACAGTAGGCCATGCACGTCGTTAATCACGTCGCAGTTTGTCAGCTTGGAATGCTGGGCGTTTTCTAAGTGAGCTCTCAGATGAACTGTAAAGACACACAGACATACTGAGTTACAGTACTAATTAATGACAAACTGCAGTCTTTAATTCTATCATTACAATAATACAGGGTCACAATTTATGTTAGAAAGTGCGTTTCCTATTCGGTAAATAGAACACTTATGACAACCTCATGAATAAAAGAGTATGTAAAACGATAGAATATGTATGTGTTTAACATATAATGTCATATTTTATATGGGGTTATATTTCGTACGGGGTTTCATTTCTACCATTTAAATTGAAAAAACTAAAAAGCCCTATTTTCACCAAGGTTAAATAAAAATATAAAATGTTTGCTGCAAATTTAGTCAACCTACCCAATTAATGATCAAACTACTGGTCATTGTGGGGGAGAAAAACAAAAACAAACAAACAAACAAACAAAAAGTCGCAGCCAACTATTTCCTTAATATTGACTTGGACAGCTTGGGGCTTTCACACAGGGGTGTGGAGCAAATCCTCCAAATGGCTAAATCCAAAAATGAGTCTTTTGATTGTGTAGAATAACAGAACACAGTTATGTGCTACCTTTATTTCTCTATATAATTCCCCAGGTACACCAACGCACTTCTCCCAGCAGTTCACTAGCGCTTGGATACAATTAATGTACAATGTTTTCTCAGTATACATGCAGGAGCCATGATCAGACATCCTAGCCTTCCATGTCAAAAAACATTCCCTTAATACACTGCAGATTAGCAATCTTCTATGTCAGTCAAAGGCAGATCTCATGGTACACAACTTGTGCTCACCTTCTGGAAATGCAGGTGCTTGTGAATGATTGTGTGTACAGTTCGCACCGATAAATGCATCTCTTTTGATAAGTTATCCATCGATTTTTAAGGATCAGGTGTTCTGCTTGCTGAATGTTCACAGAAATGACTGCAGTAGGCTCTGAGCCACCCTGGCCAGGATCATCATTCATGAATGTACAGACTTTTTTTTTTTTCTTTCTTTTTTTTTTTTCTTTTTTCTTTTTTTACAAAGGTTGCACCATTCACATGTTTTTCTACAGCCAAGAGTCTCATCACCATACTGTGTTTAAAGTCTTCTGTAAATGCCTATTTGTTGTATGTCTTCATTCCTCTGCTCATGAAATGAAAAGTCCCAGTTTGACTTGAACACCTTTGTAGCATGCTACTGTACACTGAGTATGGTGATATTTGCTATGGACATGTGTGGCAGGTTCATAATTCCTGTAGTCACAGATATCCTAAACACGGGTACCCAGGTCACAAATGAGAAATCAGAGCAGTTCTTGACTAATCCTAACGTTTTAGGGCAAATTAAAGTGATCGTTGTGATAGTTTGACATGAGTTTGGCATGGTTTGTAGTGGAGGCATATGTTTGGACATTTACAATATTTGTCAGACATTATCCATCTTATCCATCTTGACTTACATTATCTCAGCAGGGTTAAAGGTCTTGTTCAAGGGCCCAATAGTAGTCACTTGGTAGTACTGGGGTTTAAACCTACTATGACCTTCTGATCAGTAGTCCAACATCTCACCTGCTGAGCTACTCCTGGCCAAAGAACAAAAACAAAAGTGAAATGTTACTTTAATTTATTTCTTTTTTTAATATTTGTAAAAAAAAAAATGCAAATAAGATTTCATTATTATAAAAGGTTATTAAAGAACAACAGTAATATGATTGCTGGACTACTATTAAAGGCAAATTTTGCTTGAAAAAATAAATGAATAAATATTGGTTTATTTTGTCTATTATTGAAAGGTTTTAAATCCTTAATCTAGCAAGCCTAACTAGGAAATAAAGATGTTTACCTGTAGTCTATTTGTATAGGAATTAAGGAAGGAATGAAATATCCTTGAGAAACAGCAAAAACTGAAAGTTAAGGCCATGGTTGTCTTAAAGATGACAGATGCATTCAAGGTTATAATCCTTAACCTGGAGCAGCAACTACAACTAATTAAAAATTCTAGAAATTAAAAGATCAATGTATCCTAAAAATGTAACAGAAGGAACAGTCCAAATCCCCAAAATTGCATTTTAACTTAAACTTATTTGACTAGCCAAGATGAAATTGAATAATGCTGCTCCCTCAATATAAAATAAGGGAAGCCTACAGCTTCTAGTTTACCATCAACCAAACTGAACTGCAAACTCATTACACATATTATCTTGACATAATTTTAAAGTCTTTATGGGGTTATTCAATATCTCACACAGAGTTGCTGATTTTTAATCTTCAAACAGCACAAAGGAAGGACATGAAGGCAAAATGCTGTTACTAACCTGAAGTTTTAATAGCACATTTATGTTTTTTATTCATCTTATAACACATTAACTGGCTATTTTTATTAATTAAACATGTAATCATACCATTTTGTCCATATATGGTTACATTGCTGGCAAAATGTTACCATAAAGTCAAGAGATAGGAAACGCTTTTGTGCTGAAAACCTTCATGTGAGGACATTGCTTTGTCTTATACACTCCTTCCTAAGTTGTTAAAAAAATTTCTCCCTACCAAAAAAAAAAAAAAAAAAAAAAAAATATATATATATATATATATATATATATATATATATATATATATATATATATATATATATATATATATATATATATTCATTCATTCATCTTCTATACCGCTTTATCCTGTGATCAGGGTCGCAGGGGGCCTGGAGCCTATCCCAGGAGGCTTTCGGGCACAAGGCAGGGTACACCCTGGACAGGGTGCCAATCCATCGCAGGGCACACACACACACACACATTCACCCATCCAATCACACACTACGGGCAATTTTGGGAACGCCAATTAGCCTAACCTGCATATCTTTGGACTGTGGGAGGAAACCGGAGTACCCGGAGGAAACCCACCAAGCACGGGGAGAACATGCAAACTCCATGCACACAGAGACGGGAATCGAGCCTGGCCGGGGAATCGAACCCAGACCCTGGAGGTGCAAGGCGACAGTGCTAACCACTACACCACCGTGCCGCCATATATATATATATATATATATATATATATATATATATATATATATATATATATATATATATATATATATATATATATACAGTATATAACTTTACTATAGAAATCATTATGTATTAGATTATTAGAATAAGGACATTAATATCAAACTGTCTTTTGCAGCTGCACTACTGACGTAGCTGTTGTACAGTAGCAAATGAATCAAGACCTACTGACTAATCAGAATCCAGACTTCAAAAGTGATGTGATATATAAGTCACATTCAGAAGGTTAAACTGCCTGAAAGGTCCAACCTTTTGAAAAAAGGCCATTTACTGTCAGACACAGAACGTATGGTTTATCGCCTCCTCCTGTTTCCTTTTCATGTCAGCACTGAAGCTGTCGTGCCTCTGGTCTCAGCTTTTGCCACCTGGGGAGAAAGGAGCAAAGTTCACCATCAGGCTCAAAGGCTCAAGGCTCAAAGCTGAATTATTGTTTCCCATTCCCTGACTCTCACTTTCTCAAATGTACAGAGACACTCGCTGTTTCCATTTCTTTGGGCAAAGTTACAGGACTTTTTTTTTTTATTGCAATATGTCATTGTACTCACATGCTGTAGTCTTTATTTGTGGGCAACAAGTTTAAGGAGAAACATGAGTAAGTTGATCTAATAGTCTCACCAGTTCCGTTGTTCTCATCGGGGGTAAAATATCCTCACATCCTTTCTCTATTCTATAATGTCATGTTTGCTCTCATGCTGGGGTATAAATAAATTGAGACAGATAGACAGTAATTGGCTGTTTTACAGGAGACAGAATAATGATCGTATGAACACTTTGCACTTATGTGGCCAGCATTCCTGACCCACCAGGTCATGCAGTTGTAATAAATTCAACCAAAGCAGAGAGACGTACAGGGTGATGGCAGTTTTCCCCCCTCTCTGCTTGACTCTAACTGCATATTAAGTAAGCTGCTTTTTTTTTTTTTTTTTTTTTTTTGCATTTTCCTCCCTTTTGCTCTTCTACTGCTTTGGACTTCTTAGTTAGCCGTTTTTTCGGAGTGTAAACAAAATTAGCCTAAAAATCAAATCTAGACCTATATATTTTTTTTTTAATAAATCAGTGTTATTTATTTTGATTTCATTTTGTTGTTTTAAAATACAAAGACATGCAAGAAGTAATAGGCACTCATATTTTATGAAAAAATGTATGCACCATAATTATTATAATTCTTTTTTAAATTCAAGTAAGATTTTGCTATTAATAAATTTTTACCCATTTGTTTCCTATCTTTTAGTGGCTTTAAGAGCAGAGAATGACAGCTTTTCAGATCTCAGAGCAGCACAGAGACGTCTATCAGGCATATATATATATAATCTCACTCACTCACTCACTCGTCGTCATTAGTGCTTTATCCTGTATTCAGGGTTGCGGGGACCCGGAGCCTATCCCGGGAGACCTAGGGCACAAGGCAGGGTACACCCTGCACAGCGTGCCAATCCATTGCAGGGCACACACACTCATTTACACACTATGGGCAATGTGAGAATACCAATTAACCTAACCTAAATGTCTTTGGACCGTGGGAGGAAACCGGAGTACCCGGAGGAAACCCACCAAGCCACGGGGAGAACATGCAAACTCCATGCACACAGAGATGGAAATCAAGCCTGGCCAGGAATTGAACCCAGACCCTGGAGGTGCAAGGCGACAGTGCTAAGCACTACACCACCGCGCCGCCTATACAGAGGTGGAAAGAGTAATAAAATTTTGTACTCAAATACAAGTACTGTTATTTCAGTGAAATTTTACTTCAGTACAAGTAAAGTTACCATTATAAAAATCTACTCAAGTAAAAGTAAAAAGTAGCTCATTAAAAAATTTACTCAGAGTAAAAGTTACCGAGTTCCTTTTTTATTTTTATTTTTTAACAGCGGGGGTGGGATGAGGCATTCTAGCGTAGTTCAAAAAAAGATGAGCAGATATAAATCTCAAACTAGTTGTTTTTAACTGAAGGAACACCTTTGCATAATAAAGCTGTTGTCTTTGTTGTGCTTGAAAATCAAAGTGGTCACTTAAATATGGTGTTACGTCCCAGTCTAGGGTCATACAGCAAAAGACTGGTTCAGGGTTCTATTTTAAACTGTGTGGAAATGGTGGCATATGGCAGAAAGAACTAGATCCAATCATTAACTGATGAACTAATGAGGTTTGTATATACAAACACACACACACACACACACACACACACACACACACACACACACACACACACACACACACAACAGGAGGAGGAGGATCAGATTCAGGATGGACCCAGGCCAAAATAATAAACAAGATGGTATTTATATTTAGTAGCTAGATTACCTGCAAAAAAAAAAAAAAAAAAAATACAGGTACCTTCCCGGACTCCCTAAACCAAAAACAGTGAAATTATCTACAAATATATACAAAGACCAACCAAACCAAAGGGACAAAGCAATAATCAAAGTCAATTGGAGGCAAAAAGTCAAAACCGGAATACACAACCAAATATCAAAACGCCAAAATCACAACCTCTTTCATCTTTCCCGCGTCTCTCTCCGGTTTATATATGGTCGCGCTAGTCAATGACGTCACTCTCAGGGCGGAAGCGACCGTGTGGAAGGTCAGGAAGATGCCGATGTCAGAAAACCTGGAGTGGAGTCTGGAGCGGCGCGCGACCAGGACATGATACACACACGCGGCGCAACGGAGCATTTATACAAAGCATAATATTTTTTTATTGTTTTATCATTTTCATTCATTTATTTTTTACTCAGTAGCGAATATGATTTAAAATGTAGCGAATTACAATACTTCAAACAAAACGTACTTAAGTAAAAGTAAAATTACAGATTTTTAAAACTACTTTAAAAAGTAGAAATACACAAAAAAACTACTCAATTACAGTAACGTGAGTAAATGTAATTCGTTACTTTCCACCTCTGCACCTATACTATATAATAATAATTATATTAAAGTGTTAAAGGTAGAAAGGGGCATTTTAAGATTACAGGGTATTTTTTCTGGGACAATCCAGAAATGTATAACAAACCCTGTACTATGCTGTATATACATGAATATTTGAGAATCCACAAGTTTGGATTTTATGACATTCTTGAAAAATTACTGGAGATTTCAAAACTATATTTAAAAAATACATGGAATTAGGTAATACAATTAAAACAACAGACATTATGAAGGTTTTACAGAGTTCAAGTAGCAGACACATCTCAATATCAAGTGTTCAAGATCTTGGTTGGTTTTAATAATTTAGTTAGCACCAGCAAACTGTTATGTAAATAATGATACATTCTTAAAAAAGCAGAATAAGTTAAAAAAAAAAAAAACAAATAAAAATACACTCTATAATCACCCAAATCACTTATAATTCACAATGCTGCCATCAAACTTTAATTAAATCACCTACCTCAGTCTGATGCAAATGTGAAGTGACACCAGACTGTTTGTGCTTAGTACCGTGTGCTGCTGAGGAGACTCCTTGTTGCTTTGTAAAATATTTTGTCCACTTTCATTAACAGTTTTAAAAATCACATCAGTAAGTCTATTTGTGGCAGTAAGCATCATCTTGTTTACTAAAATGTATAGAGGCTATAAACTTTGCTTATTAGCCATACAGTATTACAGTACCTTTTGTTCTCTTGGTTGATCGCTAACAAACAATATACAGAAGACAAACATAATGAAGATTTCTTGAATTGCACAGCCTAATGAGAATTTCATAGGAAAACTAACAATTTGTATATAATTTTTCAGTTTTTGATACTATGATACACATTTATCTTCAAAAATGGATGTTGCACATCTTTAAAAAAACAAAACAAAACTTTTAACTCCACCCTGAAGCCCAATTACTGACTGACAAGAGTTTGACACGGTAGCCAAACTGTGATATGAGGATCTGTTTGTGACCTACAGAGTGGAAGTCTAACCCAATTTGACCCTTTCTCTATTCGGGTTAGTGAGTCTCCCACACCCTCTACTTAACCCCTCACCTAAGTCCACCTTACCCCCACACCCCATCCCTGAAAGGAAAACAGGCAGATCTATTTGCACTCATTTGATAATTAGCCACATATGCATTTTTAAAACACCCATAAAATCTATATAGAGTAATAAAACTTTTTTTTTTTTTACATTTACTTTACTGCACATTTTTGAGCCCAAATCAATGGCGGTTAGAGGAGTTAAAAACAAACAAAAAAATCTTCTCCCAAGCACACTGTTTTTATAATCAATATGCTACCATGATACCAACCTAAGATATTTGTATACTAGCTGAGACACTGACACACAGTCAGCACCAAAGTTTCAAGGTGTAAAGGAACATATGCACTTGTGAACTGACTTTAATAAACTCATGTTTATTACTCAGGGACTCTTGGAGTTGACTTCCTCCTTGGAATTGCTCATGACCTCCTCCCCTTTACGCCATCCTTGTGTTTTTACCCTTAAAGTGGCATATTTTTCGTACATGGTTCTAAAGTTAATCACTAAATATCCAAATTAGGGCCATGTGACCTGAATGTAAACATACAGATAAATTATTGTTGTCTTTTTTTCTGCAACATGCATATATGTGGCTACAGTTCCAAAGTCTTAATGCTAACTTCAACGAGACAAAAGACACAACATTCCTTTTTTTTTATTGCATTTTAAAGACAAAATAATTGTTTTTCTCTCTTAGAAATGCTACAAATCCTGTCTAGAACGTGTTTTAACAATCTGACAATTTGGGCATTTTGTTACTTCTACTATGATGGATTGTTTCACAAATAAGATTTTTTTTTTTGGTTTGTTTGCTATTTGTGTGAATGAAGTGAAACATATTGATGTTTATACAGTATAAAGAGAATTTTGGTATGGCTGTGCTCAAATTAAGAACAAATATGGGTGAAAGAAGCATGTAATGTGTAAGTGGCTTACAACTGTTTGGCTTGTTAATTCCTTGTTGAGAATGGAATGCCCCTGTAAAAATACGATTATTGTCATAAAACAGTCATCAAGCTTCCTCCATAGATCCTCCAGAGGCAGGGTTCAACTTGGTATGCAATTTTCTAATTTTGTTACACTGGTAGAAACTACAACTGACTATTGTCAGTCATTTTATTTATTTAGATCTATGTGCCTAGGCACACTGGGAAACAAATACTAATCCTGAGGATGTACCCATTGTTTCTCTGGCAGTTTCTGATAGCACTGGCTTGCTAGCTCGATACCCGAATGTATGAGCAGTTGAGGCTGCTCAAGGGCCCAACAGTGCTGCTGGGGCTTGAACTGGGGGCCTTCTGATCAATATTTACACACAATACCCCTACATCGTCAGCTATTTAACTTCTGATAAACTGGGATTTTCAGCAGCTATAATAATAATTCATTCATTCATCTTCTATACCGCTTTATCCTGTATTTAGGGTCGCGGGGACCTGGAGCCTATCCCAGGAGACTCTGGGCACGAGGCAGGGTACACCCTGGACAGCCTGCCAATCCATCGCAGAGCACACACACACACTATGGTCAATTTGGGAACGACAATTAGTCTAATCTGCATGTATTTGGACTGTGGAAGGAAACCGGAGTACCCGGAGGAAACCCACCAAGCACGGGGAGAACATGCAAACTCCATGCACACAGAGACGGGAATCGAGCCTGGCCGGGGAATCGAACCCGGACCCTGGAGGTGCAAGGCGACAGTGCTAACCAGTACACCACTGTGACGCCGTATTATAATAATAATAGTTTTGTTGAGGCTCTTGAGTGACGCAGCACTAAAACATTAACCTTATTGTCGAGGGATTGTTAACATTTAGAAAAACTGTTTTTTCATAGCTTCTTACATTCAACTCAACATTGTATGGTTCTCCACAAAGGCTTTCCCCAGAGCGAACAGTTTACATAGATTGATATATAGAAACTTAGATCACTATGCTTCTCAATTTTTTTTTAATGCTGATACAGCTTTTATTATTTCAAGAATCAGTTTCGTGTAAATAAAAAAAAAATCTAATGTACAGTTTTCTTCCGTTGTCAGCCAAAACATGCTTGACATCTGAAGTTTGCTTTATCCAATAAAAACTAAAGGTATGAGATAAACAAATAATTTAAGAACAAAAAAAAGAGCTCAAATTGTTGAGCCTATTTTAAATAAATGATTCTAACTTATGTTAAAATGATTGAACCTATATAACTTATGTTAACCTTGAGGTGTGGGATGTAAGGGGTTGAAATGATAATCAATTAAGCTGTTATAGTGAGTGTCCAAAAACCCTGCCTTGGTAACACAATCAGCTACGAAGCAAATCTAGTGCAAAAAAGAAGTTAACAGCTGATTCCATGTCTTGGTTGATTGACTATATTTAGGATACAACTGTTGTAAAGTGCATATTTTTTTTCCCACTACAATCCATATCACAGTAGCAGTGATGCCAATTCTGACACAATATCTTGGAGCGAGAACCAACGGTTGCATGCTCCATCTGTCTGAAATTTCATACAGACTCTACAAAACATTGAATTAAGTGTTATTTGTGTCACTTGGAGCTGGATGCCTGTAAACAATGAGTGCATTTTAATGAGTTGTAAATGTCATCTGTCAGCACAGACAGTGGAGATAGAGGGAGCATTATTGAATGTTCGAGTGATGGATCTTGTGCCAGTGCCGCGGGGCTCTTGCGACCCTGCCACATGATTTAACTCAGATGCTCTGAGATGCAACTGTCAGGGCCAAAAAATGAAGAGCAAGAACGACAGACTAATTAGGCCTATCCTGCGTGGAGGTTTATTTTTCCTATATAGCCCCAAGTGACTGAGGCCAAATCTCTGCTTCCCCCTCAGGATTTGTCCATACAAACAAATCATAATTACCGAGCAAATAGAGCACATTAACTCCTCTAACGAATACTGTTCATTTTAGTTTTTAGTAATTCATCAGTTATTTCTGTAATGATGGAGTGTGCTGGGAACATTATGACCTCAGTACAATTCTCAATTATACTAGGACCCAAAATGAATCATTTTCTTAAAATGTAAAGAATGCTTTGATTCCTCTAATATATGTACTGATTTATTGTTTTGTGCTTTAAGTCAAAAACATTGAGCCAGTCTAGCCAAGATTGCAATATTTTAAACAAATACACTAGTGCCTATTATGTTATCATTAAAGTAACAAGCCCAAGATCCTTTCCCAAAGTATTAAGATAATCATTTGAATTGGTTGTTACACTGAGAAAAGTCTGACCCAAGTTTTGCAACTTTTGTGATCATTATAATAAGGCTATTATATGTATCACAAAATAAGATATTTTTATACACTGTACAGTATATACTGTATCAAGGCAAAGATGAACGAAAACAGAAATACATTTTTCTGTATTCGATCTATTTACATTTCTGTAAATCTATAATTGTAGATACCCAACCTGCGATGATACATTTGTTTAGATATACATGATCAAAAGTAAAGGTACTGTACTGGTATATTTGTACATTTTTGTTTATCAAACACTGTACAGTACAACAGTAGAGTTTACAAATGTTAATGTTAATTTAACATCGTTATATTGCAATATTTGTGATGTGATTAGTAAAAATTTGATGCTAAAATGTTGCTTGATGCTGTATTTTTATTATTTCTGTGAAAGTGCAGTTATAATGACTTTTCATACAAGAACATAAAAGCAATAAGGGATAATCGTCACCATTCACTGTTCCCAAAAACCATGTTTCACTTTGCTATCTTATCTATGCTGGGCATTCAAAATGGGACTTTTTGCGAATAATAGCATAAAAGCATTTGATATTGATAGAGGTCTTCAAGCACAGTGCAGTGATGAAACTCTTTGCCACAGTAAAATCTGAATGGCGCAGACGTTTTAAAGGCATAGGTCCGTGACTGACAATCCCGGCTGAGGTGGCTCAGAGCCCACTGCAGTCGTTCCTGTGAACATTCAGCAAGTACGTAGAATGTCGGATCCTTGAAAACTGATGGATAAATTGTCGCTAACTTGTGGAAAAGAGTTGCACACACAAACATTCACGCATATCACTTGCGTGTTACAGTAAAACGGATGGAAGTTAATGCCAGATCCCCGTACAGTCCTGAATTCACTCCATGTCATTTCCACCTGTTTGGGCCTTTAAAGTAGTTCCTGAGAGGCTAGGATTTAGTCTGAAAAAACTAAATGTTTATACACTGATGGTATTCAAGCACTAGCGATTAGTAGATAAGTGCATCAATGTATATATGCAGTATACTGTATGGTTGTTTATGGACTAATGTACATACATCGAGTACCTGAAACAGTAATTGATGAAAATAAAGTATAGCTTTAATATATAACCAGAGGTGGAAAGTAACGAATTACATTTACTCGCGTTACTGTAATTGAGTAGCTTTTTTGTGTATTTCTACTTTTTAAAGTAGTTTTAAAAATCTGTAATTTTACTTTTACTTAAGTACGTTTTGTTTGAAGTATTGTAATTTGCTACATTTTAAATAATATTCGCTACTGAGTAAAAAATAAATGAATGAAAATGCTAAAATAATACAAATATTATGCTTTGTATAAATGCTCCGTTGCGCTCGCGTGTGTGTATCATGTCCTGGTCGCGCGCCGCTCCAGACTCCACTCCAGGTTTTCTGACATCGGCAGCTACCTGACCTTCCATACGGTCGCTTCCGCCCTGAGTGACGTCATCGACTAGCGAGACTGGAGAGAGACGCGCGAAAGATGAAAGAGGTTGTGATTTTGGCGTTTTGACATTTGGTTGTGTATTCCGGTTTGACTTTTTGCCTCCAATTGACTTTGATTATTGCTTTGTCCCTTTGGTTTGGTTGGTCTTTGTATATATTTATAGATAATTTTACTGTATGTCTGTGCACTCACTAGTAGCAGGGGCGTGGCTGCCATTTATTTTTGGAAGAGGGAATTTATTTGGGAATTTATTTGCTCAGGATGTTATGTGGCAATAAAATGAAGATAGCTGACTACCTTATTGTACGGAATGATGGGGGGGGGGGGGGGATAACCTTATATATATTATGTACATATAATTTTATCAAAGCAGTCCCACAGCTTAATCATAGCTAAAACAATCCAATGAAATATTAGACTGTGAGACTTTTTTGAGCCAGGTATTTTATATAGTTTAGCTTAGGTTTCTATTTTATATAGTTTATATAGTTTATATAGGTTTAGGGAGTCCGGGAAGGTACCTGTATTTTTGTTTGTGTTTTTTTTTTTTTTTTTGCAGGTAATCTAGCTACTAAATATAAATCCCATTTTGTTTATTATTTTGGCCTGGGTCCAACCTGAATCTGATCCTCCTCCTGTTGTGTGTGTGTGTGTGTGTGTGTATACAAACCTCATTGTTTCATTAGTTAATGATTGGATCTAGTTCTTTCTGCCATATACCACCATTTCCATACAGTTTAAAATAGAACCCTGAGCCATTCTTTTGCTGTATGACCCTAGACTGGGACGTAACACCATATTTAAGTGACCACTTTGATTTTCAAGCACAAGAAAGACAACAGCTTTATTATGCAAAGGTGTTCCTTCAGTTAAAAACAACTAGTTTGAGATTTATATCTGCTCATCTTTTTTGAACTACGCTAGAATGCCTCATCCCACCCCCGCTGTTAAAAAAATTAAAATAAAAAAGTAACTCGGTAACTTTTACTCTGAGTAAATTTTTATAATGAGCTACTTTTTACTTTTACTTGAGTAGATTTTTATAATGGTAACTTTACTTGTACTTAAGTAAAATTTCACTGAAGTAACGGTACTTGTACTGGAGTACAAAATTTTATTACTCTTTCCACCTCTGTATATAACTATAAGTACATTACAGCAAATTTTACTGTGTTACAAATCCTACATGAGTAATATAAGGTTAAATTAGAATGTGCTTTAGAAATTACACTGAACCTTCACTTAAAGATATTTATTTTTCTGGAAAGTATACTATAATTCTATTATTTTATTTAAAGTTTAATTCCAAAAATTGGTAAAAACATGATGTTAGTTATATACTGTACTGTACTAACTGATGTTACATTTTTTTGTTAGTATATTGGCAATGTACTAGATCTGAATATATTTGTAATATGCGAAAATGTCTTTTTTTTTCACTAGGAGGAAAGCACTGAAATATTTCTTAATTTAATTATATTTACATCCTATATATTTATAGCATGTAAATTATATTATATTATATTACATGCTAAAACTATTCACCAGTGAGATAAACCACTGCATTTTCTTTACCAGTTAGTTGTATTATCTCAGTCTTGAGAACAAATCAATGGTTTAGTTTCTTTTTTGGCATGAACCCACATGCACTTTTACTCTCACCTATGTCTCAACCTATGAAGATGCTAAATCCTTTTAGACACCGCCCATAACGTAATATAAAACCCATAACATAATTTCCTTGACCAAAAACTTTTCAATAAAGTTTTGTTTAATATGTATAAGTTCATTCATTCATTCATTCATTCATCTTCTATACCGCTTAATCCTGTGTTCAGGGTCGCGGGGGACCTGGAGCCTATCCCAGGAGACTTCGGGCACTAGGCGGGGTACACCCTGGACAGGGTATATGTATAAGTTGTATATGTATATTGTAATTTTACTTTATATACATTTCCTGTAAATCTTCTCTAAATTTGAAGGGACTGTGTTTTAAATCATATAGCACAGGTTCTTGTAATGCACAGCTGTATTTAGTATTTAGTTATTTCAGTATTTAAAAATTTATTTGCATGTTGTTTGGTAAAATAAAAGGTAATGTGCTTTTATTTATAGAAGCTAGGATAAAAAAAAAGGATTACTCAGCAGCACTTGCTAGAAGAATGGGCTATGCTCTGTTCCATGTACAGCGACCTGTGTACTTACTTATATAAAATGAAAGCACAAAAGTAGATGGATTATTGTAGTAATTCAATAGAAACTTCATATCAGGTTAAGAAAATGCTGCAACCAGCAAACTTACACATCTGAACATCTGATCCCAGTCTCTTCATAATCAGTCTTGACTTGACTACTGTTTATTTACCAGTTAGATAAACCACTCAAATCTATTTAGCACTTTAGATAAACCACTTCAATTTATTTAGCAGTTAGATAAGCCACTGCAATTTATTTAACCACTAGATAAACCACTAATTTTATTTAGATACAAAGACCTATCACTCAAATTAATCTTTACCAGGAGATAAAACACTCACATTAATTTCTAGTCATATAAACAACATACATTTATATTTACTAGGCAAACAAACCATTTAGATTCATCGTTACTCAGAAATTCCCACTTCATGAGTTATGTTTTGCCATTGATGTTCATTTAACAGCTGTATACAAAAAAAAGTAATGTGCTAGGCTAATGTCTCTATGGAGCTAATGTTGCCCTCTGCTGGTTGAGAAAACTAATCATCATTGTGTAAGTCAGTATTGATGAGTTTTGCATGTCTGACTTAACTTGCCATGGTAATGGCAAAATATGGCCTGGACATTAAACAGTCAAATAAAACCATTCTTCATCACCTGTCTCATGTTTGCAAATGAATTTGCTATGCGGCTTCAACTTTTTTTCACTTTAGCTGCCTCTATCAAAAGTGATAAAAAAAAAAAAAATTAAGTGTTACTTGAAATAAATGTATTGTTATACACTCTAATCTGAAATGTAGATGTAGTAGGTTGTGAGAAGGTCTGCATAGTCATTAGCTGGTTGTTAATAATATTGCATGTTTTGCTTGAATCATACGTCGACCATTTCCTCTGCTGAAAGCCATGAGTGATCTCTCCCCAAGGATAATTGCAGAGTATGTCTGGCCCCTTCTTATGAGATTTCCTGTCCAATAAAACTACACTTCACTGTAGTCCATTTATCATTCCATCACCACTGCGCTGTTTTCTAAATATAATCCACGGTCTGCTAAAGCATAGTTTCCCGTGCCAACCACAATATGACAATCCCAGACACAGCCATGCTTGCCTGATTATAGCATTTCCAATGACCTTCAGGTTGTTCAAAAACAGACTCCATTAGTGCTCTCATTCCCTCCTCATTTATTCACTATATTTGCATAATCATTCTTATAAACGTTTTATATTCGATATTTAATAACGACAACTGACCATGAGCTAAGCTGGTAAGTCCAGTCACAGCATGAAAAAGGAAGTAGCACTTAAGAACATTCATGTATGCACAGTTCATGTCCTGCCAGGTCATGGTTTTATTTTTCTCGGACTTGAAGCCACATGACCACAGAGTTGGTTTGACATCAAACCAAGCTAAAAAGGCATTTGTGTCAAGTTTCAGCTCTCATATATTAAGAAAGAGCTGTACACTTAGTATAACTGGCATATGCCTTTGAGCTGCAGTCAACCTATTCTCAGCTTCACACTCTCCGCCTGTGTAACTTCTGTAAACGTTAAAAAAGTTTTTATGTCAGATTGTCACTCTATATTTGTGGGTATGCACCTCTGTGTACTGGCTTTCAGAGAAAAATCAACATGTAAGTTTATTGAGCAAAAGGGCACTACTTGGAACGTGTGTGGAACAACTGAATCTACACCTGACATAGCAGACTAGCTTTTCATTTTATGCTATTTGGGATTCAAACCCAAGACAAGTTAGTTAACTGTTAATTCTAAAGCAGCATACGAGGAGACATAAAGAGAAACTTGCAAGATCTACAGAATCCACATCAATGCCTTATTCTTCTCACCTTTTGGCTAACCACTTTCACCTCTGTTAAGTACACAGAATGTTGGTCACTAACTATCAGTCATGACTAGTTAGTTCTGTCAATTGCAGAAGGATATGTGTTGGTATAACAAAATTGCGATTAAATAAATAAACAAATCATAGTCTGTTAATAATAAATGGTGTTTGTGGAAAACAATACAATTCAATTCAAACTCAGTCTGCATGTCCAGAATGCTTACATCATAATATTTTGGCTGCTTTCACACTATTCAATTCATTCATTCATTCATTTTCTATACCGCTTAATCCTGTGATCAGGGTCGCGGGGGACCTGGAGCCTATCCCAGGAGACTTCGGGCACTAGGCGGGGTACACCCTGGACAGGGTGCCAATCCATCGCAGGGCACACACACACATACACACACTCACACACCCAATCACACACTACGGGCCAATTAGCCTAACCTGCATATCTTTGGACTGTGGGAGGAAACCGGAGTACCCGGAGGAAATCCACCAAGCACGGGGAGAACATGCAAACTCCATGCACACAGAGACGGGAATCGAGCCTGGCCGGGAATCGAACCCTGGACCCTGGAGGTGCAAGGCGACAGTGCTAACCACTACACCACCGCGCCGCCTCTATTCAATTCAATTCAATTCAATTTTACTTGTATAGCGCTTTTAACAATTGACATTGTCTCAAAACAGCTTTACACAATCAAAAGGATTATTTAAGTTTGTATGGAATGTGAATGTGTATAAATTAAAATGGTCAAATAGTCCCTGGTGAGCAAGCCCGAGGGTGACAGTGGCAAGGAAAAACTCCCTGAGATGGTAATAGGAAGAAACCTTGAGAGAAACCAGACTCAACAGGGAACCCATCCTCATCTGGGTGATGGACCTCACTATGGACTCTGGACCTTACCCGAGTCCAAAACTCCAATATCCAGTAGATTTGCATAATATGGACGTTCAGTGCTGTGCCTGAGTCAGAATCCTGTTTTCAAGTTGGCTTAGGAAGAAGGTCTTGAGTATGGTAAGGCATACTCCAGTATGGTCTGAATTAAACATTAAAGCCAACTGTACCTAAAAACAGAAGTGAACCACTGTTTAGAATGTCACTCTTCAATGCTGTCTGCCTCCTTTGATATCTCTGTGTTGTATGTTACAGCACAGCAGTAATCTTCATACCTACAGTACATTCATGAAATGTTTCAGTCAGGATTTAAGTCTCATAATAGCACAAAGACAGCATGGGTTCTTACTTGTCCCTGATATGTGTTGTGTCTCCTTGCTTGTGTTGCTTGACCTTCTTTGCAGTGCAGGTTTTAACATCATAGATCATAATACTCATATTGTTAATGGAAAGGCACTTTCCTAGTTCAGGTCTTATTAGTCTGATCATTTTCAGTTTGTACATGTAAATGGTGATTATTCTATGTGTAATAAAGTGAAGATTGATGTTCCATGGGGTTCTGTTTTAGAGCCACTGCTATTTTCTCTCTATATGCTTCCTCTGGGTAACATAATTTGTAAGAATGGTATTAGTTTCCACTGTAATGCTGATAGCACAAAGTTATGTCTCAGCAAAACCAAATGAGAGACACCAGCTTAATAAAATTGAAGAATGTGTGAAGGACATTAGGATGCTAATTAACTATCTTCTGCTGACTCTTGACAGAATAGCATTCTTTCATATCAGAAATATTGCAATGATATGAAACATATCGTCACTACATGATGCATAAAAAAAGTTTCCTAACCTCTAGTTTGAACTATTGTAATGCCTTATGGTCTACATGTTCTACTACTGTAGGTCCGTGAGCTCCCTTGAGTCAAAAAAGCAGCAGCCAAAGTCCTTAATAAAACCAGAAGATATGAGGAAATCACCCTATCTTATCCACACTGCACTAACTTTTTCAATTATTTTAAAATACTACTATTGAACTTCAATATAAAGCACTAAATGGTCTCATTCCACAATACCTGAGTGAACTGCTTGTGTTTTATGATCTGCCATGCCTGCTTTGATCAAAGGGTGAAGACTGCTTATTGGTACCTTGTTTTATGAAAATTACAACAGCCGCAAAGTTATTGAATACCTTTTCAATAAATGTTCTAGACTCAGACGCAGTCTCAGTCTTGGCTGAAAATTATCTTTTTTTTTTTTTTTTTTTAAGATTTGTCTTAAAGATACAGATATAGGGGACTCATGGACGTAGAGTTAAATGGTATGTGTAAACTCATGTAAGATGCTGTCTTCCCTCACTCCCATTGATCAGGTTTGTTGATGGTGACATGATGGTGATAGCCCTCATGTCTTTTTCCTTCTAACTTTCTATTTTAGTTATGTTATCTTAGTCCTGCCAGATCTGCTTGTAATTTGCACAAAATATATGCTCATCTTATACATTATGTGACTTCTAGTGCACAGATACACCAGGGACTGATTTATGGTAATATCCATTATCAACCAAATGAGAATGGATTCCCTGTTGAGTCTGGTTCTTTTCAAGAGTTCTTCCTATTGTCATCTCAGTGAGTTTTTCTCTGCTACTGCATGGCTTGGCCTTCAGGGACAAACTGACTATTAGTATTTATTCTCTTTTTCCTTACATTTTTCTTTTTTGTTTCCATATTTTTTTATTCCGTAAAGGTGCTTTGTGATAATGATCATTGTTAAAAGCGCTATAAAAAACTGAATTGAATTGGGCAGCACAGTAATGACTGTTTACAACTACTATAACCTATGTGATAACATGAACTAGCTTGAGGATTTTCCACAACATTAATTGTACTTATTAAAAATAATTTAAAAAATTATATGTACTGTAGTTGCTGGGAAATTACCATGGTATAAGCAGAGTAAAACACTTAAGGTAATGTAAGGTTACCAAGCTTGGTTTAATCCTTCCAATATTTTATACTGTCTGGATTTTGTTTACAACTTAAGTTTCCGTACGTAAACTCTGCTTAACCTACTCATATTCGTCCCTGTTGTAAATCTCAGTAAATTTGCTTGATTTTGGGTCATCATTGTGGAAAATGTGAATCATGGATGTCCTTTAATTTCATCGCCTTGATTCATGTGCTCTCTTTCAACATGCCAGAGATTATTACCTGGCCCTTGAAAGACACTGACGGCTCTTATCATGCTCCTCTCCCAGCTTTCATAACCCTGCATCCTGGGGTGGATTAATTCAAACCATGCTTCGTGTGATGGTATAAGAAGGGTCGGGATGTAGGATTTCATAAGGCCCTATTTCACTCAGACAGATAACGGTGTGTGTGTGTGTGTGTGTGTGTGTGTGTGTGTGTGTGTGTGTGTGTGTGTGTGTGTGTGATATGTAATGTGTTTGATGCTTGCTGTTTGCCAAATCCGATGTGAGAGATTCCAGGTACACATTGGAGAGAAATCAAAAAGAATAACACCATCTCAGCTGTGATCTGGCCTGAACAGACAGCCGCTGATTCACAAACATGTTTCGAGTTAAGGCTTAGACATAATATGTCAGGATAAAAATGGTGAGAAATGGCCTAGTGGAAGCTGCTTGAAAAGAAATGAAAGAAATTTGATATGTCATCGTCTGGTATGCGATAGAGTTCAGATTTTTTTAGGACTATTCTAATGTTGGACTGTATTCTGATTTAGAGGAAGAGTTTTAAAACAACAAGCTGGAATTAAACAGCAACTGCATTTTAGCAAGGTTAAGAATCAAAGACAGGACATTTCAGTGGCAAGGGGAGAAAAGTTACTATTATTTGAGAGCTACATGCAGGAATTAAGAAAATGAGACCCATGTGTATAAAGGTTTATGTGCTGTCGTTAAACCTTACACAGAGGACGTGTCAGCCATGCCACTCACAGTTTTAAGTTTCTTTCCAGCCTGACGATCTTTTTAGCAGACTTGTGTTTCTACTAAGCTCACTTATACTAACTTGTATTTGAATTGGTGTTGTCATATTTTCGTTTCTGAATGAAAAGAGTTCCTTAAGAGGTTCTATCTTCCTAAAATCATTATGGTATTTTCACTAGAGATGTTCCGATACCATTTTTCCCCTCCCGATACGGATTCCGATACTTGGGCTCAGGGTATCGGCCGATACCGAGTACTGATCCGATATATATCTATATATATATCTATATATCTATATATATATATATATATATATAAATATAATTTCTTTTTCTAAGTAAAATACTACTAGCCCTGTGTAACGGGTTCGACCCTAAGTGCACGGGCGACACCATGATACACGGACACGAGGCGAGGTCTTACAGGAAAACGGGTCATTTATTTAGAAAAATGGGGAAGGAAAGGGTTAAAGGCTCTCTGTGGCCTTTTCCCCTTCGGCGGCAGGGATGCGAAGGCGGGCTCGACGCGGAAGTGAAGGTGCCACGAGAGCTCGTGCAGCTCATTCTTGCGCTCCTCTCGCGGAGATCAAAGGCGCCCCCCTTTTTAAAGTCTCTGGGGCGCATCACATCGCCCCGCTCTTGTGCCACTGTCTCTCATAAAATCCACCGCGTCGCAAAGTCCAGCTTCCCAACAGTCAGACCCCGAGCTACACTCCCCGCTGTGTTTTATAGCGCCGGGATCATTAGCGGCGATAGCTCATGGGCCGTTGCCTGATTCTGCAGCCCTGCTGCTTCACATACCTAAAGGGGGGGAGGCCGCCTAACTAGTGAGCGAGGAGCGATATCAATTTGGGTGCACGCCCATCCCAGGCGCACGCCGTGACACTCTGTAAGTAAGCTAAGCTAGCAAAGCTAGCGGGCATAAATAGGTTATGTTTAGGAAAATGGTATCGGATCGGTACGTGGACTCAAATACTCGCCGATTCCGATGCCAGATTTTTTGTGGTATCGGCAGCATTTCCGATACCAGTATCGAAATCGGAACAACCCTAATTTTCACACAAATTTTTTATTGAGAAATACTGGTCAGTACATGCATAAAATCACACGACACATTGTACCTATAACAACGGTGACACACACTTCTTCTTCTTCTTACCAACATTATAATGGCAATAAAACATTTTCATTTGAATATGTCACAAATCTTCTCAAATGCAACTCACTGACAAAACACTGTACACCATATTTGTTTTTGCCTTTCTGTAATAGTTCCTGCAAGAACAGTATTGTCAAGTGCATTTGCAAAATCCGTCAAGCACCATAATGAAACTGTCTCTCATGAAGGCCGTCCCAGGAGGACGAGACCAAAACCTACCTCTGCTGCAGACGAGAAGTTCATTTAGAGTTATCAGCCTGAAAAATGACCAATTAACAGCAGCTCAGATTAGAGGCGTTATGAAGTCTTTACAGAGCAGAAGTAGCAGAAACGTCTCAATATCAACTGTTCAAAGGAGATTAATGCATTTTTTGGACGCCATCAGCAAAACTTTACAATGTAGAAAGAAATAAAAATCAGGAACCATCATGGAGTTAGAAAGTGATCTAAAACTTTTGAACGGTAGTGTACACAGTATATAATAAAAGAAAAATATAACAAAACATGTATAATGGAGATATGATAACACACGATGTACTGTAAGAGCAAGTAAGAACATGCTTTAACCCAGATATACCTCAACAGCAGGAACTGAACCAAACATGCTGTGTATTTTGGTTTGCAAGCAGCATTTTTCTTTTTTTCTTTTAATTGGAGCTCTTAACCTGACATGCACAAATTGAGCCAACTGGACGGAGCTATGGTTCTGCAGAAATATGATGTGTTCTGGATATCTGGACAAAAGGCAAAAGAAGGAGGAGAAATGCTGGATGCAGTTCACAACCAAACTAATGTTTCTGTGGAGCTACTCATTTACAGTGGCTTGAAAAAGTATTTGGCCCCCTTGAACTTTTCCACATTTTGTCACATTACAGCCACAAACATGAATCAATTTTATTGGAATTCCACATGAAAGACCAATACAAAGTGGTGTACACGTGAGAAGTGGAACAAAAATCATACATGATTCCAAACATTTTTTATAAATAAATAACTGAAAAGTGGGGTGTGCGTAATTATTCAGCCCCCTGAGTCAATACTTTGTAGAACCACCTTTTGCTGCAATTACAGCTGCCAGTCTTTTAGGGTATGTCTCTACCAGCTTTGCACATCTAGAGACTGAAATCCTCGCCCATTCTTCTTTGCAAAACAGCTCCAGCTCAGTCAGATTAGATGGACAGCAGTTTTCAGATCTTGCCACAGATTCTCGATTGGATTTAGATCTGGACTTTGACTGGGCCATTCTAACACATGGATATGTTTTGTTTTAAACCATTCCATTGTTGCCCTGGGTTTATGTTTAGGGTCGTTGTCCTGCTGGAAGGTGAACCTCCGCTCCAGTCTCAAGTCTTTTGCAGACTCCAAGAGTTTTTCTTCCAAGATTGGCCTGTATTTGGCTCCATCCATCTTCCCATCAACTCTGACCAGCTTCCCTGTCCCTGCTGAAGAGAAGCACCCCCAGAGCATGATGCTGCCACCACCATATTTGACTGTGGGGATGGTGTGTTCAGAGTGATATTGCATATTAGGAAAATATGCGATATGCGATATTGTTGTTGAATACTGCGATAACGATATTTCTTGGCATATAATATTTCCCTAGAGAAATGCATTTTTTATTATTATTATTATTGCCTATTTTTTTTTTATGTAATGATCATACTAAAATAAACAGGTAATAGATATTCGTCTGATGTAATTAAATCTAATTCAGGCTAAAAAGAAACTATATGTCAAGGAAGTTGCAAATATTTAGACTTCAAAACACTATGAATGACTTAAACCCCTCAGCAGATATTGACTTCTGGTTTGCTGTTACGATAAACCTGCCAACACAATATGAATTACTTTCAAACATTACTTTTTATTTACGTGTAACCATACACTCATCAATAGTGTCTTAAAACAAGAGCATCTTTTAAACTAAATATTCTCTTTGGCTTGCCAGTTTTTTTTTATAAAAATTATTAAACAAAAATGTAATTAAAAAAAATATTATTTGTCACACACGCACGCACACACACACACACACTCGCTCCGCGACCGGCACTAGGACCCGGAAGTAATGCGGGCGCGAACCCGGAAGTATAAGAGGAGTAAACAAAGCATTGCATACAGCTTAGTCACTGAGTTCGCGCATGTCGGTTCAGATTGTTTACTTTCTGATTCGAGTGTGTGTTTATAGGACGTGGGTTAAATGTGTGTTTTTCGCTTGCTGTCCTTCTGTGAGATCCCTTAAACTAATTCGCGTGGTTATCCTGCCTACTCACTTGCTTCCACGTTTGGGTTTACCGTCCACGGTACAAATGGCTAACGGCTAATCGCTAAGTCGGGCTAACGGCTAATTGCTAAGTCTTCTGATCATCCGGGCTTAGTTCGCGACAGAATGAAGTATAAAGATATAAATGATATATATATCTTATCTAGATTCAAACCTAGAATACTTTACTCCTCTTGAAGAGAATGAACTAATTTCACTCATCTCTTCTGCAAATTCATCAACCTGTATATTAGATCCTATACCGACACATTTTCTTAAACAGATAGTACCAGTAATAACAGAACCGTTGTTGAGAATAATTAATTCCTCACTTAGCATTGGTTATGTTCCAAAATCTTTTAAAGTAGCAGTTATTAAACCAATAATTAAGAAACCTGACCTCGACCCCTGTCAGCTGTCCAATTACAGGCCAATATCAAACCTCCCCTTTATCTCTAAGATTCTGGAAAAGATAGTAGCGGAGCAGCTATGCTCATATCTACATCGAAATGGCATACATGAACTGTATCAGTCAGGATTTAGGCCTCATCACAGCACAGAAACAGCACTCGTTAAAGTAGTAAATGACCTCCTATTGGCCTCTGATCAGGGTTGTGTAACTATGCTTGTACTGTATTACTCGACCTCAGTGCAGCTTTTGACACTATTGATCATGCTATTCTTCTTCACAGATTAGAAAATTTTGTAGGAATTAAGGGTACAACCCTCTCCTGGCTCAGATCCTATTTGACCGATCGTTATCAGTATGTAGACTTAAATGGTGATTATTCTGCATGTTCTCTAGTGGAGTTTGGCGTTCCGCAGGGTTCAGTTTTAGGCCCACTGCTTTTTTCCCTTTACATGCTTCCTCTGGGCAACATAATCCGTAAGCATGGTATTAGTTTTCATTGTTATGCTGACGACACACAGCTATACGTTTCAACAAAACCTGATGAGAAAAACCATCTTACTAAAGTTGAGCAATGTGTTCAGGACATAAGAAATTGGATGCTAATTAACTTCCTTCTGCTTAATCCGGATAAGACAGAAGTTCTAGTCATAGGACCGCATACAGCTAGAAGTAAAATCTTAGATCTCACCGTAACTTTAGATGGCCTTTCTGTTCCGTCAAGTGCAACAGTAAAAGACCTCGGCGTGATTATAGATTCCAGCCTTTCATTTGAAGCTCATGTAGATAATATCACCAGGATAGCATTCTTTCACCTTAGAAATATCGCCAAAATAAGAAATATATTGTCGCTAAATGGTGCAGAAAAACTAGTTCATGCTTTTATCACTTCTAGGTTGGACTATTGTAATGCCTTACTGTCTGGTTGTTCAGTTAGGTGCATAAACAAGCTTCAGCTAGTCCAAAATGCAGCAGCGAGAGTCCTCACTAGAACCAGAAGATATGAGCACATCACCCCTATCCTATCTTCACTGCATTGGCTCCCTGTGAAATTTCGCATTGATTTTAAAATACTACTCTTGACATATAAGGCATTAAATGGTCTCGCGCCGCAGTATCTGAGCGAACTGCTAGTGTCTTACGATCCGCCACGCCTACTTCGGTCAAAGGATGCAGGCTGCTTATCAGTACCGCGTATTATGAAAACTACAGCTGGGGGCAGAGCTTTTTCTTACAAAGCCCCAAAATTATGGAATAGTCTTCCAAATAGTGTTCGGGACTCAGACACAGTCTCAGTGTTTAAGTCTAGGCTAAAAACCTATTTATTTAACCAAGCATTTTATAAATAGATTTGCCATAAGGTAAAGGAGCAGATCTGGGGGACTCATGGACGTAGAGTATTATGGTGAACTGGTATGTTTAGATGCTGTCTTCCTCAGTCTCATTTGATCACTCAGGTTTGTTGACGGTGAGGTGATTGTTTGCTTTACATCTCAGGGAGCCCTCATGTTTGTGTTTCCTTCTGGCTCTCCCTTTTAGTTATGCTGTCATAGTTAGTCCTGCCGGAGTCCCTGCTTGCACTCTACAGTAAATATACATTCACATTAGACATTGTGACTGTGACCATACCTAATTGCAATCTCTCCTCCTCTTCTCTTCCTCCCCCTCTTTCTCTTTCCTCTCTCCCCCTGTCTCCCCCTTTCACTCTTTCTCTCTCTCTCTCTGTCGAGCTACACATGTGGTTCCTGAGCTGCCAGTGATCCAGACTCCCTCTGCCCTCCGGACCTGTCTGATCCATCCTGGTGCCCGGTTTCTGGTTGGAGGTCTCGTCGCATTGATGCCCCGTGTGTCTCTTTAGGATGCGTCTGGTGTCTGGGGATGATTGGGGATGTGGTCAGCTGTTTCTCTGAGGACTTGACAATTCGATAGTTCAGGACTGGAACTTTCTACAAGTCTATCTGAGTCTCGAATAACTACTGGACTCCATTTTACATCAAGTATTATAACATCAATTAACATCAACTATTATAGCTGAACCTAACACTTAACACTGTATAAATGCAGATCATTTCCTGCTATCTGTTTCACCCAGATGAGGATGGGTTCCCTGTCGAGTCTGGTTCCTCTCAAGGTTTCTTCCTATTACCGTCTCAGGGAGTTTTTCCTTGCCACTGTCGCCCTCGGGCTTGCTCGCCAGGGAATATCTGAACATTTTGATTCATACACATTCACATTCCATACAAACTTAAATAATTCTTTTGATTGTGTAAAGCTGTTTTGAGACAATGTCAATTGTTAAAAGTGCTATACAAATAAAACTGAATTGAATTGAATTGAATATAAGCGGGTATAAACATAGTAAGGGTCCATCTGATTGGTCAAATTTGGACACACAAATGCTTGGCAAATAAAGTATTTATCGCAACTCTTTGCGATATGGTTATCGCGCATGGCATTATCGCGATAACGATATTTTTTCGATGTATCGTGCAGCCCTAATGTGCAGTGTTAGTTTTCTGCCACACATAGCGTTTTGCATTTTGGCCAAAAAGTTCCATTTTGGTCTCATCTGACCAGAGCACCTTCTTCCACATGTTTGCTGTGCAAATGGGACTTCTTATAGTTTTCTGTTAACAATGGCTTTCTTCTTGCCACTCTTCCATAAAGGCCAACTTTGTGCAGTGCATGACTAATAGTTGTCCTATGGACAGATTCCCCCACCTGAGCTGTAGATCTCTGCAGCTCGTCCAGAGTCACCATGGGCCTCTTGGCTGCATTTCTGATCAGCGCTCTCCTTGTTCGGCCTGTGAGTTTAGGTGGATGGCCTTGTCTTGGTAGGTTTACAGTTGTGCCATACTCCTTCCATTTCTGAATGATCGCTTGAACAGTGGCTCCGTGGGATGTTCAAGGCTTTGGAAATCTTTTTGTAGCCTAAGCCTGCTTTAAATTTCTCAATAACTTTATCCCTGACCTGTCTGGTGTATTCTTTGGACTTCATGGTGTTGTTGCTCCCAATATTCTCTTAGACAACCTCTGAGGCCGTCACAGAGCAGCTGTATTTGTACTGACATTAGATTACACACAGGTGCACTCTAGTCATTAGCACTCATCAGGCAATGTCTATGGGCAACTGACTGCACTCGGACCAAAGGGGGCTGAATAATTACGCACACCCCACTTTGCAGTTATTTATTTGTAAAAAAAATGTTTGGAATCATGTATGATTTTCATTCCACTTCTCACGTGTACACCACTTTGTATTGGTCTTTCACGTGGAATTCCAATAAAATTGATTCATGTTTGTGGCTGTAATGTGACAAAATGTGGAAAAGTTCAAGGGGGCCGAATACTTTTGCAAGCCACTGTAATTATTTAATGTTGTACGAATAGCTACACTTTGTTTGTGCCATACTTTTTATATTTGTTTATGCCATACTTTATTGATTTTATAACATTTCTATGCACTGTTTCTGAAGATTTGTCTACAGATATTTTCCACTGTTTTGGTATTTAGTATAATACTGTATATGATTAATTAATTAAATTAACTCTGACTCTGACACAGTCAATTAACTATTTGTAAGACAGATATCTAAAAGATGGAGATGGAATAAGTGGCCCGAGTGAACTGATCTGAGTGCCAGTCTGCTGCCATTTAAATATTCAGCAAGAAATGCAAAAAGAACCAGATTGAATGGATGAGATCATTAAGGAGCAAAACTACTGCATCTAATGGTGTTGGCTTCTCCTAAAGGTCCACTGATGGGTCAACCAGGCCCAGTTCAAACAATGCTGTCATCCTTTCACTTCATCTGAGAATTTGAGATTCCAGTACAGAAAAAATTGACTACTGAAGGAAGAGGGCCAGCACCTGCCCAAGACCTCCCACCCTTGACTGCTTTTCTGTTCCATCTTCTGCATTTCTCTCTGCACCTAATTCATCAGTCATAATCTCAAAGGGAAGGAGATCTCAGCGATCTGTGTCCTAGCCCATCTGTGGTTTGAGCTGTGCTTCCAAGCACATGGCCCATGAAGAAGTCAGAGGAGCTCTGAATAAAAGCTTTGGAGAATAAAATCCTAGATGAGCTGCCAGGTTCTTTTCACTCACAGTGAGAAGAGAGAGTTCTTGTTTCTAGCTTGTGCTGTTTCACCAATCAAAGCTGCTTCATGTTGCCAGTCATACAGATACAGCCTTGGATATGCTGTATGACTTTTATGGTTCTAAAAGATAAGGAAAAGAGATCTCACATTTCCCCACTGATATTTAGTTTATGTTTTCTGTTCACTTATCAATTTTGTTGAACCAAACTGAAAACATAAAACTTCCACAAAACATGTGCTTTGCTGTTTCTAAGAGACACACTTGAAGTAAAACAGACATGCTGGTAAAACCTGATGGTTAACTGTTATTAGCTTCCAAAATTTGTTCTCTTACAACTATGGATGTAGGGGTCTACACAGGACTGAACCTAAGAATGTGGAGCTGCACAATCTTAAAACATTGGTTGGTTGGTTAATGCTTATAGCTCAAAGGAACATATGAAGCATTCCTGAAACCGTCTATCATAAGGGTTGAATAGAACCTTGAACTAATAGGACTAATGTTTCCACCAGCAGGAATAAGGACTAAAAGAGATTTTATCTAGAACATTGTTATGCTTGTTGGTTCTTTTCTCATCTTCCTCCTGACAGAAAGTTATCCTTTTTAAAATGATTTCAAAGGCAAAGATATTTAACTAGAAGTATGAGCCAATCCAAAGAACCAAGGCACATATCAATGGTCTAGATTAAATTTAAGATTTAAAAAATGTCTGAGACTACATAGAATCTCTGTTCTTCCAGCAGTGAAGAGAACCAGAACACATTATTTTCAAAATGTATCTATTTTTCTCCCCCAAATATGTGGGTTTGCTCTGTCTCAAAAAGTTTTTTTTGGGGAAAAAAATTGTTTCCCACACTTTCAAATTCAGTATACTAAAAAGCAAAATGAAACTACAAACAATCACTTGTATAATTATGAACTGTCAAGACGAAAACACTGCCCCTTAATTCTAACTTATTTTTTCCATGAATGCTGCAACTTTGTAAAAATATATAACGTGCCTCCACATCTCATCTGATTTGTTCAAATGCTTTTTCCTTGTCTGTGTGGCTATGGTAGATTCTATCCAGTAGCTGATAAAAAAAGATTTGCCCTGAAACTCGACTGCCATAAAAATTTGCAGAATAGAGCCAAGCATTCTGGACTCAGCTGGTCTGTGAATTGCAGCTTTAATTACAGGGTCGTGTGATTCAAACTGAGGCTCAACAGAGGTAGTATAAGCATTGAAATTCTTATTCAAGTGCAATTACTCCCCTGAATATAAGTATAATCTGAAAAAAAAGTTGAAGTACAGCTTCAAATTCTTTACTCAATTAACAGTAGAAGAGCATAAGCTCACATTTATTTAAAGTATAAACATTAAAAATGAAAGGACATCTGCATCAATTGAATTGCATTGATTTAACAATTGATATGAATTGAGGCAACGGTCATATACTGTTTAGCAAATAAATAGTCTTTCTTTGAACCTGTTTGTCACATATCCAGCATCTTTTCAAGTAGCAGTTATTAATCCCCTATCTTGGCCCCTGTCAACTATCCAATTATAGGCCAATATCACATTCTAATTCATCTCCAAGATCCTAGAAAAGAATGTAGCACAATAGCTAACATTCATGAAATGTATCAGTCAGGATTTAGGTCTCATCATAACACAGAGACAGCACTAGTTAAATGATAAATTACCTTTTATTGGCTCTAGTCAGGATTGTGTCCCTTTGCTTGTGTTACTTGACATTAGTAGAGCTTTTGACACCACTGATCAGAGCATTCTCCTTGAAAGATTAGAAAATGTCATAGGAGTAAAGGCGACAACCCTCTCCTGGCTCAGGTGACTATTCTATGTGGACTAAAGTGAAGTGAAGTGTTCAAAAGGGTTCAGCTTTAGGACCATTACTATTCAATTCAATTCAATTCAGTTTTATTTGTATAGCGCTTTTAACAATTGACATTGTCTCAAAACAGCTTTACACAATCAAATGAATTATTTAAGTTTGTATGGAATGTGAATGTGTATGAATCAAAATGTTCAGATAGTCCCTGGTGAGCAAGCCCGAGGGCGACAGTGGCAAGGAAAAACTCCCTGAGACGGTAATAGGAAGAAACCTTGAGAGGAACCAGACTCGACAGGGAACCCATCCTCATCTGGGTGAAACAGATAGCAGGAAATGATCTGCATTTATACAGTGTTAGGTTCAGCTATAATAGTTGATGTTAATTGATGTTATAATAGTTGATGTAAAATGGAGTCCAGTATTTATTGGAGACTCAGATAGACTTGTAGAAAGTTCCAGTCCTGAACTATGTTCTCTTTACATACTTACTCTGGGTAACATAATTCATAAGATTGGTATTAGTTACCATTGTTATGCTAATGACACACAGTTATGTCTTTAAGTTATTCATTCATTCATTCATTCATTCATCTTCTATACCGCTTAATCCTGTGTTCAGGGTCGCGGGGGACCTGGAGCCTATCCCAGCAGACTTCGGGCACTAGGCGGGGTACACCCTGGACAGGGTGCCAATCCATCGCAGGGCACACACACATACACACACTCACAGACCCAATCACACACTACGGGCAATTTAGGAACGCCAATTAGCCTAACCTGCATATCTTTGGACTGTGGGAGGAAACCGGAGTACCCGGAGGAAACCCACCAAGCACGGGGAGAACATGCAAACTTCCATGCACACAGAGACGGGAATCGAGCCTGGCCGGGGAATCGAACCCAGACCCTGGAGGTGCAAGGCGACAGTGCTAACCACTACACCACCGCACCGCCGTCTTTAAGTTATATATAATTCAAATTCAGATGAGGAACACAAGCTTAATAAAGTTGAGGAATGTGTGAAGGACATTAGACGGTGGGTGCCAATTAACTTCTATCTGCTTAATCGTGACTAGGCAGAAGTACTTGAAGTCAAGGCCACATGCAGCTAGAACATAGAGTAACTTAAAAATGATGTTTTGATGAAAATAACTAATGTTCTTTCTGTTTCATCATGTGCAGTAGTAAAATACATTGGTTTCATTATAGATAGAACATAGAACATTAGTTGATGTTCATGCTTTAGTCATCTCTAGATTGCATTATTGTAATGCCTTATGTTGAGCTAGGTGCATAAACATGCTCTACTTAGTCCAGAATGAAGAGTCCTTACAAGAACCAGAAGATATGAGCACATCACCCCTAACTTATGTGCATTGGCTCCCAGTGAAATTTTGCAATTATTTCAAAATACTACTACTAACCTATAAATCACTAAATAATCTCCCGTCACAGTACCTGAGTGAACAGCTAGTGTTTTATGATTCACCATTCCCACTTCTACCAAAGGATGCAAGCTGCTTGTTGGTTCCTCATATAACACAAACTATAGCAACTAAAGCTGAAAACCTATTTCTTTAGCCAAGCATTTTTGTGATTATATTTTTTAGTAAAGGTGGAGATCTGGGGGACTCATGTACGTAACATATTATGGTAAACTGGTATGTTTAGGTGCTGTCTTCCCCATTCTCATTGATCACTCAGGTTTGTTGATGGTGGAGTGACTGGTTTCTTTCCTTCTCAGGCCACATGTCTGTGTTTCCTTCTGCCTCTTCCTTTTTGTTATGCTGTTATACAGTAGTTAGTCCTTTTGATTTATTCATATTTCCTCACAACAATAACTTCCCCAATTTATTATTTTTTTGATTATGTAAAGCTGCTGTGTACTGGATTGGCACCCTGTCCAGGGTGTACCCCGCCTAGTGCCCGAAGTCTCCTGGGATAGGCTCCAGGTCCCCCGCGACCCTGAACACAGGATTAAGCGGTATAGAAGATGAATGAATGAATGAATGAATGAAGCTGCAGTGTGACAATGGTCATTGTTAGAAGCGCTATATAATAAATATAACGGATAAAATTGCATTGAATTGAATACCGGTTAAACAATGTTCAGTTGTATTGGCAAATCTAGAATCACTGCCTATCTAGAACTATGAATAAAAATTACACCATCATACTGTGTAGAAGCCTGATGTTTACAGCTTAGTATAAGATTGCTTTCTTGCTGTCATATCTCTTAAAATTTAGATTTTAGCACAGGAGCTGTCTGATTGCAAATGTATTATTATTCATTCATTCATTCATTTTCTATACCGCTTTATCCTTATATACAGGGTCGCGGGGGACCTGGAGCCTATCCCAGGAAACTTAGGGCACAAGGCGGGGTACACCCTGGACAGGGTGCCAATCCATCGCAGGGCACACACACACTCATTCACACACTACGGGCAATTTGGAATGTCAATTAGCCTAACCTGCATATCTTTGGACTGTGGGAGGAAACCGGAGTACCCAGAGGAAACCCACCAAGCACGGGGAGAACATGCAAACTCCATGCACACAGAGACGGGAATCGAGCCTGGCCGGGGAATCGAACCCGGACCCTGGCGGTGCAAGGCGACAGTGCTAGCCACTACACCACCGCGCCGCCTCTGTATTATTATTGAGAAATGTTTAAAAAAAAAAAAGCAATGTGAAGAAAGTAGATATTTTTTTAAATGTAGCAAGTCAAACTAAACTAAAGTAGAGATCATTAAAATGCACTCTTAAGTACAGTAATTGCACTTCATTACCTCTGAGACGTCTAGTAAAGTAAAATGTTTTTTTCTAGCAGTTTCTATCCAAAGCAATCAAACCAATTAAGCCAAATGTTCTATAAAAGCATTTGTGATACTTGACTATAAGCTTCAAGCTTGCTATATTCACTTAGCTATTTTCTAATGTGTGTGTGTGTGTGTGTATGTGTTATCATGTTTGATTTGTACAGTTCATTTTTCTCTCAGTGAGCCAGTCTCATCCTCCTGACTGTTTCTCTTTTCCACTACCTGTGTTTTAAAGATTCTTCTTCTAAACACAATAGCTGAGCACAGAAATTGTGGGAAAAGTTCTAACGCCATCTGTTCTCAAAGCAAACACTGTTCAACCGCATGACCTCAGCGCAGAGTATTTATTTATTGGATGCCATATGGTTTATATAGTGGCACTGGTGGTATTTTTGGACAAAATCATGTCTGTGTGAACTTCACATTCTTCTGTCATTATACTTTTGTAAGGCTGCTGGATGTGTTCGCACGAGCATTCTGAGACTCATTCCTTCCTGTCCAGTCAGTTGTAGCGGACAGTTGAGCGGTGAGCAAGCTTCACGTGGTGGGTGTGAGGGTTATAGCAGCTGTGACTCTATCTTTCAGCTCACTGAAACCTAATGAATAATGGATGTTTTATTTGCTTTTCAATTTTCACCACTGTCGATAGCTGACTTGGGCTGACCTTGAGCAACATGGCTGCATATTAACTAAACCCAAGCACAAGTGCTCTTGATGCCATAAACTCTATATAAAACACCCTAATATTTTGTTGGACTGCCGTTTGATTTGATTACAAGTTTCATGATGGTAGAGTTGGACAGCTGAAAACAACCTTTTCCAGCACATCCCAAAGACTGTTAATGGGGATAAGGTCTGGAAATTTACATGTGAAAATAATATCTCAATATTCCTGAACCACTCTTCCATAATTTGAGCCCAATGAAACCTGGCATTGTCATCTTGGAATATGTTTGCGCCATCAGGATAGAAAAAGATCCATTGATGGAAAAAAACAGTATATTTAGGATGTCAAGTAACCTATTTTGGGGGGCTTATAATTAGGGTTTAAGGGTTTCTGAACCTAGAAACAACCTCCTTTTATAACAGTGTTTTCTTGGGAATGCCTGGGGACCCATTTAGGTAGCTAAAATCTGTAGGTCAGACGAAAGCGGATCGAAGAAGAACAGCATGAAGCTACACATGGAGGTATGAGTTAAAAAAATCTTTCAACAAAAAAATCTGTACTTACAGTAAAAAGGTCCACTGCCCAACATTTTACGTTTTTTTTTTTTTTGTTCATTAGAAGTCTTCATGTGTATGTACAGATTAGCAGTTAACAGCTCCCACCATTATTTGCATAGAAAAATATAGAAAAGCTTATATAAAAAGCTTATAGAAAAGCAAACACCTCTTGGAGATATAGTAGCACCAAATACCAAAATTACTATTCAGAGTGACGATTTGAGTGACGTGATGATTTGAGTGACAACATTATGGAGTACCATATTACCTTAAAGTACATGTCTAGAATTATACCGTAGCTACTGGTAATTGTACCTTGCATTCCAATACCTGAATAAAATCTGCTTTAAGATGGTCTCTTTATATTGATGGATAAGGTGAAATGGGGGGACAATGTTTAGCGTGACAGATGAGATATAGTCAGCATATCAACATCTACCATTTGACCGAGACATAATCCAGTCTAAAAATGTCCATATTTTTTGTCATAGACACAGGATAGCCTCTACTGTTTGTCAATACTGATTCAATATGGACAGAGTCAGTTACCATGTTTCTATTGCCATTTTTTGTGCAAAATCACGGGCATTGCAACAGCACGGTGTAAGACAAAATGTTCATGTGCAAGTTCTGTATCACCTCCATCACATTAAATATATTCATCCATGAATAATACATCAGATCAGAGAAGCCCATATAAGTCTGATACTGATACTCATTATTGGATGAATGCGTCTCCAAAAATAACCTGACTGATAATAAGTGGCAAAAATATTCTGAGCTAATTTACCAAATAAACATTCACTCATAGAAAATGAATAATAATAATAATAATAATAATAATAATAATAATAATAATAATTATTATTATTATTATTATTATTATTATTATTATTATTTAAGCATTGTTTGGCATCAAGGATCTACTGTACTGTATGTTGAACCTCAGGTAGAACCCTTTTTGAATTAACAACCGTTAATTACCTAATGATCCATTATAGAAGCCTCAAAGAACCCTGTTAGCTTGTTAGCTTAAATGTATTAACTGAATACGTATGTGATGCAAACTCTAAAAAAATGGTAATTGCAGGCCTTACTGCCAGGCATTAACCAAACTGTTGTGGTCGCACTTAGGGGAAAAAAGAGAATCGTTTGGCCTCAGCAATGTGACTTACACCTGAAAGCCACTTTGGATACAGTATATTATGTTTGAATAAACTAATACATCCAGAGAGCATGAGTTAAATGACCCAAAGTCAATTTCCACTAAAAATATTCACTTTAAAATATTCACCATTCACTTCATTTTTCATAATGAGAAGGTTTTTCATGATATCACAATTGTTTTTAAATATGAAAAATCCTCACTTGATATTACAGTAACAAGGTTCCTTAGATGCCTACAACATTTTAATAAAATCCTAACCTATGAATAAAACATATATGTGATGTAATTCTACTACAACACCCCATTGCATGCATTATTTACTATCTTAGTAAGTCAGGGCCTATGAGTAAGTACAGAAACATATTTCATACATTACATGTCGAAGTGAGATATAGAGACAGAGATATTACAGCCTTGATAAAGGTACTATGGTACTTTATGCTCTTGATAAATACAGTATGTATAGATCAAATGGCACATTCCTGCATGAAAGTAAGGAATATGAGATGAACACAAACTGTTGGCACTTTTACTTGTTTATAAATTTTGTATATTTACTTTCATCAAAAGATAATTTTTAATTTATCTGGACCTGCAAATGCAAACATCAGCCTTCCTGAAGCATGCACAAATTTAACTTTTTTTTTTTTTTTGACAATTACAGTTGAAAAGTACTGAGGCTCAATGAACATGGAAGGTCAAAAAAAAAAATGCACAGAAGTAGAAAAATAGGCCTTTTTTAATCAGATGGGCAAGGGTCAGTGTAAGAGGAATCATTGCTAGACAATTTATATTTTTTCATTTATTTGTAAATTAAAGTAGAGAACGACTGCAAATCTTTTAGCAAAGGTGAGGTTAAGGAATCCCACCTTCTGCATTATGGAGGTTTAATGAAGTCAGTTAAAGGTGTTTTTGGACAGTGTTTCACAATATTTTATTTAGTACTGTATATCAGTCTAAAACAAGTCTGAACTGCTGGTGTTTTATGATCCACCACACCAACTTTGATCAAAGGCTGCTTGTCGGTACCTCGTGTTATGAAAACTACAGCAGGGGCAGAGTGTTTCCAAAAGTTATGGAATAGTCTTCCAATTACTGTTCGTGGCCCAGACACAGTCTCAGTGTTTATGTCTAGCCTGAAAACCTATTTTTTTTAGCCAAGCCTTTTATAAATAGATTTGTCATTGGTAAAGGTGCAGATCTGGGTAACTATGGACATAAGATTCTATGGTGAACGAGTATGTTTGGATGCTGTTATCCCCCACTCTGACTGATCACTCTGGTTTGTTGACAGTGGACTGACTGGACTGGTTATCCTGCCATGGTTAGTCCTGCAAGAGTCCCTGCTTATACTCGGCACTAAATAATCATTCACCTTATACATTATGTGATTGTGAGTGCACCTAACTGCCCCCCACTCTGTCGAGCGATGCATACCACTCTTAATTTTCCAGGGATCCAGACCCTTTTTCTCCCCTCCGGACCTGTTTGGCTCATCCTGGTGCCCTGCTTCTGGTTGGAGTTCTCATCGCATGGAGGCTTCAGAATCTCTCTTAAGGGTGACCCCATGTGGTCTGCCTGGGATGTGTGTGGTGACTGGGAGTATTCCACTTGACCGTAAAGATAGTCTGATGCAGACAGATGGCTTCTGACTGCAATTGCTCAATAGTTCAGGACTGAAATTCCCACAAAGGTTTGTGAGCCTCCAGTAACGAACGTCGACTTCATATTACCTTAAACCCCTTTCCTGAGCCTCCAAACACACAGAGTAACCGCAAATCAACCTCGGCTATCTGATATCACCCAAATGAGAATAGATTCCCTGTTGAGGCTGGTTTATCTGAAGGTTTCTTCCTATTGTCATGAGGAAGTTTTTTTTATTGCCGTCGCCCTCGGTTTGTTCATTAGGGACAAGCTGATAACTATAATTCATACATAATTTACTTTTGTAAATTAAAATTTTTAATAAATAATACCATTGTTGAAACTACTACTGTATATAAATTAAACAGAATTAAATAAAAGTTTTTGTGTACTTTTTAATAAGATTGTGCTACCTTTCTATTAGCGTGATGAAGACTGTGTCTAGGTAATTTTTTTATGACTGCGAAAAAAAAACTTCCCTATGGTAGGTCAGTGCTACTGCTTCAAGAATTATAATATAGTTGCAAGCAATGATGAAGGGCCCAACCACCCTGTGCCATTGCCGGGGGCACCGCACCACCTGTGTGTTATTTGAATGTGTTAAGACCTCGAAAAAGCCATCACCACTCGACACAACATTACACACTATACAGGGCAGATGTCAGTTTGGGCCTTAAATATTTGTTGTGTGTGCGAGTGGGCGAGTGGGCGAGTGAGTGGCTGCTTCAATGTTTTGGAAACCCTTACTTCTACATGTTGTATGTGCGATCTCTGTAGAGATCTCAGGCAGTCTGGTCCTGCCTGACCTACCTGTTTTCATCTCAGATAGCGCTATCTACTGTTACATTGAGTGAGTAATGCCTGTGACACAATCACAGCATGACATAAGAGATATGACATGTGATGAAGCGGCCCACCATTACCATTGGGGATAGTCATCTAAGACGTAACCATAGTATGACACAGAAGCTGATAATTGTCTGTGACTTGCCCACAGCTTGACATAAAAGCTGATAAGCTGCGACTACCTGTGTAAACACCACCCACCCAATTACTGTTTTATATAGATGTCAACACCATCAGAGGTGTGTCAACACAGTCAGGTAGAAATCTTTGGTGTTCAATCTTTATCATCCTTTCCCAGTATAGTGTACTTCTTGTGAAATATACATTTTCTTGACATTAAGAAATATTTTATTAATAGGATTACTACTTTACTGTTTTGGGGTAAAAAGCAAGGATGGATTTTTTTGTAACAACTTAGAGGAAGCTAGTGTTTAATCCTAATTAAATCATATTAAAAGGTGCTGCATTGAAATAATTGTAATAATAATAATGGGCAGCGCGGTGGTGTTTGGTTAGCACTGTCGCCTTGCACCTCCAGGGTCCGGGTTCGATTCCCGGCCAGGCTCGATTCCCGTCTCTGTGTGCATGGAGTTTGCATGTTCTCCCCGTGCTTGGTGGGTTTCCTCCAGGTACTCCGGTTTCCTCCCACAGTCCAAAGATATGCAGGTTAGGCTAATTGGCGTTCCCAAATTGCCCGTAGTGCGTGTGTGTGTGTGTGCGTGCGTGCGTGTGTGTCTGTACGCGCGCTCAGCGATGGATTGGCACGCTGTCCAGGTTGTATCCCAGTCTCCTGGGATAGGCTCCAGGTCCCCGTGACCCTAAATACAGGATAAAGCGGTATACAGTAGAAGATGAATGAATGAATGAATGAATAATAATAATGATAAATAATGACAGTAACAAGATGTTTACAAGAAAATAAATATAATTTAAATACATCTTTTAATGTCTGACAGTGTTGACATAAATCCTGCACTGAAATGGTTATCATTTGTACAAACATGTTTAATAACCCACCTCACTGTTAAACAGTATATATTGTTTTTATATGTTCTTAGAAATAATACGTTTTGCTAATTAAAAATGTGTTTTGTCCCGGTTTTTAAGAATGACTGATGAAATTTTTCAGGATTCTGCTGTGGCTTTTTGTGTTTTTCTTCTGCATCATATATGTTGACCCCCCCCCCACACACAAAATACCAAATACTATACACGATACTGCGGCAACTCTTGTTTCCCAGTGTTTATTTGGCTCAGTTTTAGTTTATAGAGCTGTAGACAGACTTACTATATTTAGCATTTACTATATGTTCTGCATCGGCAGGCACTCACACCTGACACCCATCTGATTTCCCATAAACTCGAACTAGCAAAACAGTTCCATCTGACTAGAACTAAATTCTCAACTGGCAGTAATTTCAGTAATTGGAAGGATGCTGATCAGATTCTTGCACAACCCAAAAATCTGGACGGAAATGTAGACTAATGTGAGCATATGACCCTGCTGGCCAGACCTGAGGCGTTTCTCAATATGACAGATATGAGAACTCTGTTGTTGTTTAATTATCGTGAACTTGTTCCACCAAGTTTGTTTTAAAACCAGAAAAGTGAAGTTTTGTTAAATTTTTTTTGTTTATTTAAAAACAAAAATTCCAGTCATGAAATATGCACCAGTTCATGACTGGAATTTGTCAAAGAATTTGAAGACAACAGCAACAAATTAAATAGCAGCAAATATGATAGCTAATAGGTAAGAAATAAAATGTTTTATTCCTCATAGGAAGGCTCAGGTGGTGGATGGATGGTTCGAGCCCCACCACCGCCAAGTTGCCCCCTTGGGCTCTTAACCCTATGCTCATACAATAATCATAAGGGGAGTGGTACCCACCACTAAAATAAAAAGATAATCTGAAAACATGAGGGTGGTATAGTGGTTAGCACTGTCGCCTTGCACCTCCAGGGTCTGGGTTCGATTCCCGGCCAGGCTCGATTCCCGTCTCTGTGTGCATGGAGTTTGCATGTTCTCCCCGTGCTTGGTGGGTTTCCTCCGGGTACTCCGGTTTCCTCCCACAGTCCAAAGATATGCAGGTTAGGCTAATTGTTAGGCTAATTGGCGTTCCTAAAATTGCCCGTAGTGTGTGATTGGGTGTGTGAGTGTGTGTATGTGTGTGTGCCCTGCGATGGATTGGCACCCTGTCCAGGGTGTACCCCGCCTAGTGCCCGAAGTCTCCTGGGATAGGCTCCAGGTCCCCCGCGACCCTGAACACAGGATTCAGCAGTATAGAAGATGAATGAATGAAAACATGATACAAAGTGGACAGTAAAATGGCAGATTGGGATTGGGATGCCTGGAAAGCTGTCTATTCATACAGTGGCCTTCCCTCTCTTCAAGAGGCTGGTATAACCACTGCAATTATTTTCAGTTTTTATTGAAAAATTACTTCTTTTTTTTTTTTTTTACAAATATTGCACAGTGTCACATTACTGGGACAAAATCACAATTATCAATAATATTAACCATGATAATATTTTTCATTTTAAATTACACTTTTATTTTGATCTATTTTATAAAACAAAATGACAAATTCAGAAATAAAATAACAAACCGAAACAATAACATATTAGAACAGCATACTAAAAGAAATAATGAGATGACTTGGGAAAAGGCAGCAATATTAGCAGGGAGTCTTTACAACAGTTTAATCATGTCATGGATAATGTCAGTAACAAAGCCTAAACAACCTTTTTCTTATTTTACTCCGTCGAGACTGACTAGAATTGATGGAATACCCGTGCAGCAGTGCGTTTTGGGTTCTGGCAGTGTGTTGCAGGCCACGAGTCCACAGTAGGTACTGTTACAGTCATTACTGACTGACATATAGCAGAATTCAGAACTTTACAAACATTTAGACATGTTTTAATGGTGATGAACAGGCCTCGCCGTATGTGGTCCTGCCATTTAAAGCTTGGCTCAGGCCTCATTGAGAACCATGTGCCTGTCTGCACTGACCTGTGGAATGTGCTTTCTGCCTTCTCTTTTTTGTTTCTTTGGCAAGGACGCATGCTGTCGGTTTCTCTTGTCCGTTTCTCTTGAGGATCTGCCAAACTCCCTGTCAGCTCACCCAACAGCTCATGTCTCTTTTGGCTTAAGCATTTTAACTTATTTACCACCCACTCAACAACGCTCATTTCTCACTTATTTATTGTACATATGTCCAAAGTCATACAGACAGACTTAAGCTGTTTTATATAGTTACAAATGGCATATAAAGACCGTGACTCGATTCATCTGTTAAATACAAATATGTTAAAAACAGTAGGACCCCATATCGAGATAGCATGTTCTCCTGTGCTTGGTGGGATTCCTCTTGGCTTCCTCCCACAGTCCCAAGACATGCAGCTTATACCCCCGTTCCACTCAGCCGAATTTACAACCGAATCTACTGTACGCTAATCTACAAAGCCTCTTTTGGGCTCAGTGTGAATGTTCTCATGTTCATGACTGTTAGCGCCGGGAGGAAAATTAGAGCATGTTCTAAAATTCCAGCTGGTGCCTCCCGACTAAAATTCTTAAGCGCTGTTATTGAGATGTTATCTATTCTTAAGCATTGGTATCGCCTCCTTACCTGTTCAGCAGCTTTCTGCATTAAATGTTGATCGGAGTAATGACAAAATTAATTTATATTTTAAGGAAAATGATGATTAAACATGATTGAAAGCTATTTTACATGTTAAAGTCTGGTGGTAGGTGTTTCGCCTGCCATGCGGAAGGCCCGGGTTCGATTCCCAGCCAGTGTCCACTGGATGCAGTGCCGGTTCCAAGCCCGGATGAAATGGGAGGGTTGCGTCAGGAAGGGCATCCGGCATAAAACCTGTGTCAGGTTGTAGTGCGGACTGGATATTCCGCTGTGGCGACCCCTTGCCGGGAGCAGCCGAAAGACCAACAACAACAAAGTCTTATGCACAATAGAAATGTTTTAATCTAAAATATCTGTGGTTTGATCATTTCTGTTATTTTCATAATAGAGTCTGATTTACAATTTCATGAAATTTACCAACTGGCGGCGCGGTGGTGTAGTGGCTAGCACTGTCGCCTTGCACCTCCAGGGTCTGGGTTCGATTCCCCGGCCAGGCTCGATTCCCGTCTCTGTGTGCATGGAGTTTGCATGTTCTCCCCGTGCTTGGTGGGTTTCCTCCGGGTACTCCGGTTTCCTCCCACAGTCCAAAGATATGCAGGTTAGGCTAATTGGCGTTCCTAAATTGCCCGTAGTGTGTGATTGGGTGTGTGAGTGTGTGTATGTGTGTGTGCCCTGCGATGGATTGGCACCCTGTCCAGGGTGTACCCCGCCTAGTGCCCGAAGCGGTATAGAAGATGAATGAATGAATGAATGAATGAATGAAATTTACCATATAATATTAATTCCTAAAATATGTGGTTTGGTCCTAAAATATATGTGGTAAATTATCCACCTTTTCCACATTTTGCAACAACGTAGAAGTGAAATTGACTTAATTGGGACTAAATTCACACAAAATTGTCAATATTCTTAAGTCAGAAAAAAAAAGTCTTTAAGCATGAGAAATTATTTACAAATAAAACCTGTAAAACGTGTGATTGCAAAAGTGTACATCCCCCTGGTGTGAAAAAACCAAATTAGCCCTGATGCAACCAGTTGCTATCATCCCCCTAGTCTACATTGCGCAATTTGAAATTGTTTAACTCTTAACATACCTGGCCCAGCTCATTAGGCAGATGTGTGAGCAAGAGAGACACTATGCAGCCCGCCATAATTTAATTTGTTTTGTTTTGTTTTGTGTAGTGGATATAGAGTTTTGTTTTTCAGCTTTTCATACAGTATGTATAGGAACAGGTTAATAAAGAGGTAGTATTTTAATACTTTATCTATTTATAGTTATATGTAATGTTATGAAATATCCATGAAACAAACCATTTGCTGTTATCATTTATATTGAAATTGCTATAAACTGTCAAATCTTCAAAAGCTTTTTTTTTTTTTTAACACTTTAATTAAAACAAAAATGGAGTCAAAAGTTTTAGGGCAACACTATTGGGCAAAGCAATCACAAATTAACAGGAGAGCATGTAACTTGCTTAAGATGTTTTAAGCAGCATGTAATTTATTAATCTACAGCAAATATTTTATCCTGTTGAGGGTCACTACTGTATGTTATGCTGCAAATTCTTTTCCATTTCTTTGATTTCTATTCCATGTGTGTGTCTGTGTGTGTCACTCCATGTGCATGTATGTGCTTGCATCTGCTTATGTGTTTTTGGACCTGCTGTAGCTGTAAAAAATACCAGAAATAAGAAATATTCCTCTGTGTACGTGAAGTCTGGTGATTCAGTGCTGCCAGTGACAGACTATCAGCACACCATTCATCAGAGGATAAAATATGCAACATGTTCAGATTTGTTTTGCAGTCATTGATCAGCGGTGACATTTTCACTGCCTACAGTAACACATTAACATCCAAAACACCAGCAATCTACAGGCAATACACTTTAATGACTTGAGAAAATCAAATGTAGTTTCGCCTGGTGATGTTTGATTGTGTTTTTCAAGGTAATATAAAAAGCTTACAGCTACAAGATTAGCATTATGTGATAAATCATTACATAGTATGTCAGGTGGTGACAGTTTTCTAAGCGATATCTCTAACACTGTATGACGCACTGTTATGTATAACAACATATGCATAAAACTACACAGAGCACCACACAGTGCTGTCTTTTTTTCCTCGGAATATAATCTCCAACATCTGACTCAGGGAGAGGGTGTGGCCTAAAAATTTTTAGCACTGATTCAAATGGTAGCATACAGATGGAGTAGGTGACAAATTAATGGAAAACATTAGCTCTGTCTATGAATTTACTGTCTGTAAATGTTTCTATGACATTTCTATGGAAAACATTTATATTGTTCACATATCCCCATGTAGTGAAGTGTCACCGAAAATAAATGTAACTTTGTATATTTGAATATTAAATGTAACAGTGTATTTGAATGACGTCATTTATCCTATTATGAAATATTTATATTATATAGGAAACCATAGGTTTTAATTGTATGCTACATGAACCTTACATGTCCTATGCAAAAACCGTAATGACTAACCACCTACTGTAGGGCAATTTGGAAATTTGGCCATTTATTCGTTGGTGTGGGACAATGGGTATTTGCTGAGGACACCATCAGTGAGGGTGAAAACAGCACCCTGCTGGGTTAGAACATTTCTTAATTATCTCTGTTTTTTTTTTTGTTTTGTTTTTTGTTAAGTTAAACTCTTCTTTATTCTGTAAAAACTTTATCATTTCTGTCAGACTACTTGGACTTTAAACATGTTTTTGCTCATTGGATCAGTTTCACAGGTTTGCGGCTAGTTCATGAGCTACAGTATAAATGTTCATGACCTAAACATTTCTAATGAAGCTCGATGCCACTGTGGGCGGTTTCTTTCCTTCATTAGTCAAAATAACCACTGTCGTGTCAGATGTGCTGGCGGGAAATTAGGAACTCATCAGGCTGAGGATATCAAGTGTATTTACACACTGTCAGCTTGGCTTAATTTGCACAGTGTGCTTTTATGCTCAAACACTGCCAGTAACAATACATTTCGAACGAACTACAGAAATTCACCTAGTATTCATCAGAAGGGCTTAGATACAGAGGGCCCCAAAAATGTATACATACTTCAACATGAAAAATATATGCCTGTCTTTTAACAGTTATATGATAGCATCAAAATCTGGCCCTTTGGATGCAAAATGTGATAATAAGAAATTAGAGTTGGCAGTACTGTATACATGTAGAGAACACGTAATTTTGTTCTTTCTGTGGCACCACTATTTTACTTTGTAATCTTTATTTTTGACCCCTTGGAGAACATCAATTAATGGTACTCTGAGATATATTTTATTATAGACTTAAATTTCTCCAAGGCTAAGGAACCTAAAACAACCATTAGTGTCTAATGTCAACCCAACTGTCATTGCTTTAAAGGACATCGTTAATCAATAGAGTATAAATTTGGTTCCTCTGCCTTTCTTTAATGTTACAGACTGGTTTATGTTTGGTTACATAATTTTCCCAGTTGAAAGAGACATATACAGTATATATATATATATATATATATATATATATATATATATATATATATATATATATATATATATATATATATATATATATATATAACTCTTATCATTTTTGTCAGTCAGGTTGCAGTGACCATGGCGGTCACAGTTCAGATACAGGTGCATACACATATTTCTTGTTCATAACAAGAAAGAAGTACTTAGATTAACTGCAAGCTTTGATTTTAATTCAACTGTAACATTAAAATGTAGTTTACGAACTATTCATTAATGTCAATTAATTAATGTACCTGTGGCAAACATGTACTTTAAAACCTTCCCAGTGATCTTGTGCAGAGCCAATATATATTTCAATAATGCCCTGGTTTATAATAATATGTAGCGAGACAATTGTTGTAGATATCCTTGCATCCTCTATCTCTCATCACCTGATATTCTTTGATATAAAATAGAAACTGAAAGACATGTGTATATATAAAATTATTTCAAAATTCAATAAGCACGTTCAAATAATATTTTATTAGGATAAAATTCCTTAATGTTAAGAAATTTAATATTTCAGTAGAAAAAACACCAAAATTTCCTGCGTGACAGAGGTGACACACATGTGATGGTGCGGAAATCTACATAAAAATTTGAAATTCTGTTTGTTTAGGCAGCGAGCGGCAGGTGGTGCGTGGGCAGTGGTGTTTGCACAGGTTGTCACATGCAATTATCAGCTTTTATCTCATGATCTGGGTGTCACAGGTGATTATCAGCTTTTGTGTCATACTGTCGGCATGTCACAGGCATACCTTAAGCAGCATCATAATCAACTTTTACATCATACTGTGATTGTGTCACAGGCCTTTCTCACTTAATGTAACGGTAGGCAGCGACGTCTGAGGTGATAACAGGTAGCTCAGCACTACTGAAGCCACAGATTAGATCGGAGATTCCTCTTTATTCTCAGGTAAAGGTATTAGGATCTGCACGTGGACAGAGCCGCAGGTAAACCTCATGTACAGGGACAAAGCCATGGGTAAAGATCTAGTTATAATGCTTTGGAATCAATTTTTAAAACATGTTTATTGGAAACAAGTAAAATATTTTTTTAAGTCACTGACCTCTCATTTAGGCGGTATGGTGGCTTAATGGTTAGCACTGTCGCGTTGCACTTCCAGGTTTGCCTGTTCTCACTATGCTTGGTGAGTTTCCTCCCAGAGTCCAAAAACATGTAGACTAGGCTAATTAGCGGTTAAAATAAAAAGTCAAACAAATAAAAACTCGCTAATGAGCCACAGGTGGAAACACTACATGTTACCATGTTACTACTGGTTTGACCTGCACCTCTCCATCCACAGGTGATGCTTGACGATGTCTCGCTCCCACACACATTTTTTTTTTTAATGCTCTTCACAAACACAAGCCAGTTGGAAAGCTCATACCTTTACCCACACTCCAAAAATCCTGGTCTTTTCTCACCACAGACTTCCTAGAGTCATGAGGTAATCCAGCCATTATAGTCATCATAGATCAGGTCTTGAGAACCCAGCATCTTCACTTAGTGTCTGATTTGCTGGGTCTCCTTCAAAACCACAAAACAATCTTCACACTCTTGTTCCACTACTATGAAATCCCTGAAGGTAATCCAGGGTCTGAGGCAACTTTATGAAGAAACTAGAGGTCTCTGTATATTTTACATTTGCTTACCACACACAGTATGCTATCACAATGGACAAACAGAACAGACAAACCAAGCAATTTGTCAGCAAATTCCCAAGCAAAATCCATGTGTCCCCTAGATGTGAACCTTTACCTATCCACAAAATTCTAGACTGAACAAAAGGGTATTCAGCCTCACTTAAACATTGAGACAGTGTTAAAAATGAATTGAAAGTCTATTCCTTAACTCTGGCGCTTTGTAATCAAAATCTCTGTCCCCCGCTGTAGTTTTCAAAATATCAGGTAATGACAAGCAGCCTGCAACCTTTGATCGAAGTAGGTGTGGCAGATCATGAAACACTAGCAGTTCACTCAGGTACTGTGGCACTTAAGGTGGGATTGTGACGTGAACATATAACATACATATGTGAACAAATAAGAACATACAGTTTCATTCATTCATTCATCTTCTATACCGCTTTATCCTTCTATTCAGAGTCACGGGGACCTGGAGCCTATCCCAGGAGACTTCGGGCACGAGGCAGGGTACACCCTGGACAGCGTGCCAATCCATCACAGAGCACACACACACACACACACACACACTCATTCACACACTACGGGCAATTTAGGAACGCCAATTAGCCTAACCTGCATATCTTTGGACTGTGGGAGGAAACCGGAGTACCCGGAGGAAACCCACCAAGCACGGGGAGAACATGCAAACTCCATGCACACGGAGACAGGAATCGAGCCTGGCCGGGAATCGAACCCGGACCCTGGAGGTGCAAGGCGACAGTGCTAACCACTACACCACCGCGCCGCCTGACTGACACTGTATGCTCTTATTTATTATTTTCGCTTAATCTGTATCTGTTTGCCAGTGTTTTAAATAAAAATGCTAACCCACATTTGCATCCACCTCTGTAATTTTCTCACATAAAAGTGAACTTCTCTGATTTACAAAATCAGGACACTTTGTATTATTCTCTGGTCTGGCGAAGTTATTGCATAACTCCTGTGTAGATACAGGCAATTATGTGATTTATTTGTTTGTTTGTTTTTTGCAATGTTACAAAGTTACAGTACAATATAAGAGGGTATATTTACAGATCCTATAAAATTTCTCAGTCATTTCATGGTAATTTACAAGTGAGGAAAAATGTCCAGCTTCTTACACTGCACTGAACATCATTACTTACAAGAAGTAGCTATTTTGACACCAATGATAACAAATCCCCTTTTTGTAATTTATATGTTTATACCTCAGCATAAATCATAAAGCGGGGAACTCCAGTCCTAGAGGGCCAATGACCAACACAGTTTGTAATTCACCAAACATGCTCACTGACCCTGTTTACTGGTGGAAGCAAATTATTTCCACAATATGTATTAGTATAGACTTTTGAATACCTGTTTACAGTATGCCTTGTTAATTAAGTGATTATTTGAATCAACTGTGTTTGATCAGAAGAATTAACAAAATGTCCCTCCAGGACTGAAGTTGTAATTGATAATTGATTTATTATTATCATGACTATTATTATTATCTTGTATTTATTTGTATTTATTATAAATTTCTTAATTCATAGGAAATATCCCTGTCTGACTAGTCATTGGGATGAGTTTAATCCAAATCTCAAGAAGGGATTTATATAGCTTCTAAAGCATTTAGCTTTTAATATATAAAACTTGTGCTACTAATTACAATTATCACCACTGTCACAAGTCAATTAGTTATTTATTGACTTTCACTGAATATTTTGTGAAAATCCTCTTTAGAACACTACCACCATTTTCAAAAATTCACTAAGATAACCCTATGTGGATGTAAATACAGTGTCAAATTTTAATGTTTTAATTTTTCTACTATTTCCATTTAACCAAGATTGGCAGGGTAAACTTTGATAATCGACAATATAATGCTTTCCATTACATTTATATAATGTAAACCATTTTATTGAGAAATATGGTAACATAAACAAATGAAGAGGTACTACAACTCAATTTAAATCAAATTAAAGGTCCCTCAGTGGTGGCTCAGTGGTAGTAGGTGTTTCGCCTGCCATGAGGAAGGCCCGGGTTCGATTCCCAGCCAGTGCTCAAACCCCAGCCACTGGATACAGTGCCGGTCCCTAGCCCAATGGGTGGGTTGCGTCAGGAAGGGCATCCGGCGTAAAACCTGTGCCAAGTTGTAGTGCGGACTGGATATTCCGCTGTGGCGACCCCTTGTCAGGAGCAGCCGAAAGACCAACAACAACAGTTAGGTTATTAACATTGTTATTATTAAATGCAATCTACTATATAGCCACTAGATGGTGCCACAATTAAAGTTTTAAAGGCAGTACAACAAACTACTAACAATAGAATTTTATTTTTGTTTAACGTGTTTTAACGCATTAACGAGTATTTTTTTTTATTATTATTTTAATAGGTTATAATAGTTCAAATCTTCAAAACTTATTGGTGTAAGAAATTAATTATAAAATGTTACTCAGGCTAACATTAATATGGAGTGTGTTCTACTAAATGTATTCTCATAATATAGTATTTTAATGTGTTAATGATTAAATTGGAGAAGAATAAAAACATTACAGAATCTGGTTTATTATAGACTATTATAGAGTAGATATACTGGCAGTTTACTCATGTGAGAATTGGAGGAGGTGACACCCTGAGCTGGAATAAGTTTAAATAAAATAAAATAAATAAATAAAACCCAGAGAACCAGTTGTTTTCCATATGCTCAGGTTTTCTTTACTTTAATGCACCTATTTCAAGTTAGGATAGGGAAATCAGTGGTGCTGTGTGTAAGGGGGGGGAAAGCATACCAATTTTATTCATGTCATGTTACAGACCGTCCACTAGAGGGCCCTGAACAACAGAACAAATTATTTCCACAATATGAATTAGGATTGACTTTTTAATGCCTGTTATACGTGCAAATAAACTTCCTACAAACATATCCCGGTACATAATCTTTCACTGATTCTCCTACTTCTGAGACAACCAACCAACAACTACTACTTCTGTCCGGTTTCATGGATCATGTCAAGACACACAACATGGGCGCCTATCAGTGTTTCTTTGTCATATCATCTCAGGAACTTTTTCCTTTGTCTTATTAATTTATTATATCTATCTGTTGATTTAAATATTTATTTCAAAGCATGTGGCACATTGGGGGGGGGGGGGGGATTGAATTCAAGCTTGATTGAATTCAAGCTGGAAAGGCTTTCTGGGGGGTGGGGGTGGGGGATATGCATTATAATTAAACTAAATAGGAGCTTAGATTTTGTTAAATTAAGCGCAATTGCAGTACCTTGCTAAAAAGTGGCCTACTGCTCTGCTTTTAAAACTTTGATTCTGAAATTTGCAGCTGCTGTTGTTTTGCAGATTGCCTTCATTGGAAAAACATAAACCCATAAATATCTCAGAGCTGAATGTGCTGTTGAATTCCTGATGCTTGGTTAAGTCATAGTAAAAGGTGCCAGTGATCTCTAGACAATAGGCAAAGTGTCTCCTTCCATATGGCTGCCCTGTGGGACTCCTTTGTGATGGATAGACTCACATTAATGGCTGTCATCTCTGAAAGTTTTTTCTTTCTTTCTTTCTTTCTTTCAACCCCCCCCCCCCCCCCCCCCCCCCCACACCACCACCATCTTCCCCCACCAACCAGCTCTACCTTTTCTACCATGAGGTGCTTGTATCTGTAAAGTGTGCCTTTTGGTTTGTACATAAATCCCCAGAGCACCATCCCTTCCCTCCACACTCCAGACTTTGTATTTGTGAAAAGGAGCGTCTCAAATGTCCTGTGCAGGCGCAACAGCTGCCACCGTGCCACGCCGCTCTTTCAGGCCTCTGACAAAAGAGGGCAGTTTTTTTTCCTTTCTTTTTTTTCCTTTTGACGAGGGGCCTCAGTGCACTTTTGTGTGCAACACCACCCACCACCAAATCCTCCCCCAGCCCTTTTTTGAAGCAGCATTAGCCTTTGTGTGCTAGAAAGGAGTGGAGGGGAGAAGGGGAGGGGGGATCTGATATGGCTCCTGTGCAAGCCTGAGGGCCAGCCACAGCACAGCTGGCTACTACAGACTGTCTCCTCATACCCCGCCCCTCTACAAACTACAACCTCAAACCACCACCATAGCTACTCCAGCCTCAGATGGACAGCTGATCCCCAGAGTCATAGCAATAACTATCTGTATTTTGGCAACAGTTGGCAGCACGTGTCAGCACCGCTCACCTTTGATCTCAGTTTAGTCTGAAATCTTATCTTCTTCTCCACCTGCATGTGCAAGTAATCGCACTCCAAACACTTACAATACACAGTAGAAAGCTTCACACCTGCTACCTGCCGTGTTCAGAGTCTGGTTGTGTTTACACAGCAGAGACGTCAGGAATATCAGGTGATTAGGATTGCTGAAAGTGATTAGGATTGCTAATCCTTCATTTATCGAGATTAGATGCTGTGTTTTGTTTTATCACAACTTGCAAATTGATGTTTACAGAACATTACAATTCTAGTTTATGCAATATTTATGAAATGCCGCTACAATGTCACTTCTACATTTCATTAAAGAGCGTTGCAAGATTTGTTTCCCGTAGAATTCATTCAGAAAGTTAAGAAGCAAGCGGCGCGGTGGTGTAGTGGTTAGCCTTGCACCACCAGGTTCTGGGTTCGATTCCCTGGCCAGGCTCGATTCCCGTCTCTGTGTGCATGGAGTTTGCATGTTCTCCCTGTGCTTGGTGGGTTTCCTCCGGGTACTCCGGTTTCCTCCCACAGTCCAAAGATATGCAGGTTAGGCTAATTGGCGTTCCTAAATTGCCCGTAGTGTGTGATTGGGTGTGTGTGTATGTGTGTGTGCCCTGCGATGGATTGGCACCCTGTCCAGGGTGTACCCCGCCTAGTGCCCGAAGTCTCCTGGGATAGGCTCCAGGTCCCCCGCGACCCTGAACACAGGATTAAGCGGTATAGAAAATGAATGAATGAGTTAAGAAGCATCACTACTAAAAGAAAAATGACCCAAAGAACCAAGTTTTAAGGCTAAATCAAGCTATCTCCATGTAGATATTGGGTTCTTTGGGTCATTTTAATCCCCAGTGTTGATTTAACACTTCCAGAGTTCATTTGAGACGACCTCGACCAATATAAACACTGTAGAGTGTTAATTCAAAACAAGGATTTGGCTCTGCACTCTTCAAAATAAAACAGCTTGAACTAGTGTCTTAGAGGATGCAATTTTGTTAGGGATCTTTATTTCATACATTTCTTAGTCCGTGAATTGTTAATCAATTTTGTCGTTGCCACAATTAAGTGAATAAAAATGTTCCACAACAGTTTGACCCCTCGTATGAATCAGTACTTGTGGGCAGTTGAATCAGCTACGGCCAAGCTCGATCAGGCAGATCTCCACTTGCAGATGGATATTTGAGCAGGTGATGTGGAGGAGGAGAGGCCCACACTAGAGCAGGGACGAGCAGGCCGGCATTAGGCAGGAGGCCTGACCCTCTGACTACACACAAAGAGACAGCTGGCCCACAATGAGTGATTACCATAGCGTGCAGACTGGAGCCCCTCATTCTACAGACCGTAATCTGCCAGGCCGCCATGGCAGGATGGGGGACAGCAACTGGCCAATTAAGAAAGTTCTCCATATTAGCATGGAGGGACGATGGCAGGCGCCATCCATAAAAGTTTGACAAGAGAGGGGGCTGTCTTTTGGAAATGAACTGCGGCTGATGTTTTGCCAGAAATATGCTGCATTTCATATAGATTAATAATTCTAGTGAACTTTCCTTCCCATGTTCCATTCTTCTCCATGCATGTTTACATATACATCAAAACTATTCACAGTCTCAGCATCATGCTTTGGTTTCATTAGCACCAAAATTCAAGCAAAACAACTCATTTCCTTCTAAACCATGTTAGAGTTTGTTTTTGATAATGTATCTGTAGAGAAAACATAGAATACCGATGTAGGTGTCCCTGGTGACCTGTGTCTCTGTCCTCTCCATCACCCTTCACCCTTCAGCGCCATCTGCTCTGGCTCCAGGGACATCCCCACCCCTGTTCATTAGTTGTTTTGCTCCTGGGGGGTCAACAAGGATCTGGAGAAGGCACTAGACAGTCATGCTGCAGCAAGGACCCTTGTAAAACAGGAGACCAAATGAGCGAGGGTAAGGCATATATGGAATGAAATATTGTGACATTGCAGTTAAAACCCCCTTTCAAGCCCCAGGACAGCTGAAAGCACTGGTGAAAGCAGACCCCCATCCTAGTCAAGGTCCTTCCCCAAGGCTTATATCAATCAGTGCTTATGTGACAGCAGGCCTCATCTTAGCAGCATGTGTACAACCTCCTTCCCTTGCTCTCTAAACCACTAGAGGAACACCCAGTCTGCCCAATAAGAAGGCTTTTTAGACTGATGATGACTGGGGAAGCAGCATCAGGTCCCTCGAGGGAATGTAGCTTAAAAGGAGAAGGCTTGTGCCAGTCATAGGGTCGTCCTTTTCCTCTTCCTCTCCTCCCCCCAATGCTCACTTGCACCTAACGCACTAGCTCATTATGCATAGCAGCAGATGGACCAGGTTTTGTGGCCTAGTTGCTGGGTAGACTGAAAAGTCCAGAGCTTGGGGGTTTGGATGTAGTTTTGAGTTTTGGGGGTCAACAGGCCCTCGCTGACAGTAAGGACCGCCTGCATGCTGCTGCTTTGTTCTTCATTGGCTCATTTGATTACCTTTTTTTTTTTTTTTTGCCCATTTCGCTGTTTGGAGAAAAGTAGAGGTCTTTTAGACGCATCCAGAGTTGACCTGTTTACTCCCACAACATGGCGCACAGGTTTTAATGTATGACTTACTGTACAAGGAGTCAAGCATTATGCATATTGATGAAATCAAAAATATTGTAGACGGAGGTTTAAACTTAAAAATACACAACCTGGCTCAAAATGGACATCATATCAGAAATGCATGCATCAAACAAAGAAAGGTAGTGCATTTTCACATTCACATATGATGAGAACTCACAGGAGAGGGAATAAACAGCATAACATGCCAATGTTGCTTGCATGTATTCCTTACCAACATATATTAATATTTGAAATAGTGAAATATCCTTAACATGCAAGTTATAGTATTGGGGAATTAAAGTCAGATGAAGTTTTGCTTATAGGCTTGATCCAGGACACCATGACAAAAACATCAAACTGTATAAAGAAAAGCTGAAAAGAAAACTGGCTTTTTAGTTTTAAAGTTTTTTATTCGTCACTGCCCCCATACATGCAGACATACAGAAGAATCAAGATACCTTTTCTCTTTTCTCTCATCAAATGTCAATTATCAGTGCACTGTCAATGCAATATAAAAAGTTTGTATAAAAATAAAAACACACAAAAGCACAATATTTCAGGAAGCTTATTTTAACTAACAAGGTTAATTCCTATTAAATATCAGACTCTAAATGGATCAAGAAGTCCAGAATTTTATGTTACAAGTAGACTTTTTTTCTGTTTGTTCATTCTATTGTAGGGTCAGACATTTAAGACCATAGGGATTCACTGTTCAGCAGCCAGATGGCACTTGCTCAGCCAATCAGAAGCTGTTTCCATGTTCGAAGAGAAAGGCCTTCAGTTGTAAAGTGCAAATCAAAGGCAGTGGCTTTTTCCACAAAAGTGAAATCTATATTAGTGATGTGGCTCATTTCATTGGCTCATATTGCTTATTTCATTTCAAGCATTAAAATAAGATCCCTTTAGTCCTGTTCTTTCACATAATTTCACATTTTTGTGAATATCAGAAATTGCAGATATAAACATAAGTTCTAATTGTTTTACTTCTAATTATAATAAAGGTTGTAGATTTTAGATGGTTCTTCTCTGTTATTTGTTAATTGGACTCCAAAATGCCCAGGTTTATAAGCAAATTTTACAGTAAAGGGGAAATTGGTGTTCATGTTGTCTACAACGTTTATAGAAATTCAGTTTAACTAATTTCTATTTGTATAGTATCTTAACAATGGATATTGTCACAAAGCAATGTTACAGGGACAACGTTACAGGGGGAAAAATCCTAATATGATTTTTTTTAATTAAAAAAATAGATTCATAAATTGACCAGAGAAAAAAATTAAAATAAACCAATCAAAACTTGAACCGGTATCTTTTTAATGGGTCGGTTTAAGTCAATTATTATATCTCTGGTCAGTCTATGCTTACTGGGTTTAAAAGATTTATTTTATTTTCGTCTGTTTGTCCCATAATCCCATAACACACTTAATTTTTGCCAGAAGTGACCCAAACCTTAATTAAGCATCTCCTTATGTACAGTAAGTACTTTTTCTTACATAAGGAAAAACTTTTTCAGGCTAGCTCACCAATTTGAGACACCCCTTCACCTCTCTTTTTTGGCAAATCTTTAAACCGGAAAGATTATTGTGGTATTGTGGTGACCAATGTCTTCTTTACTTAATTTTACTATATATATCTTGTTTACCCTGGTTTTGTTATGCTTTCTATATTGCTCTTTCTATATATATTTGCCTCATCCACTCATATTGGCTGATCACATTACCGTTTGCTTGCATCATGTCTTTTGAGTATTCATTTGCCATTTTGGTCTATCTTTTTTAATAACACCTAACAGAGAGTAATTGATGCTGTTGCTAATTATTATAATGCCATTTACTGTAAATGGTTTAACCTGAACTTGTCTACAAAAGGCTCATAGTTATTTATAATAAATAATATAAAATGAACACAGAATTTTTTGTTTTAAAGGGTAATTTAAAATAATTTAAGTTAAACATTTAAGTTTATTTATTCATTTTCATTAAGCAGTTCCCCATCAGGTCACAGTGGATGTGAAACTAGGGCCACAGAGTGGAATGCTAATTGTGCTTTATGGGAAAATCGAAAATAGGCAAATGATGTACTGACATGACTTTGGGAAGTGGGAGGAAATCAGAGAATCCTGAGGAAAACGCAAAACTAAACAAAAGTCCCACATATTTGAGCACAGAACATGATTTTTTTTTTTTTTCATTTTGGGGAGTGCGGAAACAAGTTAAGAATGGCACACATTTCTATTTTACAATACACAGTACTTGTAACTATCGGGCCACCCCACATTTCTTCAGACTTTCCAGTATTTTTTATGTAATCTTAAGGACTAGTTCTGTAGGCTTTCTGAATGGCAAATTTTTGGCAAATTTCTCGTTTAAATTTTCAGTCCAACTGTTTAAGAGGAATGTTTTTTTTTGTTAAGAGACAAACAATGACCTAAGCATCATTCAGACTACCAAAGGCATGAGCCAGTGGGAGACAGGTACAGATGATTAAAGATGATCAGGCTGGTGATTAGTGCCTTGCCAATATTCAGTACAAGTGTTAGTACCCATTGTTGACAGGTAAAGAGTGTATAGAAACATTTAAAAGCTAAAAATAATATGATTAGCATCTTGTACATAACTGCTCATTACCCTACTTTCTACTTTAAGTTATAGCACAAGTTTTCATAAAGTACTGTACATACCATTTTTGGAGTAAGCAAAGTTGTAATTGCTTTTATACAACAGTTCTATATGTTCAAATCAAAAAAATTCATATTAAGTACAACCCCAAAGTTGGGACAGTATGGAAAACGCAAATTTTTAAAGTGATTTCTAAATTTACTGTTAGCAGAAATATAGTGCAAAGAAGCCACATTCACTTTATGCAGTAGCACTTGGCTTAGCTGATTAGCTTCTGATAAACTTCTCATCCCCTATTAATCTTCAGCTGTTGGGATTTCAAATTATAACATAATTTGCCAAAAGTTATATTCCAGAAGATTATTGTTACCCATGTCTGCAGACAAAAACCTCAACAGATAAAAGTAAAGACAGGTGGAAGAGTTGCTCTGATAGGGATTACCAATTGGAAGCAAAATTGAACTCACAGAAACTGATCATGACACTGAATGTAACCCTCATGTAGAAAAATTTTTTTATTTATTTTTTCTATTCTGCTTATCCTGTACAGGGACTTTGGGCACAATTTATAACAGATAAATTTATAACAATTTTAAACATCCTGCAAATCCACTGCAGGGCGCACACACACACATACAGTACATACACACTCACACACTCATTCACACACTACGGGCAATTTTGGGAACACCAATTAGTCTAACCTGCATATCGTTGGAGTGTGGGATGAAAACTGGAGTACCCGGAGGAAACCCACACAGAGACAGGTGAGGTGGTTACATGATTTCAATTATTTTATCATTCCAAGTACTGGAATATTAGGGTCATGGTAAATCTACAGAGAAGTGGAGTGATACAAACTCTATAATTTCACAGTGTGGTCGTGGAATAAATAGGCATTCTTGGAACATTACTCGACGAATCAAAATTAGTGGACAGGAACTATACCTGTTGTAGAAATGTGGATATATGGAATCTGGCAACCCAACTTGGTATTGTAAAAATATATGCTGTTTGTCAATGATTTTCATCAGTCTTAAGTAATATAAGAAAGGAAATGTTTCCGTGAAGTGTTTGGGAATGTTCTGGAAATCATAAACATTACCTTTTTATGATTTTTGTGGAATATTACTGACTGATGAAAAACATTTATAAGCAACATATATTTTTTACAATTTAAGTTGATGCTCCTTTTAGGTGATGATGCTTAAAGCATCCCATGTTGACTTGTAGCAGCACTTTAGACACATTATACATGGTTTTTAAAGCCGTGTCACATGACCTTAAAAAACAAAAAAATAACCAAGCACATTTCTGATGTTCTATTTGTTTAAGAGTGCAGTGAAGCAAAGCATGCAATTTTTCAGCATACTGATGGCTTGTCCACTGGAAGTCACAGCTTTTACAGCTTTGATTTGGTTACCCAAATGCCATACTTGAAATCGACTTTGCAAACTTTTATCTGCTTACTTGTAAGTGAGATAAAGAGGTGAAATCATACACCTGGCTGAGAAGCTGTTCTGGCCCCTTTAAAAAAAAGTTGAGAAAACAGTAAATTTTGCTCCATATATAGGTTATTATTTTGTTGTTTATAATATTATCATGTATTTCTCAGATGAGTGTGTATTTGAACACCTACAGTTTACTGCTGACATTGTTACATAGATAACTTGTTTACTTGTCACAGTAGATGTAGGTGTCCTTTCTAGAGAGGTCCACAATGTGTCTGATGCAGCATATTATTAATTCATTGTCTATACCGATTATCCTCTGCAGGGGCCTGGAGCCTATCCCAAGAGACTTTGGGCATGAGACAGGGTACACTCTGAGACAGGCTGCCAATCCATTGCAGGGCACACACACTACAGGCAATTTGGGAATCGCAATTTTGGGTGGCTGGAGTACTTGGGAGAAACCCACCGAGCAAAGGGAGAACATGGAAACTCCACACTCACAGAACAGAGACGGCAATCGAACCCTCAACCCTGGAAGTGTGAGGTTACAGTGCTAACTCCATTATCGTGCCACCATACTGAATAAAGTTATACAGTGGTGTGAAAAACTATTTGCCCCCCTCCTGATTTCTTATTCTTTTGCATGTTTGTCACACAAAATGTTTCTGATCATCAAACACATTTAACTATTAGTCAAAGATAACACAAGTAAACACAAAATGCAGTTTTTAAATGAGGGGTTTTATTATTTAGGGAGAAAAAAAATCCAAACCTACTTGGCCCTGTGTGAAAAAGTAATTGCCCCCTGAACCTAATAACTGGTTGGGCCACCCTTAGCAGCAATAACTGCAATCAAGCGTTTGCGATAACTTGCAACGAGTCTTTTACAGTGCTCTGGAGGAATTTTGGCCCACTCATCTTTGCAGAATTGTTGTAATTCAGCTTTATTTGAGGGTTTTCTAGCATGAACCGCCTTTTTAAGGTCATGCCACAACATCTCAATAGGATTCAGGTCAGGACTTTGACTAGGCCACTCCAAAGTCTTCATTTTGTTTTTCTTCAGCTATTCAGAGGTGGATTTGCTGGTGTGTTTTGGGTCATTGTCCTGCTGCAGCACCCAAGATCACTTCAGCTTGAGTTGACGAACAGATGGCCGGACATTCTCCTTCAGGATTTTTTGGTAGACAGTAGAATTCATGGTTCCATCTATCACAGCAAGCCTTCCAGGTCCTGAAGCAGCAAAACAACCCCAGACCATCACACTACCACCATCATATTTTACTGTTGGTATGATGTTCTTTTTCTGAAATGCTGTTACTTTTACGCCAGATGTAACGGGACACGCACCTTCCAAAAAGTTCAACTTTTGTCTCGTCGGTCCACAAGGTATTTTCCCAAAAGTCTTGGCAATCATTGAGATGTTTTTTAGCAAAATTGAGACGAGCCTTAATGTTCTTTTTGGTTAAAAGTGGTTTGCACCTTGGAAATCTGCCATGCAGGCCGTTTTTGCCCAGTCTCTTTCTTATGGTGGAGTCGTGAACACTGACCTTAATTGAGGCAAGTGAGGCCTGCAGTTCTTTAGATGTTGTCCTGGGGTCTTTTGTGGCCTCTCGGATGAGTCGTCTCTGCGCTCTTGGGGTAATTTTGGTCGGCCGGCCACTCCAGGGAAGGTTCACCACTGTTCCATGTTTTTGCCATTTGTGGATAATGGCTCTCACTGTGGTTCACTGGAGTCCCAAAGCTTTAGAAATGGCTTTATAACCTTTACCAGACTGATAGATCTCAATTACTTTTGTTCTCATTTGTTCCTGAATTTCTTTGGATCTTGGCATGATGTCTAGCTTTTGAGGTGCTTTTGGTCTACTTCTCTGTGTCAGGTAGCTCCTATTTAAGTGATTTCTTGATGGAAACAGGTGTGGCAGTAATCAGGCCTGGGGGTGACTACAGAAATTTAACTCAGGTGTGATAAACCACAGTTAAGTTATTTTTTAACAAGGGGGGCAATCACTTTTTCACACAGGGCCATGTAGATTTGGAGTTTTTTTCTCCCTTAATAACGTAAACCTTCGTTTAAAAACTGCATTTTGTGTTCAATTATGTTATCTTTGACTAATAGTTAACGGTTTTTGATGAGCAGAAACATTTAAGTGTGACAAACATGCAAAAGAATAAGAAATCAGGAAGGGGGCAAATAGTTTTTCACACCACTGTATATACTAATTATTTTTACCACTATATTTATAAATAAAAATAATCCTTTTTCCAAACAAACTTTTGTTCCAATATTGTTAGTGTTTCTTGGCCATAATGCTATCCAATGCTATCTTAATTCGAAAAGAGAGAGATCTGCCCAACAAAGGGAACCAACTAGATGCCATCTCCTCGATTAAATAAAATTCATAGAAGTCCAAAGCGTCATACAGATTTAAAATTATTAAAACACTTTTAACTGGCGTTCTGTACAGCTGATCGCACAGAAACTGTCAAACTGACCTTTATGGGACTTTCTAATCAATAGCTTTCTAATATAATCAAGCTAATAAAAGATCACCAATATTACAATTTAAAACATTTTTTTCTGATCAGTTCTATTCAGTCTGATAAACTGAGAAGACTAGAGTTTTCCTTAAACTGTACTTGTCTTTGCAGGAAGGTTCCAGTATGAGTTTACTTTCTTCTTCTTTGTCTTTCTGTTGTTCCCTTTCAGGGGTCGCCACAGCAAATCATCTGCCTCCATCTAACACTGTCCTCTGCATCCTCTTCTCTCCCACCAACTTCATGTCCCCTCTCACTGCATCCATAAATCTCTTTGGTCTGAGTATGAGCAAAGTATGTACAAATGAAAGCAAGTTATAGCCCAATATGTTTTTCTTCCTTTATTTAATTCACAGTTAAGTAAAAACAATTACAAAAAAGGTCATTTTCACTAACTTATGTGGCCATTATTTTATTATTTTTTGTTTTTTATTTCTAAAGTTAAACCTTTAGAGAATAAGACAATTCTGGAAAGTGGAAAGAAGCATATTGCCGACAGTAAGGTACGTTATACTGTGCGGCAATTACGTTTTTTAAAAGAAAATGTCCCTGGTGTTGTTAAGTCCATTTTTCTCAAAAACGTCGCTACGACGCACCACCGCGTCCTCTGCGTGTCTAACGCATGATGCGAAATTTGCGCTGTAGAACACAAACTCGCGTTCTCCTTCCTCTCCAAACCTCATCCGCACAAAGAATGAGGGCCGCTGGGTCGCTCTCGTGGCATGCCCGGCCTCGTTCACATAAAGAAGGAGGACCATCTTGGCATGGACGGGACGAGAAGCGACAGAAGCATGAGGCGCAGGGCCACTTCGGGCCTGCATGCCCCGCGCTGCCTGGACTGCATTAGAGCCTCCTCAGAAGCGTCCAGGCATGTGAAGATCCTTCATCATCCTTTATTCAAAGGATGCATGTATTTCCATTAAGGGGTTAACAGCCTCTCATGTGAGAAGAGTCCCATCAGCAGATCAGCGAGCTGGCAGAGTGATCTCAGGAAGCCAGTCGTTGGAGCGGCGGCTTTCTTCGCAGAACATGTGCAGCTTCTCCAGAGCTGGGTCTTCCCATGAACCTTCAGCTGGACTCTGTGGAAATACAATGATAATGATGAGCACCTCTGTACTGTCGTTTAGTAGATTTAAATGCGCTGACTGACGCTGTAGGCATGTTGCAATATCTTCCAGCCGGTATTTGCATGAGGCACGTCTTACCGTGATAAGAAGGCAGTGGCAATCCTCAGTTTGATCTTTAACGCCGACAATTTCACCAAGACGCTGCACGTCGCTCACTCTCACGATGCTGATGTCGTTATCAAAGCAGAAAGCCTGGATGAGAGTGAAGTGGATTTGGAGCGCGATGTCGCACTCGAACTCTTCATCCATGGCCAGGATGCAGAAGGACACGCTGTCCGGGTCACTGCAGAAATAAAACAAATAACAGTGCATGAGCTTACCTTCACTAGGAGCAGAGTATAATTGTGTTATCTTGACATGCACATATAAGGACTACTCACTCATTCATGATTTTTGCGCATTCGTAGACACCGACGGTGACGCGACCTTCAGCCTCAGCGGTCTGCAGAGCCTCAGCCAGAGATTTGCTTTCATTAACCATCTTGTGTTGGGGTTTTGTAGTAGCAGAAATCATATGATCTATACAACTGGTAAGGTCGTGCAGTTTGGAATGAATTTTTGGTGGCACGCGTCGCGCATTTATACTCGGAAGCCGGCACGCGCTTGCAATCTGATTGGCCGAGGCAGGACAAAAAGGGGGCAAGCTTTCTGAGGCGCGTGCCTATAGACATGCATTGACATCTCAAAGAATTCATAATGCAGAAAGTTCAATTTTGCACGCTGATGACTTTTAATTTGTCTCTATTTTTATAGAAAGGTTTTGTTGACAGTAGACATGTGGACATGTACATTGAAATATGCATGGAAGTTTGCAGAAAAATAAATGATTGTAATTATTATTTGTATATATATTATTATATATTTCACGTTTTAAGGGTGCCCCCCAAAACCAAAAGAAAAAGAAAAAAGAAAGCAATGTCTAATAGGGTAAAGTGGGAACATGGAAAGTTTTGATATACTAATATATAAGTAAATGTACCTATATAAAATGTTATAATTACTTATGTAATATGTAAATCTGCCAGTAAGTTAAGTACAACATAGAGTCTCCACCCTATCCTTTTATGATATTAAATGAAATTTCAGCTGATAATGTGCAGATTAATTTCTTTATTTTTTTAAACGCCTTTCACGCATTTCTCTGTTTTTTTTAAAAGACTGAGAAACACAGTTGGGAAAAAGTAACAAAATGTTTTACAGTCTTTAAAAGTCTTTTTAAAATGCTGAAAAAAATAAAAGAAAGAAAGATAGAAAGAATTTGTGTATAATTGAACCAGTGCACATTAGAATCAAAACCAAAGGACGTGTGGTTGTTGAGCCGACACGCGTGGCTGTTTTGCATACACAAAAGTTGCCCGACTTTGTACGCGTGGCATATTAACAACTACACCTCCCCCATACCCCCAACCCCTGCCGCCATTCACTCTCTGGCAGAGGCATGGAGCATCTGTTCATGGGGGATTAAATGATCAATAACCCCTACAATGCCAACTATCAAACATGTTTGTGGTAAATATCTAAAGTACAATTTAGCGTGCAGTTTGTTGCATATGAGCTGCATTGATTTGGGTGTATAGAAATATTATACTGAGAATGACGACGACGACGATGATGATGATGATGATGATGAAGCAGATCTCTTGCATAACAATTGTCATATATAAAGCACAGCTGCGAGTGTTTTATGAAGGTAAACATATGTTACAGGGGGTGTAATTGATAAATGAAGTGGATGTTACTTTTAAGAAAACATAAAGTTATGAAAAGAAAATAGGAAGATCACCCCTATGCTCAAGACAATGCAAAAACTTTTAATAAATTTGGTAATCAATTTGATTTAATGTAGTATTAAATATATTAGTAAACATAGTAACGGTATTACTAGCAGGATCTGGAGTGCTTATCTTAAAATGTCATCTGTTTTAAGGTAGCTCCTTCCTCATCCCGTCTGAATGAAGCACGCGCCTGCTGTTGCTCAGAGGACAATAAGAAGCAAACCAGCCTATTAAAAAGAGCAGGATTTATGAGGGCTAATCTACAACTCTGCGTGCGTGTGTGTGTGTGTGTGTGTGTGCATGGAGTAGAGGGTAGGGAGGGTACTAAAAGTAATTGTTCTCAGGACCACCTGTCACTCGGGAGCACGCGCAGCAGCGCGAGACGAACGGGCTGCAGATGTGACGCGCACACAATACAGAAAGGCAGGCGAGCTGCACGCGCCTCTGCTGAGGTCAACTCTGCGGTGCACGTGCATGCAAATTATCTAAATCGTTTAATTTAGACTTCTGCACTACCCTAGCTGCCCAAGCATGCCTTTGTTTTTAGATTACTAATCCGGGCCAATGGTTTCTCTTTTTATATAGAGAATCAAGATAATGCATGTGGCCTAACCTGAGTTTGCAGAATGTTGCAGTGAGTCACTATTCAATATTTTTACTCCATACAAACTCTCATAACTAAGGAATTTCCTATCATTTAATTGAAGTTATTAGGTCAAACTTAGTATACACTAAGGAGCTTTGGACTGTTTGTTTTTTATAACATAGTCTGTTGGATTTTCAGACGAAAGCTATATAGACGACGCAAATGCAAACTTGTGCTTTATTTTAATTTGGTGTAGAAGATGAACAATGCTGCAGGGTGAGGGGTAAAGGGCGAGCGGAGTGGGTGTGACCAAGAGAGGCCCTTCCATCTGCTCCTGTTCTACACAGTAACAATAGGCCTGAATCTGTCAGCGTCAATCTGCTCTCTATGTTCAAGCACGACATTACTACCTGCAGTTCTTTATTGTTTTGAACTACATTTTGTCCGATCTCTAAAGCTATACCAGAAATGCACTACCTGATTTGCCAGAAGCAGGCCTATAACATAAGGCTGCTTAGTCTGATAAATGCTATTGTAGTTAGAATTTCTAACTTCGTTACAAGAAATGATTAACCAAGTGTTGTTATAAACGTATGACGTGACAGTGAGAAATCCTCCGCCGCTCCTAAAAGTTTGATTACAATATCGTGTGTCGCAGTTTACGCAAACATTTCCATACGTGCATAACACACACGTGCATTTTGTTTACATTTACTTTATATTTCAGAAGCATTTGCAAAGTGTCACCCCAAAGCCACCCGGCAAAGCTGCTCTGTGCCACGTGACTCACTCGGGTCCGCAGAGCCAGGCAGATTGCATGGCAGGGCATCATGGCACGCGTTTCTCATTTGCATGTGTATAGGCGTCCAATAATAGAAGTTTCTGAATTGACAATAGGGCCGTTTCAGAGTGTCTACAGATGGCCACACTCCACCTGTCCTTTTGCACGGGGAGGGGTTTGCACACTTTCTTTTTTCTCTCTCCCTAGCAGCTGTAACAGACCTACTGCATTGTAGAAATCTTGTTTACATTTTACTCAAAACTTTCCTAAGTCTAAACTATATTAATTTTTTTCATAAAAAAAAGTTTAACAGTTTTATATAATAATTAGTCTGTATATGATTTGCATTGGCAAATCATATGTAGACTAATTATAAACTTCAACGTTTATAAACTTTCTAGCCTTTCATAAAGGCTAATTTTAAAGTTATAAGGCATATTTAAAACAAACTCTCAATAAAATAAAATAAAGTGTTGCTTTCATTGTCATAAGACATGCATTCTACAACGAATAGGCCTATGTGCTACAATATCTAAATATAAGATTCGGATTTATACTTTACTTATGCTAAAATGTTTTTTAAAGTGCCATGCAGTCTAGAGCACAAAAGAGGCCATGGATCATCTCCCTCAATCTGCCACGAGCCGGAGAGTGACAATAGTATTAGCATACCAATGCAGCTTGGACCAATCAGAAAAGGCGCTGTTTCACAAGCACCACGAGACCAAGAATATAAAAGCCGACGCTGCTGTGATTCAGCACCAGCCTTTCTCGGACTATCCTGATTTACACATCGCTATTTGTCTTGTGCTTGTCTCGGAACGACTTCTAACATCATGACTTTTGAGGAAGTTGCCATCCAGAAGCCCAGCGAGAGAGCTGAGGGCTGCGGTAAAGCCCTGGAGGAGCTTTTGGTCTCTGCCAAATCGAATGAGTGCCTCACCATCGGCGTGTACGAATCTGCTAAAGTGATGAATGTGTAAGTACCCGATTCGTCTTCTTGCTTTAAAGAGTCACCAACGTATCTTACTGCGTATGATTAAGTCCTGCATGCGATACGTGATACTCATGCCGTCTTTTCTTTCCAATTTCTGCAGTGACCCGGACAGCGTGTCCTTCTGCATCCTGGCCATGGATGAAGAGTTCGAGTGCGACATCGCGCTCCAAATCCACTTCACTCTCATCCAGGCTTTCTGCTTTGATAACGACATCAGCATCGTGAGAGTGAGCGACGTGCAGCGTCTTGGTGAAATTGTCGGCGTTAAAGATCAAACTGAGGATTGCCACTGCCTTCTTATCACGGTAAGACGTGCCTCATGCAAATACCGGCTGGAAGATATTGCAACATGCCTACAGCGTCAGTCAGCGCATTTAAATCTACTAAACGACTGTACAGAGGTGCTCATCATCATTATATCATTGTATTTCCACAGAGTCCAGCTGAAGGTTCATGGGAAGACCCAGCTCTGGAGAAGCTGCACATGTTCTGCGAAGAAAGCCGCCGCTCCAACGACTGGCTTCCTGAGATCACTCTGCCAGCTCGCTGATCTGCTGATGGGACTCTTCTCACATGAGAGGCTGTTAACCCCTTAATGGAAATACATGCATCCTTTGAATAAAGGATGATGAAGGATCTTCACATGCCCGGACGCTTCTGAGGAGGCTCTAATGCAGTCCAGGCAGCGCGGGGCATGCAGGCCCGAAGTGGCCCTGCGCCTCATGCTTCTGTCGCTTCTCGTCCCGTCCATGCCAAGATGGTCCTCCTTCTTTATGTGAACGAGGCCGGGCATGCCACGAGAGCGACCCAGCGGCCCTCATTCTTTGTGCGGATGAGGTTTGGAGAGGAAGGAGAACGCGAGTTTGTGTTCTACAGCGCAAATTTCGCATCATGCGTTAGACACGCAGAGGACGCGGTGGTGCGTCGTAGCGACGTTTTTGAGAAAAATGGACTTAACAACACCAGGGACATTTTCTTTTAAAAAACGTAATTGCCGCACAGTATAACGTACCTTACTGTCGGCAATATGCTTCTTTCCACTTTCCAGAATTGTCTTATTCTCTAAAGGTTTAACTTTAGAAATATTTATGACAAGAAATGAAGTCTAAAGGTTTCACTTTAGAAATATGTCATCATTAAAAAAAAAAAAAAACTTAAAAAATTTTTTTTATTTTAATTTTAACTACTGTAATTGTAATTTTAATGAATGCAACAAAAATGAATAAACTGCTTATATATAAATACTGTCTAATGTGTGATTTCTGCACTCCAGTCGCTCATTGTGACAAAATCTAAGTACTGGCATATAAGTTAATGCTTGCACACGCTTGCACTTTGGGCGGTGTGAGGTGAGGGCGGGCCTGTCAGCTGCCTGGCCCCATCCTGGCCCCATCCTGGCCCCGTGGCCGCTGATCTGCATGTGTATGACTCAAACACAATAGCAGCACGCCTCTAGCTCAGATTGGGGCCCTGCACAAGAGATCCATTGTTTGGGGCGGCAGATGTCCGAGCTGCCACGCAAACCCCATCTGCTGTATGAGCAGATGGGAGCTGAAGAGCAGGCGTTTGTGTGTGTTGGGGTGGGTGGGTATTTGTTTGTGTGTGTGTGTGTGTGGGGGGGGGGGTGATAGAAGGGAGGATGAATGGTGGTTGAATAAATGCTGAGCTTATACTTTCGCACTGGCTTAGAGTTTGCTGCTGCATTGTTTACAATGTGCATCTGCCAGTACCATGTGCAAGGGCGACTGCACCCTCTTTTCAAATGAAAGTCACAGGAGTGTGACCAGGCATACATAAATGGCTAGTGTTGGATAAACACACGTGTTGAATTAAAGACAGTAGTGAATGAACATCCAGTGTTAAATTTGTGTCCATGCACCCTTACACAATGTATAGCCACCAACGTTATATAAGTGCTAAAAGTAATATATACACTACCATAAGTAGCATTTTGTGATTTATATACAATACTAACTGCTTCCACAAATTTTACTATATATTTATTTTTAAGTAAAGGCGAGTGGATAGTGGATAGATTACTGCCGTTTTGTTAAGATTTAAAACTGTAAATATACAGTATTAACACACCAATATTTTAAGTTATTGATTAGTTATACTTCCTAAGGCATATGTACTAATGTGAGTGGCGAAATGTAACATTCAGGACAATTTAACAATCAACGAGAATAATGATGATAATAAGAAAAAGAATACACATACCATGAAATAATTCTTTAGTCATGAGTTGAGATCAGCTGCCTTACAACAAGTAATTTGACATATTCATCACCAGCCAGTTGGATTACACTTTGAATAAAGATAATCCCTGGCAAAATAAGTGTGAATGATGCTATGATGCTCAGTTAAAAGCCACCAATCAAAGAATAGCATGGATAAAACCAAACTGACATTACAGTGACTAATAAGGTATAGTGATGTCAAACTGCACAAAAAGCATGCTAATGGATAGGGGAAAAAGAACATAGTACTGTATTTTTTTTAAATTCCATTTGTATAGATTAAAGAATATCTGCTGTATAATATGAGATATAGAACACATTATTGCACAGTGCGATATAGAATTCAGTCACAATTCTATTGAGATTTCATGTAGTCTGACAATAACCTTAAAAGCATGCTTAAATCACAGTCCAAAACTAGCATTAAAGGAGCTCCATCAGAGTGTATACAGTATACTATGCTCATATATAGTTTTTGGTTAATAAAATGGAAAACACTGTGATTACATGCTTGTGCTACAGATTTAGGTCTATGATTTTTGGTGTCTTAGATCGGTAATGATTATATACTTTTTTTTAAAGCCATTATTGCGCGTTTCATCGGGTTCCTTAACACACATTTAGGGTAATAGTTACAATAAAGTGCAGTTCAGGTTTCACATAGCCTATTGCCAGATCCCCATGCAAGACAATGAACTGTGTGAGCTAGAAAAAGCTAAATTTATGTGCTTCAGAAGCTTATTAAGAGAGAGTGCACAGTTTTGAGGTGTGTCGTAAATTTCTGTAGGCATGAAGACTGTCCCGCTTTGGGTCTTTGACTACACCTGTGATTAAAGGCAAACACTCAGTTCCCCTGTTCTTTTGGATCCGAAGGAGTACAATGCGATAGATGCCTGTTAATGGGCTTTGACTGTTACTACACTTGTTGTTGAGAATATGCTCCTCTGTGACTCCAATTTCCTGTAGGACAGCATACACTTCTTCCTTCTCTGGCCATATCGGCCGCATCCTCAGCAAGTGTACAGGGTTAAGCTGGTCTAAGAGGAATTGGACGTAGAATGTCTACTGGAAGCAGCCACTTGCAACCCAACATCTGATCCAATGCACAGCGTTCTGTAGGCTCTGGCTTAAGAATCCCCCGGATCAGGCGCTGACATGAAGCAGACATCCATGTGGGAAGAACATAAACTCCCTGTAGCACAAAGTGGTGCAGCTTAGGAAGAGTGCCAGTCACCATAAAGAAAAGGAGGACCCCATGGCCCACACGTCAACAGGTGGCCACATGTAGGCCTCATCTTTGAAGAGCTCTGGTGCTGCATATGGAGGGGAGCCACAAAAAGTGTCCAACATCTGATTGCGGTTGTTGATTTTTGTGCTGAAACCAAAGTCAGCAAACTTAATGCAGGAGTTGCTGGTGAAGAGGAAGTTTTCTGCTTTCAGATCTCGATGGATGATGTTGTTGTCGTGCTGAAAAATACATGAAATGCATGATGTATCATATATACAGATACTGTCAAAATAAATTATGTCACAATCCTCAAGTGTGGTGCAAACTAGTAAGCGACAAGTCACTTCCTTTGTTTGCAGTTCAGCATATTTTTTTAAGTGAGACATTAGCCTACATTCCATTATGATTTATACATTTTCTTATTGTTTTTTTATTTGTTACATGCTGGGTTTTAAAATGTATTTATTAACAGATTAGCAAAGCGTGCAAGCATTGTCTGTATGCACATCCATGCACAGGATGCATACTGTATGACAGGTTAAGGTAAAACCACGATAATATTTGTTTTTCCTAGTAAAACAAAACTGCAAATGTGAACTAGTTGCATATCAGAACTAAAGTTATGAGTGGGGAATTGTGGAAAGGTACACTCACCTATTACACTGTTAGAAACACCTGTACACGTACTCATTCAAGAAATTATGTAATTAGTCACTTATGTGTATGAAAGCTCCCAATTACAAGCCAGCAGCTTCAGACAGTGTTCACATCAACTAAGGAAAAATGTGAGTTTGTGCATGGCATGGTTGCTGATGCCAAATAGGCTGGTTTAAATATTCCTGATCTCCTATGATTTTCATGCACAAGTCTCTAGAGCTTGCTAAGAATTGTGCAATAAACAAAAGCCATCCAGTCAGTGGCGGTCCTTTTTACAGAAATGCCTTATTGATTTAAGAAGTAAAAAGAAGAATAACCAGACTGGTTCAAGCTGACAAAAGACTACACTAACTCAGATAACCTCTGTGTACAATAGATTTGAGCAGAAAAGCATTTTAGAATGCAGAACACACAGACAGCAGAAGACCACAATAAGTTCCACTTGTGTCAGCCAAGAACAAATAGCTAAAACTGCTGTCAGGCACACAGATGGCAGGGTCAGAATTTGGGACCAACAGTAATAATTCAACCCAACCTGGCATGTGTCAACAGTCCAGGATGGTGGATGTTGTGTATTGGTTTGGGGAATATTTCTTGGGGTCCTGAGAATGTTCTCAGGGGTCCCTTTGCATGAATTACTATGGCAATGCGGCATGGCATGGAGGCGATCAGTCTGTGGCACTGATGAGGGGTTATGGAAGCCCATGTTGCTCTAAACGCCACCTTCAGCTCTTCTGCATCGTTGAGTCTGGTGTTACGCATCTTCCTCTTCATAATACCCCATAGATTCTCTATGTGTGTGAGGTTTGCTGGCCAATCAAGCACATTGATACCATGGTCCTTAAACCTGGTATCAGTACTTTAGGCAGTGTGGGCAGGTGTCAAGTCCTGCTGGAAAATTAAATCAGCATCTCCATAAACCTGGTCAGCACTTTAGAAGTGCTCTAAAACTTCCTAGTAGACAACTGCGCTGACCTTGGATCTGATAAAACACCGTGGACCAACACCACCAGATGACATGGCTCCCCAAACCACCACTGAATGTGCCAACTTTACACTGGATACGTTTGTGCGTGGTGGCTCTTTTGCTACAAATTTTTTTCCTTTGATTCAACTTTTTGCGTTTTACCCCCCCATGTGCCGGGTGTAAATTATGGTCTTCCGGACAACTGTCAAGTCAGCAGTCTTCCCCATGATCGAGTAGCGTACTGAACCAGACTGAGAGACCATATAAAGGCTCAGGAAACCTTTGCAGGTGTTTTGAGTTAATCAGCTGATTAAAGTGTGCCACCATGAGTCTCCAATATTGAACCGTTTCACAATATTCTAATTTTCTGAGATAAGGGCTTTTGGGTTTTCATTAGCTGTAAGTCATAATCATCAAACTGAAAAGAAACAAACACTTGAAATATAACGGTCTGTGTGTAATAAATCTATGTATGAATTTCACTTTTTTAATTGAATTACTGAAATAAATCAACTGTTCAATAATATTCTAATTTATTGAGATGCACCTGTATGTTGTTATTTTACACAAAAACACAGAATTAAAAGAGGAAGTACTAACCTTTGAACATGACTGTATATCACTAACTCTGAAAATGTCACGAGAGGCATGAAGCCTATCTCCAGGGACGCAAAATAGTAGGCAGGGCACACCCTACACAGAGTGCCAATCCATCATAGGGCATGCACACACACACACACACACTACAGGCAATATGAGATGCCAATTGGGCTAATGGAGAGAACATGGAAACTCCCTTCACAGAGACCAGAAGGTGGGACTTGAACCTTTGACCCTGGGGGTGTGAGCTCACAGTGCTAACCACAAAGCCACCGTGCCACCTGATATAAATACTTATTATTATAAACTAATTTGACTAATAAATAATTTTGACTAATAAATAAAGTCAAACTAATCATTTGACAAATATAGTATGTGACTGGATACAAATCAACTTAGTGCATAGTGATTATGTTTATACAACTGGTGACACCAAATAGCAAATCCATTACTAGCCCATCAGTTTGATCCTCAAATACAGTAAGCATTATTTTATGAGGAAAAAGTTTAACTTTTCTCGCACAAACATCATAGTAAAGACTAATCATTATCCTGATTAGTTAAATATTAATTGCATAGTTTTAATGGAAATAGACTATTGGTTGCAACTTGTTGTAACAGTCAGTTAAATATATAAAAAATAAGTATACTGATGGCCACCCAAGTATGTATGTGCACCCTTTTTAAAAATCTGTCAATCTGCCATCCGCGATCGATTAACTGTAGTGTGGTGTAAGAAGAGGCAGTAAATGCTGCTGTAAAGACAATAAGAAGGCCGTACAGATGGTCGCACACACTCTCCAGTCAAACAGTTTCAAACTTACTTCTCCCGGAATATGGAAATTATGTCGCAAAAAACACACAATTAAAAATGTGCATATTATTATTATTGTTATTATTAGTTACAGAAACATCTAAAAACAACCATAAAAATACTTGATCTTATGAAACTGTGCTATCTGTTAAACCCAAATAGGCTGTTCATCAGCTAATCAAACGTTGAAATCTGCAAAAATATGGCTTTAATGTCATTGTCCTTCAGGCAGTCACACGGTCATAATCTCATGGTGGCAAAAGCAAAAAAGCTTTCTGTTTTTAAATGTGGCACGATTGCTGAGTTGCACAAGCAAGGGCTCTCAACGCGCTCGAGGTCGGACCCAGTAAGTCATTTTAAATTTCTTAAAAATCCTGAGCATTATGGGGCAAAAAAAAAAATCAAGTTGTTGTTGGTCTTTCGGCTGCTCCTGGCAAGGGGTCGCCACAGCGGAATATCCAGTCCACACAACAACTTGGCACAGGTTTTACGCCGGATGCCCTTCCTGACGCAACCCTCCCATTTTATCCGGGCTTGGGATCCAGTGGCTGGGGGGTTCGGGCACTGGCTGGGAATCGAACCCGGGCCTTCCGCATGGCAGGCGAAACACCTACTGTACCACTGAGCCACCAGTGCCCCCGCAAAAAAAAAAAAAAAGAAATCAAGTGACGAGAAAAAAAGTTTATCTGGATGGTCCTGATCGCTTCCAACAATACTGGCATGACAAGGAGATTCCACTGGTTTTCTACACGGCACAGTGGAGGAGGCTCCATCATGATCTGGTCTGCTTTTTCCTTTAATGGGAAAATGGAGCTTCAGGTTATGCAGGGGCATCAAACGGTGGCTGGCTAAGTGGACATGTTGCAGCGGAGATCCTTCTTGACTGATCTGTGTGGTAATGACTGGGTCTTTTAACAGGACAATGCTGCACTTCACAACTGTCTGGGGATGGATGGACGTTTACAAAAAACGGACATTAATTCCAGACTGTGTTGCCCTTCATGAAGCCATCTTCACCACATGGAGCAACGTTCCTACCAGCCTCCTGGAAAAAGCTGCATCGAGCATGCCGGAACAAGTGTTTTGAAGCTATCAACAAGAACAGTGGTGCTAATCACTACGAAGTCCTTTTTGACACTTTTAGTGTTTAGGCTGTGGTTAAACTTTTGATCAGCTGATGAGCAGTCTGTTTGAGTTTAATGCTTTCAATAAATTGCCTTCACAAATGCATTTGTAAATTCCTTTACTTTTTGTCTCTTGCTCCTTTTTCTTCTTTTGGCATTTTGAAGCAGTTCTTACAACACTACACTTTTATTACTGTTATTTTTTTTTTTATATCATATTTATTTTCTATGAACATGCCTACAAAATTCTAGAATTATAAATTATAATTTTTTTAAGCAATTCAAGATATCTGATGATTATTCCTTTATTTCTTCATATCACAAGAAAAAGATATATTGCAATGTCAGTTTTTTCCAATATTCTGCAACCCTACTGTCCGCTACTAATTAATTGATAGCAGCCGGCATCCTGGTCAGATTTTTAAAAAGGGTCTGCAAATACACTTGGGCGGCCATCAATATACCGGTATTTATGAAACACTGAATTATACTTCAATATACCATACTAAAATCTAACAAAAAGATCTGAAAACACTGAAGCAGACTTCGTGAAAATTAATATTCGTGTCAATCTTAAAACGTTTGGCTATGGATGTGTGTACATATGAAATAATGACGAGATTATACAGTAGGCTTTGACATGCACTGAGCAAGTGTTTATTAGGTTCTGCAATACAACTTTTCATATAATTGAATGCAAAACCAGACAAACAATTTCAAACTGTCACACAATATATCATGTAGTATTGTGTTAAGGAACATTGCGCTGTATATGTGAAATGCTGTGTCTGGTTTTCTGACAACTGGTCAGATTTTCCTTCTCTTTAGGCGGGGCTCGGAGAAGGTGCGCAGGCTTTGCTGCTCCAGCTCTTTAACTCTCTGACGCAGAGTCTCAATCTCTTTGTTCTTCTCCTCCTGCAGAAACTGCAGCTTCTGAAGATGAACAGGATTGCATGTAGTCACTGACACTGAAATGGCTTAAAATAACATTTACCATAACACAAACTGAATTTTCTGGACTATGACTTGCCCTGTACAAGATTAAAGGCTGCGTATAACAGGGGTATCAAAACATACAGCCCCTGTGGGCCAGGGCCAGCTTGGGAACAGTTTGGAATAATTGGATACGATAACAGTATCATAACTTACAGTATCAATAAATTATTTATAAACAGTTTTGCAAGCTATACTGACCCCAGATACCACCTTCAATATTATATGCTATTTTGTTGAGATTCATGATATACAATAATGCTCCTTTTTGAAAATGCTTTGTGAAACAAAAATCTGTATTATAAAGTTCGATCTATTTGTGCATTAAGAGTGTGTACATAATTTTTTGCATGCATTTTTGTATGACTAAGATAGCACTTCTGCACACATACTGGCACAAGACAAATTTGGTTGCTGCAATCTTTAGGTCTCATACAGCATATTCCTTGTAAACTAATAGCTTACTTACAGTATACAGTAAGTGCTTATGTAGCATATACTGTTCTCATGCAGGAATAATATGCAGGAGAGGCTAGATATGATGGCACAGCTCCAAGAACTAGGGAGGTTAGAAGGCAATGTTAAAACTCTTTTAGAATGGTGAGTCACTGATCAGGAACAGAGGAACTTAATGTGTGTTTTTTTTTTCTTTTTTTCTCGAGGAAGACTGGACTGGAAAGTCATCTTTAAACGGCAGTGAAGCTGAGGAGAGGGAAATCTATAAGTGGTGGTTATGAACTCCAGCTAAATCTACGTTTGGTAACTAAACCTACTGGATTTTAACCGCTGTTAAACAAAAAAGAAGAAGAAATAACAACTTACTCTTTTAAAGATTTGTTTAGGTATGACCCCAGATACTTGTGGCTGGAGCTGGCTCTTTACTGTCAGAGTCTGAGCCCTCGCAAGCTTAGCACTGAACTACAGTACAAGAAAAAAAGAAATGTATATTATTTACAGATAGAGATCATTTTAGCCAGTCAAAACACCAAAGCTACATCCTCCCCCTTCATGAACTTTTTGGTTAGTATTTTTAAATAATTATACTGATTTCTCATTATTATTCTTTTTTTTTTTTTTTTTATAAATAAAGGGTGAGATACTTGTCTTTATGATAATAAAGAAATACATTATTATCATGTTACTGTATGAAAATAATAAATTATGGGGTGGTGTGATTGAACAGATTCACCAGCGTGAGGTTGACAATATTCTTAAAACAGCAAATCCTTAACTTAACTTTAAGAATGAAAAATGCAGCTTGTCATAGGAAAAAAAAAAATAATTCTGTCCTAAAGACCTCTAATTTAGCAAAAAAACTTAACGTACAGCTTTACCTCAAAGCACTTTCACTGACTAAAGTCTTCTTTCACATACTGTATATTAAATAAATATAATTTTCATGGAAAGGTTCATCAAAGCAAAGGTTATATTTTTTCCCACAGCTAAACACTTTAAAATACCCATTTATTATTAGCTTTAGTTTACGTGACATGTCCACCATATACACCTATTAGCCACAACATTAAAACCACTTAACTAATATTGTGTAGGTATATCCCATAATGCCACCAAAACAGCTCCGATTCATCACGGCATGGACTCCGCAAGACCTCCACAAGCTGTGGGATCTGGCACTAAGATCAGCAGATCCTTTAAGTCCTGTAGGTTTTTGGGTTGGGCCTTCATGGATTGTACTTGTTTGTCAAGGACATCCCAAAAATGCACAATCAAATTCAGACCTGCGCAATTTAGAAGCCAAGTCAACACCATGAACTCTCAGTCATGTTCCTCAGCCTACTGTCGTGTAAACGTTTTTGTGCCAGAGAGCATTATCCTGCTGAAAGAGGCCACTGCTTTTAGGTGAAATCCAGTGTTTGAACATTGCCTCTGTCAGCTTGGCTCCTTCCCTCAGTGCATCCTGGTGCCATCTCTTCCACAAGTAAGCAACACACATGTGCCTGGCCATTCACATGATGTAAAAGAAAACATGATGCATCATACCACTAGATTTTTCCACTGCTCTATGAATAATTGGACAACATGCTCACATGCCCATTATAGGTGGCTTCGGCAATCGACAGGTGTCAGCATGGCACTCTGACTTGTCTGAGCAAGCTGTGATGCAGTACTATGCTCTGACGCTTTTCAATTGTTACTGTCCACACTTTACCTGTAACCTGGTTAAGTCACTGTTAAGCATCTGGTACTATAGAAATAAAAATATACAGTCCCGATCAAAAGGGCAACAACAAAAAAAAAATCATATTTTGCACGGTTGGATCTTAACAAGGTTCCAAGTAGAGCTTCAACATGCAGCAAGAAGAAATGGGAATGAGACAAAACATTTTTTGAGCATTCAATTTAATGAAAACAACGATTAAACTGAAACGGCTGTTTTACAGCTGATCAAAATTTTAGGACCACATGCCTTTAAAAGCCTAAATTAAAAAATCTGTGCAAAGATGGCAAACAAACTCTCCCTTTTTGAACGTGGTCGGGTTGTTGAACTGCATAAGCAGTGTCTCTCACAGCGTGCCGTCGCTGCTGAGGTGGGATGCAGTAAGACAGTCATTTGGAATTTCTTAAATGATCCTGAGGGTTATGGAACAAAAAAGTTAAGTGGAAGACCCAAAAAATAAAAAATAAAAATAAAATAAATTCACCAGCACTGAGCCGGAGGATCCAATTAGCTGTCCGTCAAGACGCCGGACGATCCTCGACCCAAATTGTTAATAGAAAATTAACACCCACCTTCAGACCAATCACATTTAAGAATTCAATTAAAACTGTGGAATAAAAATGAACAAAGTGTAAAAACATAAAACCGCTAGACCAGAATTGCTGAACCAGATTTTGCCACTGCAACTGTTATTTTGCTGCCTTTTGAATTTATAAGATGTGGTTGAATTTCCAAGTGGGTGCATACTGTACCTCAGCTATTGACTTTTTACACAAATCCATACTAAACAAATTTATAACAGAAATATTATTCAGTTACTCAGCTCCATTTCCCCTACTTTTAAACCTCAAAGGAATAAAGCTGGATCTACGTGTTAAGTTACATTAAGTTTGAATGTAATGTGTCCATTTCCTTCCCCACTGAAATGTGAGTGTGCAAAGGGTAAACCCTAAACTGAGTTAGAGAAATGGTATCAGTGTTATATCCACTTCTTCAGATAAAAATTAAGCTTCACTTGGGATGCATGGTTTTCTAAATCAAATAAGCCAAAATGTTACAAATGGCACAGGGCTGTGTAATTAGCAGATAAGCTTATTCATGTAGGAATAAAAAAAATTGTGCAATTAAAAGACATGAAATATGTAACTGAACACTACAGCACCTGTAAAGAAGAAGCATCTGATGTACATACCTCCATTTGCATCTTTATAACTTCACTTTGCTTTTCTTTCTCCTGGTCCTTCATTTTCTGTCTCATTGCTTCTATTACACACTCCTCTTTGTCCAGAATTGCTTTCATTTCAATATCCTTAGACTCCACTTTTAAGTGAACACAGTATGGAAAAAGAAATCATCATTAATTACCAACCATTCATCCCCTCATACTAAGGCTGCAAATGCTGACTATAACTGGCATTTATATTAAGAACTAAACTATTTTGTGTGTTGTGTTTCAATAATATGAAATTATACTCTGTAACCATCCATTTAGTATACATTAAATATTTTTTAGATACTGTTTTTTTTTTTTTAACTTTCATGAGCTGTAAGCCATAATCGTTAAACTTAAAACAAAAAAGACTTGAAATGTGATGTGTAATATTGATATGGTATATCTAAAAAAATATGAACATATTTTTGGAGAATACTGTACTATGACGTGAATAATATTGTTTATCTTGATACAGTGGCATCTGGAAGAGGGTCGGATATATTAGGCAGCAAGTGAATATTTTGTCCCTGAAGGCAGAAAAAAATGGGCAAAACCGGTAAATCTGCAAAAATGATCTTTTGCGGCCAAGGCACACTGATACACATGAGTGAAGGCTGGCCAATGTAAATTCATCCGATAGACGAGCTACTCTCGGTTAAATTGCTGATAAAGTTCACACTGGCTCTGACAAAAATGTGTCAGAACACAAAGTGCATCTCAGCTATACTGTAGGTGCAGACTGGTCAGGGTCAGCATATTGATCAATTATTTATAGAGCAATGGAAAAAGCTGGTGGTCTAATGAATCATCTTTTTTCTTTAACACCATGTGGTAGGTCAGGTGGATGTGAACTCCATAATGCACTACGGGAAAAATGCGTGTGTTATGCGTTGGGCAATGTTCTTCTGGGAAATCTTAGGTAGACCTTTCTTTGTTGCACATCACCCACCTAAACACTGCTGTATACAAAGAACCCCTTTCACGGAAACAATGGCAGTGACTTCTTTCAGCATGATAATGGACCCTGCATTGCTGCAAAAATGGTTGAACAATGAGGAACACAAGAAGACTTGGCCTTCAAATTCCCCAGAATCCATGAAGGCCCCACATCACAACTTACAGGACGAATGACGGCTTAGGCCATATACCACAGCACACCTTCTGCAATTTTGGTGAAAAAAAAAAAGGGACCTGCATCAAAAGTGCAGGCTGTTAGTGTTGGTGTAATGGTAAGGAGGAAATTTTTATTGACACATTTTGGGCTACTTAATACCAAGTAAGCATCGTTTAAATGCCATTGCCTACCAGAGTTTTGTTGATAAACCATTTATGTGCCCACATTGATGACTACAGTGTATATATTACTATATATACTTTGTCGATGCACCTTTGGCAGCAAGTCTCAATCTAGGTGTGCCACAAGCTTGGCACACCTATCCCTGGCCAGTTTCGCCCATTCCTCTTTGCAGCGCCTCTCAAGCTCCTTCAGGTTGGATGGGAAACGTCAGTGGACAGGCATTTTAAGATCTCTCCAAAGATGTTCAGTCGGATTCAATTCTGGGCTCTGGCTGGGCCACTCAAGGACATTCACAGAGTTGTCCTGAAGCCACTCCTTTGATATTTTGGCTGTGTGCTTAGGGTCGTTGTCCTGCTGAAAGATGAACCGTCATCCCAGTCTGAGGTCAAGAGCGCTCTAGAGCAGGTTTTCAATCCAGGATGTCTCTGTACATTGCTGCAGTCATCTTCCCCTATATCCAGACTAGTCTCCCAGTTCCTGCCGTTGAAAAAAATCTCCTCAGCATGAGGCTGCCACCACCATGCTCCACTGTAGTGATGGTATTGCCCTGGTGATGAGTGGTGCCTGGTTTCCTCCAAACATGACACTTGGCATTCACACCAAAAAGTTCAATCTTTGTCTCATCAGACCAGAGCATTTTAATTCTCATGGTCTGAGAGTCCTTCAGGTGTCTTTTGGAAAACTCCAGACGGGCTGCCATGTGCCTTTTACTAAGGAGTGGCTTCTGTCTGGCCACTCTACCATATAGGCCTGATTGGTGGATTGCTGCAGAGATGGTTGTCCTTCTGAAAGGTTCTCCTCTCTCCACAGAGGACCTCTGACAGAGTGACCACCGGGTTCTTGGCTTGCAAAAGTATTCGGCCCCCTTGAACTTTTCCACATTTTGTCACATTACAGCCACAAACAATAATAAATTTTATTGGAATTCCACATACATGATTCCAAACTTTTTTAACTAATTTTATATATATATATATATATATATATATATATATATATATATATATATATATATATATCTCAAAACTGTCATTTATTTCTTAGTTATAACATGACCCTTGTAATGGACACTGGGTCTTGCTTTGTTGATAGAAGTACAATGAATTTTAGATCTATTTAGTAATATATACTACAGTTACATAATTATAATATAATAAGTAATATACAGTGGTGTGAAAAACTATTTGCCCCCTTCCTGATTTCTTATTCTTTTGCATGTTTGTCACACTTAAATGTTTCTGCTCATCAAAAACCGTTAACTATTAGTTAAAGATAACATAATTGAACACAAAATGCAGTTTTTAAATGAAGGTTTACGTTATTAAGGGAGAAAAAAAACTCCAAATCTACATGGCCCTGTGTGAAAAAGTGATTACCCCCCCTTGTTAAAAAATGACTTAACTGTGGTTTATCACACCTGAGTTCAATTTCTGTAGTCACCCCCAGGCCTGATTACTGCCACACCTGTTTCAATCAAGAAATCACTTAAATAGGAGCTACCTGACACAGAGAAGTAGACCAAAAGCACCTCAAAAGCTAGACATCATGCCAAGATCCAAAGAAATTCAGGAACAAATGAGAACAAAAGTAATTGAGATCTATCAGTCTGGTAAAGGTTATAAAGCCATTTCTAAAGCTTTGGGACTCCAGCGAACCACAGTGAGAGCCATTATCCACAAATGGCAAAAACATGGAACAGTGGTGAACCTTCCCAGGAGTGGCCGGCCGACCAAAATTACCCCAAGAGCGCAGAGACGACTCATCCGAGAGGCCACAAAAGACCCCAGGAGAACATCTAAAGAACTGCAGGCCTCACTTGCCTCAATTAAGGTCAGTGTTCACGACTCCACCATAAGAAAGAGACTGGGCAAAAACAGCCTGCATGGCAGATTTCCAAGGCGCAAACCACTTTTAAGCAAAAAGGACATTAAGGCTCGTCTCAGTTTTGCTAAAAAACATCTCAATGATTGCCAAGACTTTTGGGAAAATACCTTGTGGACCGACAAGACAAAAGTTGAACTTTTTGGAAGGTGCGTGTCCCGTTACATCTGGCGTAAAAGTAACACAGCATTTCAGAAAAAGAACATCATACCAACAGTAAAATATGGTGGTGGTAGTGTGATGGTCTGGGGTTGTTTTGCTGCTTCAGGACCTGGAAGGCTTGCTGTGATAGATGGAACCATGAATTTTACTGTCTACCAAAAAATCCTGAAGGAGATTGTCCGGCCATCTGTTCGTCAACTCAAGCTGAAGCGATCTTGGGTGCTGCAGCAGGACAATGACCCAAAACACACCAGCAAATCCACCTCTGAATGGCTGAAGAAAAACAAAATGAAGACTTTGGAGTGGCCTAGTCAAAGTCCTGACCTCAATCCTATTGAGATGTTGTGGCATGACCTTAAAAAGGCGGTTCATGCTAGAAAACCCTCAAATAAAGCTGAATTACAACAATTCTGCAAAGATGAGTGGGCCAAAATTCCTCCAGAGCGCTGTAAAAGACTCGTTGCAAGTTATCGCAAACGCTTGATTGCAGTTATTGCTGCTAAGGGTGGCCCAACCAGTTATTAGGTTCAGGGGGCAATTACTTTTTCACACAGGGCCATGTAGGTTTGGATTTTTTTCTCCCTAAATAATAAAACCCCTCATTTAAAAACTGCATTTTGTGTTTACTTGTGTTATCTTTGACTAATAGTTAAATGTGTTTGATGATCAGAAACATTTTTTATGACAAACATGCAAAAGAATAAGAAATCAGGAGGGGGGCAAATAGTTTTTCACACCACTGTAGTTGGAAGCAACAATGAGCAGGCCCTAGCACCCTGCACCATCACCACCCAGGCCGAGCTATGATGTCACTCAATGTGATGTCACTGAACGTGATGTCACTCAATATGATGTTCCACAGAAGGTTCTTAACCAATTTTTGGTGTGTTTAAGGCATCAGCACAGCTGACAAGTTTGAGATATCAAAAAATTGCATCCTCAGTGTCTTTAGATCACATAGGCCTGGTTTGGTGTCGATTGCATAATTCCCTAGGAAGAGTGTATTGAATTCTTTTGTGTGTGTTTTGGCAGACAAAATAACTGACTTCCTGTTGAGTTGAGCCCATGACATGCAATGTGAAATTTGTTTAGCTCAATGAGCTATCATTCGTGCAAGCGTGTATGAGCTACACAGCAAAATCGCTCATATCATTCGGGTCCCGAGCCATGCCCAGGGATGAGACAGATTTCAATCTCTGCCAATTTTTATAAGTTTTTGAGAGCATGTTGATACCCCCAATAAGCCCAAAATGGTGAAAAAAAATTCCTAGGAAAACGGTGTTTTGACTCCTGTAGACTTCAAAATTAAGCACCAAACCACTGGGACTGGCAAACACAAAGGCCCTGCGACCTGTGAGATTTGGTTTCCCAGGCTCACGTTGGCGCACAGGACGCTGACCTGTAAAAGGAATCATTTGCACATCTTTGCCAGCTTTGAGGGACCTTAATCAATTGAGGCAGCCTTGTTGACTGTTGGTTTCTGTTTAAAAGAAACCTGACCTTCCAAAGAGCATCCTCTTTTTTTCTGGTCATCCAGGATGGCAAGGTCATTTAAAGGACTGGCGAAGTTTAAAAAATCTGTCCCTGGTTATTGCATTGGCAGTCTTTCCTGCCCAATACATGTGAAGCTTAGTGTATTTGAGGGCAAGGGTTGAAAATGGGATAAAGCAAGTCCCACTGCCCCCTACAAAGGACACGGAGTAAAATGTGTATTTTGAAAGGCTTAAAATTAACATGCCCTTATAAAATTGTAATATAATGTAGTTAAAATCTTCACAAAAATAAAGCAATATCATAAGAAAAAGTAACTACATGCTGTATTTAAAAATTTGATCACTTAAACCTCGTACTGCCATAGAATGTGCTTGCTGCAATCGCCACCAGTTTAGAAAGACAGAACATGTGACCTGTTGGCCACACCCCCACTTGTGTGACATCAATAGAAAGCCCAATACTTATTTACAGTACATTAGGACACAAACACACTGCATGCATGGTGTTTGAAATAAAGACCACAGTATCATGTCCCCCACAGAGGACAAAAATGAATTGCTGGGTCTCAGGAGGATATATATATATATATATTCACACACACAGACACAAAATGTTACTTTTTACCTTCAAAACTGTCTTGTGAGCATATAAATGCTAAGGGTGATGGATTAAGTGTGTGCTCTTACATTTCCTTTTTGTATCTGCAGCACAGTCCTCCAGCTCCCTCTGGTGTCGCTCTTGCAACGCTCTCATTTCATACTGCAGCGACTGAACACAAGCTTTGCTCTCCTATATGTACAATCGATAAAGATTTCAAATGTTATCAATTATTATGGAAAAATTGTGACCCTACAATGGGCATGAATTTCCACTTGGTTGTGTTTTGTTCCAGAAAAACAAAGTTTAACAAAGTTGCTTAATTAATTGATTAAATCATTTTTATAAATCATTAATTAATTATCATACTGTAACAATTATAAGTCAAAATTGAAATCCAACATAAATTTTAATTATTATAAATTATAAATTAGTATTATTATTAATAATAATATTTATTAACTTTGCTAACAATAAACAATATGTTCAATAAAAAAAATGCAGAAGTAACTATTTGAAATGAACTGTGTGGCTATAAGAAAACAACTTATTAGTAAGACTAATCAGAAAAAAAGGCTTTAGTTTGCTAGGGAGCATAAAGATTGGACTTTGGAGAAAAGGATCATGTGGCCCTGATGAGTTCAGATTGACCCTATTCCAGAGCGATACATGGTGTCCACCTTAAAAGTCTCTGAAGCCAGTGTTATGATCTGGGGTTGCTTCGGTTGCTCAGGGCTAGCTCAGCAATATTATGTGGCAAGAAAATTAAGTCAGCTGAAGTGATCTGAATGACCAGGTTATCATCAATAGAGTTTTTCTTCCTTGATGACATGGCCATATTCCAAGACTCAAATTGTGAAAGAGTGGTTCTGGGAGCATGAGGAATCATTTTCACACATGAACTGGTCACCACGTTGTGTGATGTACTGTAATCAAAGCTAAAAGTGATTGAATAAAATTCAGTGTTGCCACTGTTGTTTTAATGATAACATTTTAGATAAAATTACCATTTTTATTTATTTTTTTATAATTAAGCCCTGTAAAATATAATCGTTCTACCTCTTCCTTTGACGGAGGTTCTTGAAAAGATTAAGAGGATTACCTCAACTTGTTTTTCATTTTGCTTCTTCAACTGAACTATTACCGTTCTCAGATTTTCATTTTCACCTGGATTGAAAGAAGAAGGAATTCATCCACAAACCACTGCAATCTTTTTTTTTCAGTGACTATTTGAATACAAAAATAAAATTATTGCTAGCAGATATCCTACCTCGAAGGTTACATTGTTGTTCTAAGTTGTGCTGAAGACACTTAATGCTTCCCAACAATCCATTTTTCTCTACAGACACAGGTTTAATTTGAACATTACAATTATACTGTAGCAATAAGCAAGATATGCACTAACAGGTAATTACACTGTATGCCACTAGAGGGTAACAAGGCCGATAAAACATGTAAGGTGTTTGTATAGTTACATCTCTATGCATTATAGGGCTGCACGATATTAGGAAAATATGCGATATTGTTGTTGAATACTGCGATAACGATATTTCTTGCGATATAACATTTCCCTAGAGAAATGCATTTTTTATTATTATTATTGCCTATTTTTTTATTATTTATTTATATGTAATGATGATACTAAAATAAAACAGGTAATAGATATTCGTCTGATGTAATTAAATCTAATTCAGGTTAAAAAGAAACTATATGTCAAGGAAGTTGCAAATATTTAGACTTCAAAACACTATGAATGACTTAAACCCCTCAGCAGATATTTTGACTTCTGGTTTGCTGTTACTATAAACCTGCCAACACAATATGAATTACTTTCAAACATTACTTTTTATTTACGTGTAACCATACACTCATCAATAGTGTCTTAAAACAAGAGCATCTTTTAAACAAAATATTCTCTTTGGCTTGCCTGTTTTTTTTTTTTAATAAAAATAAATATTATTAAACAAAAATTAAATAAAAAAATACTATTTGTCTCACACACACACACACGCTCCGCGACCGGCACTAGTACCCGGAAGTAATGCGGGCGCGAACCAGGAAGTATAAGAGCCGCAAACAAACAACCTCATACAGCTTAGTCACTGAGTTCGCGCATGTCGGTTCAGATTGTTTACTTTCTGATTCGAGTGTGTGTTTATAGGACGCGGGTTAAATGTGTGTTTTTCCCTTGCTCCCCTTCTGTGAGAGTCCTTAGACTAATTCGCGTGGTTATCCTGCCTACTCGCTTGCTTTTTTGTGTTTGGGTTTACCGTCCACGCTACAAAAGGCTAACGGCTAATCGCTAAGTCTTCTGATCATCCGGGGTTAGTTCGCGACAGAATTAAGTATAAAGATATAAATAATATAAAGATATAAGCGGGTATAGACATAGTAAGGGCCCATCTGATTGGTAAAATTTGGACACACAAATGCTTGGCACATAAAGTATTTATCGCAACTCTTTGCGATATGGTTATCGCACATGCCATTATCGCGATAACGATATTTTTTCGATATATCGTGCAGCCCTAATAGACAGTACTTTCTGTATTCCCATTCTGTGAATTCTTCTTTTATTTTATAACTGACAGTAAAATAATACACTGTCCACTTTAATAGGAACACCCACACATTTCCACAGATAGGATGATTTCAAGAATTTTAGAAAATGCTGATTTCATAAACAATTTTATTTAAGAGAGTTTACACAGAATTGTACAAAAAAATTTTTTTTTGAGGTAAGGGTCTGCAGGCTGAAATACATATCTTGTTGAGTTAGATCAGGGGAGGATAACAAGATGTGTACCAGCTGAAAGAACATCTATATTAAACAAAATAAGCACTCTACAATCATGGTGATCATAAAAGATTCCCAGACAAATATGACATCAAACATTGAGCTGAATATGCTAAAACAGCAGAAGACCAGATCAGGTTCTGTCAGGCAGGAACAGGAATCTGACTCACTAAAAATGGCCAGCTGAAGACTTTTATTATCTTTATCTGTCCATTTTCAGCGAGTCTCTGCCCATGGTAGCCTCACATATTTGCTCCTGGTTGACAGGAGTACAGCCTACTATGGTCTTCTGCTGTTATTGCTTATCTACTGTAGGTTTTATTTGAAACTATAAAATTATCTTTTGTGCAGTAAATTTGAGGATAGTGATAACTCTACAAAATTAAGGATAAGTTGTCAAATTACATTCAGAGGATTAAAGATACAAAAAGCCATCTACTCCAAAATAATTAAGATTTCATAAAAAAAAACACAACAATTGTATAGAAATTGAAAAACTATTTTTAGAATGGTCAAAATACAGTCATCTTAGAAATGAAACTCCAAGATGACTGTATACCCAAGTCTATTTAGGATTTTACAGATTTATCTTTATCTTTTAAACAATACCAAAAGTACATCATGTTTTACTACTTTAGAGCCCCACCCATAAATTCATGATACTACTTGTACATGATACAGCAGTGAGGGGTTTAGACAGACTAATTCTTCGAACTGCTTCACACGAGTTGTTTACGAATCATTTAGCAATGGGATGAAATTAAATCTATTTTTGGAGAAAACTAAAGTGTTTTTTGACCTTGCATATATGTAAACCTGTTTTAAGACACTCATAAAGCAATATTAGCAACCTTTAAAATGTCATAATAGGAGCACTTTAAATAAATGTGACAAAAAGAGAAGTAATTTCAAAAAGGAGTTGCATTAGGTGGCGCAGTGGTTAGCACAGTCGTCCTTCACCTCTAGGCTCGATTCCTGTCTTGGGTCTGTGTAACATTCATTTGCATGGAGTTTTCATGTTCTCCGCGTGCTTGGTGGGTTTCCTCCTCAAGGTGCTCCGGTTTCCTCCCACAGTCCAAAGACATGCAGATGAGGCTAATTGGCATTCCTAAATTGCCCATAGCATATGAGTGTATATAGCATATGTGTGTGTGTGTGCCCTGCAATGGATTGGCACTCCATCCAGGATGTGACTCGGCTCCTGCCCCAAGAGCCTGGATAGGATCCAGGCCCCCCCATGACCCTGTATACAGATAAAGCGGTATAGACACTCAGTGAGTGAGTGAGGTAGTTACTTTATTAAAGTACTTTAGTAAAGTCAGAGGGTTTTTCTTCTGTTTATTTTTTTTTTTTTACAGTGTGTGTATTTACAAACAACAACATATTCACTCACAGCTGACAATGATGAATGCAACATTACTTGCAGCTACATGTGCATATTAATTGCACAGCTTGTGATGTTAGGGTCTATTTGCTACACAAAATTTGTCCACTAGATGTCAGTACAACTAGCTTGTAAATTAAGGATTATGAAATTAACCTTTTGGTGAAACTATTGACTTGGAAGTCTCGAACCTAAATGAAGTCATCACTAAGGTATGATATACCTATACTTTTTTTGCTACGCATAGGAAATTCTGACAGGGCAGGAAGAAATAAAAGAACATCAAAGCTTACGTATTAAAATTTCATGCACGAAACTCAGTAAGGTCCTATAAAATATAGTCTCTGCTACATGATATACGCAAACTAACCCATTTGTTAATAATACCTGTGCCACGGTTAATGACACAGAGATCACATTCCCACCTATTCGTATGGATGATGTAAACTGAACAATTTTGACCAATATCTGCATAATTCTGCATCATGCTGTTGCCACATGACTGGCTGGAAAAGACAATTGCATCAAGTGCAGATGTACCTAATAAACTGGACGATGAGTGTAAATAAAATATAGTGATGGGAAGTTTGGATCATTTCAGTGAGTCGGTTCTTTAAATCTCATTCATCAAAATGAACAAATCTTTTTTTGAGTCATTTAGTTCATTTCGTTCTTTTGATCAGAAATAAAATAAAATATGTTACGTTTTCAATAAACAGACCCCCAACAAGCCTACATACACACATTTTGACTATAGTTCCAGTAATTAAAATATTACAACGCAGAATGAGCAGCTGCCTAGACCTCCTGCCTGGCAGTTCCAACCTCAGCATCATCCTACTGATATGCTCACATTCTCTCCCTTGAACATGTCTAAACCACCTGACTCTCATAGATGCTATGCCGTGCATGTCGTCTATTGGAGCCACGTCACGTGACAAAAGAACGAACGAATCGGACCAAGAGGTGCAGCAACTCCTCCTCATTTCTGTTTCCTTTACATAACCTACGGAGGCTTTGCGATGTTTGCGCATGCGCGCCCAGTAGAAAATGAACGAATCACTCGGAGTTCTTTTGAGTTACGTTAAAGACTCGTTCAAATAGAACGAACCGTTCATGAACGACACTTCACTAGTAAGATAAAGTGACATGCAAGAAATGACCCCTAGCCCAAAAGACCTTCTCGAATAATCATTAGACATGTACTTACCTTCAGTTAAATGTTTTTCCTTGTTTTGTGACAGTTTTAGAAGTCTGTTGGCTTCGTCCAGTTTTATTTCCAGGATGTTGTTCTTTCCTCTCAGTTCTGTTATTTTCTTATGAACATAAACAGAACAACCTGCTTCAGGGAAATGAATCAAACATGGCCGACTCAGATAACGCAGCTAACTTAGCTCGCCAACCACAATACTTGCCTTAAACTGTCGAAGAAAATTAATGAATAAATAACAGTTGTATTCTGTTTGGTCACATACTTGCTCCAGTAGACTGAAATCTTGAATGAATTTATCGAGGTTTACGACCGTTTTCTTCATCTTAACCTGCAAGGTCCCGGTTGAATCACAGCTTGCGTATGAATCATAAAAGAGTCGATTATGTGATTCCTATGTATTACGGTTTGATTCTTTGAAGAATTCTCAAAGACCAAATTCTCGAATCGACTCTGTAAAACTGTGGGGTACTTCCTTTCCTCAGAAAGCGAATCACAATAAAATATATAATTTTTTTATTTAGTTTCTTACATTTTTTTATTCAAAATATATTACATTTATTATGTACATTTTAATAAGCCACACAGAGAGACATATACATTATTTATTTTTATATATATATATATATATATATATATATATATATATATATATATATTTTTTTTTTTTTTTTTTTTTTTTTTTAACACTTCCTTTGTTTTAGCAAGAGTTTGGCTAGAAGGAACAGAAAAGCAAAGAAAAGTGAAAAACAAGATGAGACATTTTCTGGTTGTAACCAGATACCTTGTGCTCTGTGGTTAAGAGACAAATCTCTGGACTTCCAGCAGAAATTAGCTTACTGTATGTATGTTATTTAAAAGTGCTACTGTAGCTAGCAGGTTTACTCAATGTAAAGAAATTAGCGGGTTCATCAAAGTTAATTACTGCACTGACAAGATAAAAAAATAATAAAATACATGTATACAGCTAGGCGGTGCGGTGGTGTAGTGGTTAGCACTGTCGCCTTGCACCTCCAGGGTCTGGGTTCGATTCCCCCGCCAGGCTCGATTCCCGGCTCTGTGTGCATGGAGTTTGCATGTTCTCCCCGTACTTGGTGGGTTTCCTCCGGGTACTCCGGTTTAATCCCACAGTCCAAAGATATGTAGGTTAGGCTAATTGGCGTTCCTAAATTGCCCGTAGTGTGTGATTGGGTGTGTGTGTATGTGTGTGTGCCCTGCAATGGATTGGCACCCTGTCCAGGGTGTAACCCGCCTAGTGCCTGAAGTCTCCTGGGATAGGCTCCAGGTCCCCCGCGACCCTGAACACAGGATTAAGCGGTATAGAAGATGAATGAATGAATGTATACAGCTAGCTAGAAAAATTCCATCAGAGTATGATATCCAATATCTATAAGTCTCATTGTAATTTCATCCAAAACTTGTAATCCGGTTCATGTCCATCATGCTAAAATGTCCCAGTTATAAAATACAAACCAGTCAAAGACCAGTTTCCAAATGTTTAGCCCACTCTTTGTGTTGTTGGCCAACAATGTCTAATGTGTTTTACCCCTGATTCATTCCTTCTACAAAATCCCAATTCCGAACATTTTGGGGACTATTTAGTTGGGGTAATGCTGTGTAAGAGGTCAGGAGTTAAATACCCCTCATTTGTGGGGCCAGATTTTTGTGTAGAATCTGCTGTGCTGCTTGTCTTCAAAATAATGCTATCTTTCCAGCCCACCCCGTCCACCATGGTGTATTCTGGAGGGGTCGGCATTGTTAGGATAGGAAAGGGTGATACTGTTGGCGTCTCTGGTTTTGCCATATAGTCCTGACACTGTTTTGGAGTATTGTTGCTTTCTGACCCATAGTTTGCTGTGGATGTGGAGCGTGGCTCATTAACACTGTAACCTCTTTCATTGAGGGTCACCATCACCCAGGGTTTTTTCTCTTTATGCTCAATAGGTTTATTTTGAATGCTGCAGTCATCAGTCACATTCTGCTCTGGGCGAAGCAGTGTCTCACCACAAGGCATGACTTCAGCCACTTGAGAGTAAACTTGCCATGCAGATTCCTGAGCAGGAGGAACAACAGGTTGCAGAGCTCCCAACTTAGCAGGACGTATCAAAGCATGAAAGCCTTGTCCACTGGTTGATGGTTGATGAGCATCATGGTGATCAGGATCAGAGAGATCCGGGTCGCAGCAGCTGGACCGACCAGAGTCATCATCCTGGAAGCCGCTGGATGTTGGAGGGGAATCAGAGATACAAGGTTCGCTGAAGAGGAGTGGTGTGTCCAAGCATTCCATCTGCTCAATTGGTTCATCAATGTCCACCTGTATAAACTCGACCCATGGGTCGTTACTGTACAGCTCTGGACGGAGATCTGGGTGAGCACCCAGGACTGAAGTGAACTCAGTTAGCTGACCCTTCTACAAAGACAAAAAAATAAATAAAATCATTTAAAAGAAAATAGAAATACATTATGGGTAAATAGATAACAATAATGGTTACACGTTTGCTTCAGTGTAATATTTTAAAGGTTATTTTATTGAGAATTCTCTTTTTTATTATAATAAAAATATTATCATTTTATCTCCTAGTCTGTACATCATTAAATAGTCAACACAGACATAATACCTGTAGGAGGACTGGATCAATTCCTTTTATTTTTGGTCCAGGAACAGGTGGCAAAAGAATCACCATAAGCCTGAAACAACAGTTTTATTTTAATATTTACATTTTCCCATTTGACTTTAGTGTAATGTTTTTCTGTACATTACTGCATTTTTAATGAACGCAAGCAATGTTTTGATGAACAGTCAGTCTGCGGTTCAACAACATGGTAGCCACTTACTTTTGTTTACGTGACACCACAATCAGGATCAACATGATTCCAATAGTAGTAGCCATCAGGATGCACACCGCAGTTATGGGTATTCTTGAGCCTATAAACAAAGACAGATGTTAATTTAAGTTTTATCTGAATAAATTAAATATGAGGTCATTTCAGTATATACAATTATTTTAGCCTTAATTTGCACCTTTGCTGGAAACAAGTATGAAGATAGAGTCACCAAAATCCCCAAACTCGTAGCCTCTCATTTTAGTCCTAACCCTGACTTCATACTCTGTGTTGGTGTGAAGGCCATAGATGTTCACCTGCGTATCCTTGCCACTGTCAAGCTGAAAAACAAGGAAAAAAAGCTATTTAAATTCAATGAAACCTAAGTTTATAATGTACTGACACATTGAGCATGATCAGGTTCATAGTAGGGAATGACACCAAAAATTGACTACCTGGTTGTATTTTGATCAAGAAATCCGTATTCTTTACATATTTTTATTTGTAAAGAATTACAAACAACCTTATACACAAATTTTCCCTCCCCATGAAAAATGTTAGTGTACACTAGAACTTAATTGAATTCATTTCTACAGAGGGAATCTGACTTCAGGTACAGAGGTAAGTGGTGTGTATGTGCCAGAACAGTGAAATTTGAAAGCAATTACCTGCAAATCTCAAATACCCACTGTTGGACAGTACTGTCTTAGCTGATTTGAAGTGCTAAATTTATTATATAAGAACAATTATATACATTTCTATGAATTTGAATATGTCAAGATATTTAGGTTTCCTAAGAGACTCAGCAAAACAGTAGTGTTGCATTAGAATAAACAACCCATGTAAACAGAGGATATTTCTATTTTAAATGTGCAGTTGAGATTCAGTATAATAGTACTTTTACAGACTTACAGATTTCCACTGCTCTGAGCCTGTTTCTCTGTATTGGGTCTCATACCAAAGCGTCAACCATCCTATCTTTACATTGTCTGCCGCTGAGGGTGGTGTGTCCCAGCTCACTACCACATCACAGTACAATCCAGTTGGGCCCAAACTCAACAAAGTCCAGTTCAGTGCTTCAGGTGGGTCTGGAAACACTACAAACACAAGCAAGTTATCGTCTACAAGGTTGTTTGGTTTACACCAGAATAGAGTTGCACAATTAATCATTATTTGTAACTGGCAAGTTTTGGCATGTCATTTAGCAAGATATTCCTGCCTCAGTGCCAGTATCTCTCTGCTGTAGTAGTCAATGTACGTCTCTGAAAATACATGATGTTTACTTTCTGAAGCAACGGTGTCCACCACTGCACAAAAATGGCTAAAACTAACAAATTTATATAAAGTAGAGTACTGGATATGCATGTTTTATTCTATGCCCAGCTGGATAAAGGACTTTGTACCAAATATTGCATAGAATATAATATTCTTATTATCTTGATTATCATTTTTTATGAGAATATCACCATTGGACATCATCATCATTGAAGATGTGATCTATACTAACATTAAGGCTCAAAAGGAACAGTTAGCCATTCAACCTTTAACTAGCCATTTGCAGATCACCAACCCTTCTGTACAAGACTATAGGCTTTCCCCAAAGGGTTACACTAATGTCTGCATATAATCTTGTATATGTGGACATATGATCTTTAGCTTCTCTAGCTGTTGTGCAAGCAGTTTTCCAAACAAAGGATTTTTAAGAAGATTGTATGTGCAGTTTGCTTAAAACTATATAAAAAAAGAAATAAATAAAATAACTCATTAAAAACTAATAAAAAATAGATTTAAAAAAATGAAGATAGCTGAATGTCAGTTGTACAGGTTCAGCCAAATCCACATTTATGTTGACCTACCAATTTCTTCCACTGAAAAGAACATTTCATCATAAACATCATTGTTCCGTGAACGCAGCTGGATGGCATAATGTAACCAGATAATTGTATGGTTGGTATCAAAGAAGCACTCATTTTCCACCGTGGTGCTGTAACTTGGGCACTCATTCCATTTGTTATCACTCTTTGATTCCCTGTGGATCACAAAATAGAAATAAGTGATGCTATGCCCAGGGAAATCAAGCTATCAGCAAAATCACTACCCATCTGATCAAACATGGCACATATAACATATTCATGACAGTAATGAAATATGTAAAGTATAATGTGTTTTTTCCCCCTTTCAGAGTGTTCATATGTATTAATGGTAAAACCTTTCTGTATAAAATTGGGGTTTGGAGCAAGGAAATATAAAATACAAATGGATAAAACAAAATCATTTTACTTAAGAAATAAATACATTTTAGTATAAGAATGTCAATACTTAAGCATGTAGAACAGTCCTAGGCTGCCTGGCTCTGTTGGATTCCGGAGAGGTCCGACATCCCATTGGCAACGGAACGTCATGAGTTCCCGGGAATAGCAGCGAATCAGATGAGGCAGAGATTTGTTCTGAGCTGGAAAATTAGGAAACTATTACTATATTTACTAGATATATTTATTCTACAATCAGAAAAACATGATTAATGATTGGCTACATACTTAAGGTCAGGGTGGTTAAAAATTAGGCAGAGAGAATTAGTTTTAGTTAAATAGGAGTTTCAATTGTGGGTGATTGTTACTCACTCTTTCGCTTTATATACAGTAACTTAACCACAGCCAGGCGAATTGAACAATATTGATCATCAAGGATATACCAGCAAAATGGTGACAGGATGATGGGCGCCCAAGGCTTACCCTTGTTCACAGGAAGCAAAGACCCAGCATAAAGCACAAACCACTTAAAAATGCCAATGCTTGCTACGATATTAAGGCACTAGGGTCAACACGTAGTGCTCCAGAGCTTGCTGCTCATGCGGCCCAGCAAACAAAGACCCAAGGCCTCATTCATAGCCCTCTAACTCTAAAGATCCCAATTTGATGGAGCACAAAGCTGAAATTAATATTTTGGGTGTTAATATTATGGCCAATCATTGTATATATACACCTTACATACCTTACAAGTGCAGCTGACACACTGGTATAGCTGAGTAATTAAATTATACTAAATGCATTATTAATATTTGCTTTGTTTTTATTTGGTGTAATTGTGCAATGTTTACATTTCAGTAAAAAAAAAAATTAAAGAAAGTAAGAACCATGCACCATCTATAAAGTGAAGAACTTGAAGTGTAGTGTGTCCACTTCTAGTCTATTTGTGGACATGTTGACACATAGTTCATGGTGTTCTGAGAAAACAGAAGCGCTCCTGCACTCTTATACCCACTGCAGGAGCAACAGGATGCAACATAAATCCCAGCCAGGCGGTGGCTCTTTCCTGGAAGTGCTAGCTACAGTAGTATTTTTCATTGGTTAAAATGTTGGTGTGTCAACGTTGGGATTTGTCCAACGCTTCCTTGAATCTCTCCCTCCCCTTAGCCCTGAGAGTTTAAAATATATACTTAGATACTTAACAGATTTAACTCCAACTCCTGAAATCAATTTCAAATTGTTGTATATTTTATGTTCAGATCTTTGAAATATACACTTGTTTTTATGTCCTGTGTTTAAACACAATTATAGTGAACAATTACAGTGTTCAAAAAGAGAAACATGAATTTTAACATGTTTAAAGAGACTTTTATTTTTCTTTCATGGACAAAGTATTAATATCCTGTTTACTAAATGCTGCCAGGTCTGAAGTACTCCTTTTGTCCTACAGGGGCAGATCAAGCAAGAAGCAAACAGCGACACCACAGTGTAACTAGTACTAAACAAGCTAATGCTAACAATTAGCTAAGCTATCAGGATGTGATCTGTTAATGCTAAATAAATTTATGTGCAAAGACGCATGCAATCATGCTCCCTCTCACACACCCATACACAACAAAAAACCCAACAGTAGGATGACAAAGGACCTGGATTGACAACATTTACAATTAACATTGTAATCCTTGTAACCACATTAAAATAAAAGACCAACAACATACTGTAGCCCTGCTTCAAGCCAAGCTTCCTGTGGAGGTTAACTTTTGCCTCTTTTCCACTGCATAGTACGGCACGACACGGTTCAGTTCAACTCACTTCGGTTCGGCGCAGTTCGGCTCGGTTTGCGCTTCCACTGCAGTTTAGTAACGCTTTAGAGTGGGCGGGATTACTCACGTGTCGTTATAGTTGCGCCGCCTCTACTGCCGTGACATCATCGTAAACGCGCCACAAACAAACACACAACAATGGAGCATATCGACGGCATGGTGTTCTTCATTCTCGGCATGTGGATGTTTTTAACAGCGAGACGAAGGAGTTTGTTTCAAAAGAAGCTGATGGCAGCCAAAGAAAATTTTGGTTAATACAAAAAGGTGCGTGCGATCCTTCACTGGCTGTTTCTAAATATAGCGGTTCTGTTGTGTCTCGTGTCGCAAGTTCTGTGACGCAGTAATGACGATTTTCTCCGGCCAATCAGTGACCAGCAGAGTTTACACGTCACGTTTTGGTAACGGTTCGGCGTGCTTGGAACCTCGGCTGATGTGGTACTAAAAAAAAATGGACCAGGTACCAGTTACTGTTCCAAGTGGAAAACCCCCCAAAAGTGAGCTGAACTGAACCGTGTCGTGTCGTACTATGCAGTGGAAAAGCACCATTTGTGGCCTCTTCAGCACCACTCCCTGCACAGCACACTATTGGCGCTTTTCCACTGAGGTTCCAAGCGTGCCGAACCGTACTTCCAGAACCCTTCAAGGTTTTCCTTCCCTTATGTTTCAGTTTTGGAATTAAACTTTGGAATTGGAATTAAACTGGACAATGATGATGTCGAGCAAAAACACATTTACATTAATACTCAGTTCTAATAAGCTAAGATATTCTGTCCTTAAGCCGTGACTCCTAATCTCTCTTCCTTTGTTTAAATATCCCACAATGAGTAGCATTGCAGATGCTAACAAGAACGCAGAGAGGTATCTTCAAGGAGAAGTGAATTCCTATAGAGAACTTATGCTTTTGGAAAGAGTAGGATCTCAACTGTTCCTCTGATATTAAAAGTAGTTTCCTGATAATAACATCCTGTTTCACCAATAAAGCACATGTGTTATGAATTGTAAAGGAGCAAGGTTCCATGCCAAGACCATTCTATGCTTTATTTATTATACAGGAATATACCAATGTACCCATTTAACGGAGCTCACTTTGACAGTTTTTACTTTTGAATATGGATTTGTGCTCATCCGGAAGACTCACATGATTAGACACACAAACTGTCTTGCCAAGGCTGAGCTTTGGCAAGACAGTTTGCATGTCTAATAATGTGAGTTTGCAAGTCAACAGAAGCTGCAATATCACAATAAAAAAAAAAAAAAAACCCATACCTTGCATTGAAGCTTGTACATGTTCTGCTGCAATAACAGCAACGAGGAAGAGGCAGATGAACAAGCACTGATGTGTCCCCATGGCACCGCGTCCTATATAGAGTAGTAGGTTAATAACTCAGACTTTTGATAATAAATAAATCAATAAAACTTAATACAAAACACTTGAGATAGGTCAGATTGATACAACAATTTAGCATGATATATATAGTATATTTTGTCATTCAAGGGTCAAGCATTGTCACTCAAATTTTTAAATGTACATTTTATATATAGTGTTGGCCCAAACACACTATTGATGCGGAATTTACTTTTTATGTCATGCATATACAGTAATACAGAAAATGTGCGTGCCAAACAAACGTACTTCTGATGTTTATGCAACATGGAAGTGAAATTCATGTTGCTAACTTCAGCTGTTTTGGAGAGATGTATGCCCTAAAAATGTTATACTGTCTTGCTTCTAACATTAATAAATTAAGATCTAAAATGTTAATATTTCTTTATGAATATTGATATTAAAATTGGGGTAAGCTTCTAAAAGCATATGACCTGTAAAACTGTTACTTAAATAGTTTTTTGGTAAACGCTTAAAAAGCTAAAAAAATCCATAACCATGTCAAATTCATGTTGCAATATCTTAATTTAGCATTTTACAATAATATTTTTTTTTAGGATCATGTCTTTTTATGTAAACTCCAAACTGGCCAAAGTTTCATCTGAATGACAATTAAGATCATATAAAGATTTGAATTAAAAAAAGTTACAGACACTACATAAAAGTGCATGAAGTAGTATTTAGAACATGGATCAGGCGATATGATGATATGAAAAATGGTGATATGATACTATCTGAAAATTCACTTTTCATCAAGGTGAGACACTTTAGCACCAATACCCTGTTTTGGCTGTATAGCATTCAACAACAACAAATTCAGTCATAAATAAATGTTATTGAAATGAATTATTCTTTGGATGAGGGTGTATAGTGTATGCTAATGCTAGCCATAGCAGGTAGTACAAATGACTAAAGTCTAGTACTTTTAGAACAAGTCACCTTACATAATAAACCATTTACATAACAGTTTATTGTGAATACAAATGGTAGTGAAACTTGCACAGAACCTTATTTAATTCCTATGCTGGAGATCGGATGATCCCACTTTTCATTTTTATACCTGTGCTGACTTTATAACTCTACCTTACCCATTACTCAGAATATTTAACCAACTGCCAAATACACCCCTTTGGCCCGTGCAGTAGTGGGAGACATAGTTTCACACAGCACGACATAATTGTATGAACTCTGTACCAGATGTTGCTAAGAAATGTGAAGGGACTTGTTGACGGAAAAGTTTATCTGGCAGTTAGACACAGTTCACAGTGAGAACAGAGAACATGCACAATGTGATTAAACCCAAATGACAATACATATTTACATAAGCTAAAAATATGTCCTCTTAACCAGGAAGTAGATTACGTGGGAAGCTGGGCTTAATGTTAAATTAAAAACATGTGATTTAAAACACAGCAGAAAAAAAAAAAATTTATTTCTCAAAATGATAAAAAAAACAAAACTGTAATTTAGTTTTTTTTTTCATGGCCTATAATTAGGGATTCGTGGCTTCAAATATTGTATATTATATATATATATTAGTGGCTTGAACTTTTCCACATTTTGTCACATTACAGCTACAAACATGAATCAATTTTATTGGAATTCCACGTGAAAGACCAATACAAAGTGGTGTACACGCGAGAAGTGGAATGAAAATCACACATGATTCCAAAGATTTTTTACAAATAAATAACTGCAAAGTGGGGTGTGCATAATTATTCAGCCCCCTTTGGTCTGAGTGCAGTCAGTTGCCCATAGACATTGCCTGATGAGTGCTAATGACTAAATAGAGTACACCTGTGTGTAATCTAATGTCAGTACAAATACAGCTGCTCTGTGACGGCCTCAGAGGTTGTCTAAGAGAATATTGGGAGCAACAACACCATGAAGTCCAAAGAACACACCAGACAGGTCAGGGATAAAGTTATTGAGAAATTTAAAGCAGGCTTAGGCTACAAAAAGATTTCCAAAGCCTTGAACATCCCACGGAGCCACTGTTCAAGCGATCATTCAGAAATGGAAGGAGTATGGCACAACTGTAAACCTACCGAGACAAGGCCGTCCACCTAAACTCACAGGCCGAACAAGGAGAGTGCTGATCAGAAATACAGCCAAGAGGCCCATGGTGACTCTGGAGCAGCTGCAGAGATCTACAGCTCAGGTGGGGGAATCTGTCCATAGGACAACTATTAGTCCTGCACTGCACAAAGTTGGCCTTTATGGAAGAGTGGCAAGAAGAAAGCCATTGTTAACAGAAAACCATGTGGAAGAAGGTGCTCTGGTCAGATGAGACCAAAATGGAACTTTTTGGCCAAAATGCAAAACGCTATGTGTGGTGGAAAACTAACACTGCACATCACTCTGTACACACCATCCCCACTGTCAAATATGGTGGTGGCAGCATCATGCTCTGGGGGTGCTTCTCTTCAGCAGGGACAGGGAAGCTGGTCAGAGTTGATGGGAAGATGGATGGAGCCAAATACAGGCCAATCTTGGAAGAAAACCTCTTGGAGTCTGCAAAAGACTTGAGACTGGAGCGGAGGTTCACCTTCCAGCAGGACAACGACCCTAAACATAAAGTCAGCGCCACAATGGAATGGTTTAAAACAAAACATATCCATGTGTTAGAATGGCCCAGTCAAAGTCCAGATCTAAATCCAATCGAGAATCTGTGGCAAGATCTGAAAACTGCTGTCCATCTAACCTGACTGAGCTGGAACTGTTTTGCAAAGAAGAATGGGCGAGGATTTCAGTCTCTAGATGTGCAAAGCTGGTAGAGACATACCCTAAAAGACTGGCAGCTGTAATTGCAGCAAAAGGTGGTTCTACAAAGTATTGACTCAGGGGGCCGAATCGGGCACTAGGCGGGGTACACCTTGGACAGGGTGCCAATCCATCACAGGGCACACACACATACACACACTCACACACCCAATCACACACTACGGGCAATTTTAGGAACGCCAATTAGCCTAACCTGCATATCTTTGGACTGTGGGAGGAAACCGGAGTACCCGGAGGAAACCCACCAAGCACGGGGAGAACATGCAAACTCCATGCACACAGAGATGGGAATTGAACCTGGCCGGGGAATCGAACCCAAACCCTGGAGGTGCAAGGCAACAGTGCTAACCACTACACAACCGCACCGCCACTTTTCAGTTATATATTTGTAAAAAATGTTTGGAATCATGTATGATTTTCGTTCCACTTCTCACGTGTACACTACTTTGTATTGGTCTTTCATGTGGAATTCCAATAAAATTGATTCATGTTTGTGGCTGTAATGTGACAAAATGTGGAAAAGTTCAAGGGGGCCAAATACTTTTGCAAGCCACTGTAATTATATAATTATATATATATTATATATATATATACACACACACATACACACACACAGCAGTTATTATAGTAATTACATTTAGACAAACAAAGTGCTTAAACTGGCACTTCTCTGACCTGCATTTATGCGTTCCCCCCCCCCCCTGCTTTTTGTCATAAATAATTACTATCAAGAAGTGCAGTACAACCACTCATTCATTTTCACTACCTGGTCTATACAGCTCAGGGTCATGGGACTTTTCTGGGAATGTGGGTGTAAAGTCCGAGTACTCCCTAGATGGGACAGCAGTAGAGGTCAACCAACTATTTGGTCTGCAGATAAATCGTGCCAATTTTTGCCATTTTTAAATAATCAGTATGTCAATGCTCAGCATATTAAGCTGATTATAACCGCAGTGTTGTTGCTGTGTAACCACAGACAGTAAAGAAACTGGCTGTTGTTTTTCTCCTTTACTTTTCCTAAAGCACATATATCTGTAATTAAAAGTGATATTACTTGTGCTACTTATCACAATACGTATTTAAAACTGTTCACTTTGTTTGTGTCTTGTAGTGAATATAAAATTGTACAATTTTAATTTTGCTAGCATGTATATGGGATTTGCAAGGTTGTTAGCATAGTGCTAATTGCTAGCTAAAATGCCATAAATGTTACCTTTGCTGCTAGTTAATGTTAAATACACTTGTTAGCTTATATTTTATGAGATGGAAGGAGGGGGGGAAGCTGGCCAAACATATGGGCCAAAAAACGCATCAACCACTGGCCATCAGCTGCCCTGATTTCTGAAGATTAGCAATGGCAATGGGAAAAAAAACTATATTGGTTGATCTCTCGACAGCAGTACATTTTTGAATACCAAGCACACAAATACACACATTCACACACGCATTCAATGTTGTCAATTTAGTTTTGACCATCTACAATCCACCTGGTCTGTTTTGGGGAGAAAACTGGAAAACACATCATAATAATAGAACAAGAAGAAGAACATGAGGAGGAGGAATAAACTATTAAGAAAGTAAGAAACCTAATGAAGGCACATGGAATTATGTGTTACATATAGATGAAACCAGATGTGCCAATCCCCTCCAATGTCCTAAAAATTTATAAATCAAATTATCACTCTAAGGACAGCCACCTGTAATGGTGTTAATGGGACAATGAAACTGAATATAGTGATCACGTCAGCATGGAATATAACACGTGTTAAAAAGCCTGAGCCATGTGGGGAGCTTGTGAAATGTTTGTGCTCCACTCTGTCCTCTCCTGCTACTGGAAAGTGGATTCTCAGAAACGGCAGCTTGGAATCACAGTTATTCCCTTTGCACAAAAAAGGAGCAGCCTTTAAGTCACACCCACAGTGAGTGAAGAATGGGGTTTTTCTCTACAGAGAACAGCAAGCAAGAAAAATCTCTCATGTTTGGAGGTTGTAGGACATGCATTATTTAACTCTTTTCAGTTACCTCATAACACCTGCACTACATACACTAATCTATGTTTTTTATTACATTTTTTTAAATTTTATTTATATAGCGCTTTTAACAATGGTCATTTATTTTATAGTATTACTGCAATGACAATTAGTTCTTGATCGGTGCTTGGTAAAATCTGTAATCAAATAATCCACGTACAAGGATGCAATAATATAAAATTTTAACTGCAAATACAGACAAAATCTAGAAAGACAATAGTCTCTCTCTCTCTGATTTTTATTAAAATTTTCAAGTCAAATAAGTGTGTGTGTGTAGGGATAGTGGCAGATTTTCATTTGTTAAGGATGACAACAAAAGTAAAGTGCGTAAATACATTTTAAATTTTAACTGTATGTTTCAATACATAAAAAAATAAATAAAACAAGTAAATGTAACTGTAACAGTGCAGTACTTGACATATTGTACTACTCTGTGTGGATGTGCAAATGTCTGTCTAAATCCCTTAGGATTTTAACCTGTGACCATTTTAATTGCATGGGTATAGTTAAGAGCAACTCAATCAATTAAAACTAATTCCCATTTAGAAAATTCAACTATTCCCTTATTCTCTCTTTCAGTCTCTGAACCACAAGCAAATGATTCTTAGGGCAAATTTGAGCCACATGAGCACTTATTATATATGCTTAGTTTATAAGCCCTTGACTCATTATCTGGAGTTCTATGTACATACTTAATGACCTGTGTAGATAAAAGTGAAAAGCATCCAAATCAACCAACCAAATTACACATTTTTTTTGTCAATCTGTTTCCCAGCATGTGACCCGAACCAATGTCCCCAGCATATTAGGCAATAATACATAGTGTTGACACTGCTGAAGGTTGTTACATTTTGACATAACTAACAACAGGATAGCCCTTGTAACTTTCCTTTGGAAAAAAAAAAAAAAAAACTTTCTACTGTTTGTATGCTCAATACTAAATCAAGTAAAGATTGTGACAGTGAGGTTTTAATAGTGTACAAAACAATGGTTAAACCGCCTTGTTTTTTTTTTCTCCCTACTGTTTACCACACACACACACACACACACACACACATACATACATACATACATACATGTAAAGATGAAAAGCAGCAACACAATGACTTTGTTAGATAAAAAATAAAACACTTGTCAGAATTTGCACAGATTTCCAAAACATTTGTGTTCTTAACTTCCATATGTTCCTGACAAGAAAGACAAAATTCCACAACCGGGATGTCCCAGTATTCCCAAGACCCATGGGAAAAGAGGTCCTTGGGAATGCTGTTGTTGTTAAAATTCCATGTTTTCGAAATGCTACAACAATTAAACACTCACCGTTCCAGACTGTAAGTAAAAGCCTTCAAACCGCACAGGAGCGGGTTTACGATTCCCAGGGAACTAATGGAAATCCAATCCCCAGGAGCTGCATGTAAACTGATTTAGCAGAGTGCGTATCGGATTCCTCGACAGATTTTTGCCTGAGTTTATAAGATTCCGCGTGTTGCCCTCGTCTATCCCGTATCCGGTTGCCGTTCGTCGAAACAGTGAGACTCCAAATAACCAAATGCACAAACTCGAGACGACTCAGCCGAAGTTGCTCCGCGAGCTCCTACCGCGAGCTGAGACGTGTTTTCGCATTCGTTTCCTAAATAAGGCGGGGACTCCGCCCTCAGCGCGCGCGCTTCGTCCTCGCCTGCTTTCTAGGAATTAATTTCTAAAGTCGTGCAATTCTATCAGAGCCATTAATACTTAGTAGAAGACTTGATTACTGAACGATTAGCTGAGTAAACAGACATGCACTCTAAGTCTGGGAAATAAATCGATGGCTATTATGGTTAGTGTGACACTGCCATGTCCTGCTTCAGTTCTACCTCAGAGGGGGAACAAATATGTCAAAAACAAATTAGCATGTCTGAACATGAAAAACCAGCTCTTCTAATCCAAATGCACTTTACGCAAACGTGGCACATACTCCTGAGACGCTGGCGCACTAAACTGCTTTGAATAACAGGAATTTAAAAAAAAAACTGTATGCGGAGGTACAAGAATATTCCTTTGTAAAATGAGGTAAAAAAAAAAAAAAACACATTATTCAAATGTTGGTGTAACACAGATTGTTTTCAGGGAATCTGAACTCACGTCATTATTTTAAGGACAATTAATTTGCATTGGTTTTGAACTGAATAGTCTGAGTTTTTCAAACATATACAGGTCCTTCTCAAAAAATTAGCATATTGTGATAAAGTTCATTATTTTCTGTAATGTACTGATAAACATTAGACTTTCATATATTTTAGATTCATTACACACAACTGAAGTAGTTCAAGCCTTTTATTGTTTTAATATTGATGATTGTGGCATACAGCTCATGAAAACCCAAAATCCCTATCTCAAAATTAGCATATTTCATCCGACCAATAAAAGAAAAGTGTTTTTAATACAAAAAAAAGTCAACCTTCAAATAATTATGTTCAGTTCTGCACTCAATACTTGGTCGGGAATCCTTTTGCAGATTCTTGTGTCTTGTGTCTCTCAACTTTCTCTTCACAGGAGAGTTGGCAGGCCAATTGAGCACAGTAATACCATGGTCAGTAAACCATTTAGCAGTGGTTTTGGCACTGTGAGCAGGTGCCAGGTCGTGCTGAAAAATGAAATCTTCATCTCCATAAAGCTTTTCAGCAGATGGAAGCATGAAGTGCTCCAAAATCTCCTGATAGCTAGCTGCATTGACCCTGCCCTTGATAAAACACAGTGGACCAACACCAGCAGCTGACATGGCACCCCAGACCATCACTGACACTTGGGTACTTGACACATTCCTTTTTTGAGAAGGACCTGTATATATATATATATATATATATATATATATATATATATATATATATATATTGGGGTGCCACTTCTTTTTCTAAAAATGTTTACAGATGGTTGGTACCATACACATACCAAAGTGTTTTACTATTCAAAACACTTTGGTCTGGGAAATATATGGAACTATATGTATATATGTATATATTATTATATTTAATGTTTGTTGTATAGCAAAATTCAAACCTGTGTTAATACTTTTGTGTTTGGACATTGGTCATGAGTTACAACCAACTGTGCCCTTACTGTTGTCACATACCCAAAACAAAAGATCTTTAACCCCAGACTATGTGTGTGTGTGTGTGTGTGTGTGTGTGTGTGTGTGTGTGTGTGTGTGTGTGTGTGTGTGTGTGTGTGTGAATGAGTGAAGCAAACAAGTGACCTACTTTGCTCTTATCATAAGCAATTACACAGGTATATTAGCTGGAAGCACTGCACCATATGTCCTGTGCCTGTGTGCGATTTAATGCCACCTCAGTGCACAAACACACTAAAGTACCTTTAGCCCAGTTGTTCACTCAGTTGTTATTCACTTGAATTGCAGCAACTAGAAATGTAGTTATTTTAAATAAATAAAAAATACTCTACAGAGTCTTGTTTGTCTTTCTTTTAGTTAAATGTTTCACATAGCAAACTATCAATGTCCTCCCAATATGTACCATTTAATACATACAAAGCGTATGCTGTACAGGTTCCCAGGAAGCCTCGAGTTTATCTCAGGGGACTTCCAGACATGAGCCAGGAAATGCCATGGCAGGGTGCCATTCCATTGCAGGGACACACAAGCACACAGACACACACACTATTCTTTAGCCACATCTTATACAATATACTGGCAAACATATGTGCAATACATGACCATCACACCAATAAGAAGTTTCTCTTCAAAGTATTACCACAACTTGAATTGTACAGAATGTCTTTGTATGTTCATTATAGCCTTACAATTACCCTACATTAAGAGGACTATCCCAAAAAGGCTCAGACAGGACAATACCCCTATGCACAATGTGAGCTCCATGAATACACTGAGTTGGAGTCCTCAGCAGGACTGTTATTGCTATTGGTGAAACCTGTGCTGTGTGCATTTATTCTTTTATATTTAGTTTTAACATTTGATCCTCAACAATGTGGGACAAAACTAGATTTGGATGATTTTGCAAATGTAGCTTTATTTCCATGTTTCGTTGATTGCTTCAAGCATATTGCCATGTAAATATGTTCTGGTAGTGATATCCCAATCATGAATTCAAATGTGGAGGTCCTTGTAGATAATATTGATATGTGAATTGTAGAAAATTGTAATGAATTAAAAACCTAATCATTTTTAAAAGCCAGGAAAGTCTAGTCTCACAAATAAAAAAGGACTCAACAGTATTTATTTATTTATTTATTTATTTATTTTAATGCATCTAAAACATGCATTCATCACAAGATGAGATGAAAGGGATACAAAATACTTAGAATTTACTCTAATTTAGTGACTTATTTAATTTACTTAAATTTCTTTTCAACTTCTACCTTTATAAAGATATAACCTATATATAAACAAATATCACAGTATCATATTTTTTTTTATACTTAGTAAAAGGCAGTTCTGTGAGTGGAAATGCCTTTTTGATGAGTGGGGTCAGGGAAGAATGTACAGTAACTCAATTAAGCTCTCTTTACATCCATAAATAGCTGAATAACATAGATGAACAAAATGCTGAATCTAGAGACAGGCTGCAACAGTAGAAGACCACATCAGGTTCCACTCCTTACGGCCAAGAACAGACGTGTGAGATGTGTGTGCTGTTGGACTGTCTAGTTTTGGGGAGTCTGTGCCCACTAGTTTCAGATTCCTGTTCTTGGCTGACAGAAGTGGAAACTGATGGGATTTATGCCTACCTGCCTCTTGGTTCTTCATGTTATGCAGTTAAAAACCAAATAACATATTAGATGTAAATCACTTCCAAATTGCTTGAGACTATTACTATTTTCTAAAAGTTAGTAACATTTGTCCTTAATATGGTGCTGAGAGTCACTGAGTTCAGAGGCATTTCTTAGAAGCCTATCTAGGGCAGTTTAAGCCAACGGCAGTAGCTCTTATCTGTGTGATAAGGGAAGCGAAGCATGACTTTTGGTTTCTTTCAGTCAACGTTTGATTTTCCAAATATGAAAGTACATTTACTAGAAAGTACATAAATATATTTGTTTCTTTTTGATCACACCATTAAATCCTATATATTTTATGATAATCTGAGTGCTCAATAATACTTGACCTGATTGATTTAAACTCTTGTAAACTAAAGTCAGAGCATGAAGCTACTTTTCACTTTATTTGCACATGTGAAAGTTGCATCTACATTTCCAAATCAATTATCTGACATGAACTTTTACCAAACTTTAAAAACAATTATATATCTTTCATTCATTCATTCATTTTCTATACCGCTTAGTCCTGTGTTCAGGGTCGCGGGGGACCTGGAGCCTATCCCAGGAGACTTCGGGCACTAGGCGGAGTACACCCTGGACAGGGTGCCAATCCATCGCAGGGCACACACACATACACACACTCACACACTCATTCACACACTACGGGCAATTTGGGAACGCCAATTAGCCTAACCTGCATATCTTTGGACTGTGGGAGGAAACCGGAGTACCCGGAGGAAACCCACCAAGCACGGGGAGAACATGCAAACTCCATGCACACAGAGACGGGAATCGAGCCTGGCCGGGGAATCGAACCCAGACCCTGTAGGTGCAAGGCGACAGTGCTAACCACTACACCACCGCGCCGCCAATTATATATCTGTTGTACTTATTGCATTTTGTCAAGCATGATTTTAAAAAGAGCACATAAAATTGTAAAAGGTGTAAGGGATCTCCACTAGAAGTCACTGTTTTGTTTGTAGTTTTTTTTGTTTGCAGACTCAGTTTCCCTGAAGGCACCTCGGTCAGGTGATGCGGGAGCTCAACTGATCCGAGGCAGATCATTAAATCCTCTATAAATAACTGATTAGTCTGGTAAACTGGTTCGAGCATTGTTGGTTTGTAATCACAGCCATGTATCTGGGCATTTTGTTTTTTGTTCTCTTTATATTTTCATCTATGTTTAAATTGATGTTCTGTTCATTCTGTTGTCAGATAAGGCTCTAGGGTGGTCAATGCTATATGTTCGTTGTGTTTTAGTGTGTGTGGAGCTGATCTGGTGTCATGTCATGTTGTGTTGTGTTAGAATTTAGGTAAGTAGTTAGCCTCTCTGTATCCTTAGTCCAGTGGCGGTTTTAGGGTAGGGCGAACTGGGCAGCCGCCCAGAGAAGAGAAGACGTAATGGGTGGGTTGGCACGGGTATGGCCGATGACGGGGGCGCCGGGAGGGAGTCTCGTCTGGGGAGCAATTCAGTGTAGAACCGCCACTGCCTTAGCCCCTCAGTGTCCCTAGCCTGTCCCTGTGTTCCTAGCCCAGTCGCTGGTCTCCCCGTGCCTCTAGTCCAGTCGCTAGTCTCCCTGTGTCCCTTGTCTCTCGTCTTTGTCTCTAGACTTGTTTTGTTCCGTTTCAGCATTTTAGATTGTATGTACAAGGTGTTATGTCCATAAGCCTGTGTTTCGCCATAGGGCTTATAATATGTGTAACAGGTATTAGAGCCTGTCTCCCTCATTAAGCCTGTGTTTCGCCATAGGGCTTATGATATGTGTAACAGGTATTAGAGCTTGTCTTCGTTATTAAGCCTGTGTTTCGCCATAGGGCTTATAATCGTCATTAAGCCTGTGTTTTGCCATAGGGCTTATAATGTGTAACAGGTACTGTATTAGAGCCTGTCTTCATCACTAAGCCTGTGTTTCGTCATAGTGCTTAGGTTTTGTCTTGTGCTGTATGTAATGGCTTAGAGCTTGTGATCCAACCTAGAGCCTACGTATGTGCCGTCAGAGCACCGGTGTCTCGCCATATCACCTGTGTTTCACATTATGCCTTGTTATAATTTAAGTTTGTTTGTTCGTTTTGGTTTGGTCTCGTCAGTGTGCTTGTTTTATGTAGAGATGTTCTGATACCATTTTTCCCCTCCTGATACCGATTCCGATACTTGGGCTCAGGGTATCGATACCGATCTGATACCTGGGTGTGTATCTGTACAGTGTATAAGGCGGCACGGTGGTGTAGTGGTTAGCACTGTCGCCTTGCATGATTTCCCGGCCAGGCTCGATTCCCGTCTCTGTGTGCATGGAGTTTGCATGTTCTCCCCGTGCTTGGTGGCTTTCCTCCGGGTACTCCGGTTTCCTCCCACAGTCCAAAGATATGCTGGTTAGGCTAATTGGCGTTCCTAAATTGCCCGTAGTGTGTGATTGGGTGTGTGAGTGTGTGTATGTGTGTGTGCCCTGAGATGGATTGGCACCCTGTCCAGGGTGTACCCCGCCTAGTGCCCGAAGTCTCCTGGGATAGGCTCCAGGTCCCCCGCGACCCTGAACACAGGATTAAGCGGTATAGAAAATGAATGAATGAATGAATATATATATACTGTAGCATTTCTTTTTTTAAGTAAAATACTACTAGCCCTGTGTAACGGGTTCGACCCTAAGTGCACGGGCGACACCATGAAACACGGACACGAGGCGAGGTCTAAAAAAGGGTAATTTATTTAGAAAAATGGGGAAGGAAAGGGTTAAAGGCTCTATGCGGTCTTTTCTGCTTTGGCAGCTGGGATGCGAAGGCGGGCTCTACGTGGAAGTGAAGGTGCCGCGGGAGCTCGCGCAGCTCGTTCACGCGCTCCTCTCGCGGAGATCAAAGGCGCCCCCCTTTTTAAAGTCTCTGGGGCGCATCACATCGCCCCGCTCTTGTGCCACTGTCTCTCATAAAATCCACCGCGTCGCAAAGTCCAGCTTCCCAACAGTCAGACCCCGAGCTACACTCCCCGCTGTGTTTTATAGCGCCGGGATCATTAGCGGCGATAGCTCATGGGCCGTTGCCTGATTCTGCGGCCCTGCTCCTTCACATACCTAAAGAGGGGGGAGGCCGCCTAACTAGTGAGCGAGGAGCGATATCAATTTGGGCGCACGCCCATGACAGGTGCACGCCGTGACACTCTGTAAGTAAGCTAAGCTAGCAATGCTAACGGGCATAAATAGGTTATGTTTAGGAAAATGGTATCGGATCGGTACGTGGACTCAAATACTCGCCGATTTTTTTGTGGTATCGGTAGCATTTCTGATACCAGGATCGGAATCGGAACAACCCTAGTTTTATGTTATTATTTCATTAAAGACTTTTTTTTTTTTGGAAAAATACCACTCTGCGCCTATGCCTGCCATGGCAATAATATCAGCCTGTACAACCCCGAATCATGACAAAAGGCCTTTCAGTTTTGGCTTGAGCTAACAAAACAGGAGATTACACTATTCACACAGCCATCTCTGAATGTGTGTATTTTGTGAATTTGTCTCATGTGTCTGTGTGTTCTGTAGGAATGCAGCAGCTGCTGGTTCTCCACCTCCCTCTATAAAAGCCAGTGAGAAGCCATGACAGAAATCCCATACGGTTCCATTCTTCTGGTACATGGTGCGTAGTAAATAAATGTCTCCTATATTCACTTTAAGCCATTCAAATTGTTTCTTTTTTTTTTTTTTTTTTACCTAAAATTGTATTAATATTTCCTCAAATATAGTAATTAAAAGTGAATACTTTCAGCCTTCATATTTATTCCACAAAAAAAATCCATCACAAATTTTATACTACTGTAACTTCTATATTAACTTGTCACTGACTTCTTGCCCAAAACACCAGGAGTCAATGCATACATAAAAATAACTACTTGGTTATTTTGCAAGCCAGTTATCAGGTGAATTTTACATGTTTTCATTTTGTGCTTCCATGTCATGGGAATAAAACAAAAATTCTAAGAAATATACAGTAGCTAAAAGTTTCACCACATTCACTCTTTTGGTAATTGCTCATGTTGGTTAGTGGATCAAATGTCTATCCTAGGAAGATAAGGAATAGAATGAAAGCCCATCTCAGGGATCATGAACACACACACACACACACACACCATGGAATTTAGAGTAATGGACAAAGGTCACATGGACTGCCGAGTCTAGATTGCCCCTGTTCCAGAGCAATGACTGCTTCAGTTTGTCAGGTCAAGGCTCAGCTACATTATGTGGCAATATAATGAGGTCATCTGAGCACCTGAATGTCCTGAATGACACAATCACTTGGTCATTCAAAAAAAATATTGCAGGACTTAAATTGTGAGAGTTTTTCAGAAAGGATGAGGATTCATTTTCACACATGAATTGTCCACCGCAATGCACAGCGTAAAGATGGTCCAACGAATGTTAAAGCGTGAGATTGTATTTTAATGGCCAGGCAGTGTACATTTACATATAGCAGCAGCAACTTATAGTAGCTAATCCAGAGCTCACAGAGGAATTAAACAAATGTGACAGACACATGCACAGAAACACAACACAGACAGTAATCAAAGCTCAGACTTAAACTCAGAACCCTATGTTGTAAGGCACCAATGGAATTACCATGTCATGCTCGATAAATCTATACTGAATGAATGTTCAAATTGAGTGAACCACTCCTAACACATGTCCCCTGCCCCTTTTTCTGGGAAAAAATGTAATCCTTCACCACAGTAACAGTATATGGACTAAATATTGTTTACAATATTGTATATAAAACTTTGGCACAGATTTTTCACCAGATACTCACTTGAAGAATTATAAAATATTGTAATGCAAAACATGCAACAAGAAAATAACTTTTAATTATTTTTAATTATAACAAAGCATACCAAATGATTTACTTTGATAAAAGATAGGATTTCTTAATACCCAGAACAGGGGGTCTTTTATGATGAATATGTTATGAATAGATGTTATGAACAGATGAATACATGTGCAATAGTTGATACTAAATCAACACTATTCATTTTATTCATTGACATTTTATTGTTAACATAGTTTTGTTGTTACAGTAGTTTAGAGTAAAGCTCATTAATACTGTTATAAAGTAAGCACACCAACTGTAATATATTTTTTAATGTGATTAATGTCTTGTTTATAGATTCATATGATTGGATACATTCTTATCTGATCTTTTTGGTTTACTTTAATTTCCTCTTTCAATGTTCCCACACAAATCATTCATGTAGGTCTATTTTCATAATTTTATTTAGGGCTTATGTTTGTGTGGTATTACAGAGAATCTCATTAATGATCTTCTAAAAACAGGAGGGAAACACAGCCATCGGTAACAATGCAGAGCGAGTAGTGTTTCTCCATTATCTTAATCATGGAGGAAACACTGCATTATTACAGCATGACGGATGCCTCCCAGTCATGCTGGACAATGTGAGCGAGAAATCACTTGTTCTGTTTTAAACACAGGGGAAAAGAGAATTTAAGGAGTAGGGGAGTAGCGATCAGGGTGATATGCACTGCAAGTTCATGTAGAGGACAGGATAATTTAATGTGGTTTATTCTGAAAAGGAAAACAAAAAGCCAGCTTAGCAAGGGAAAATATCTTAAGTCAAATTGTAATATTTTAATAATATAATGATAATTTAGTATTATTTACTAGTTTAAATAATATTATAATAAACCAAATATAATATTTTATATCAAAAAAATTCTATGAATTTGTACTCATTTCAGGCTTAGCTTAATTTTCTGCCAGTCTAAAAAAAGTTGGTAGAAATTGGTTTAACAATCATACCATATAGGCAAAGCAAGGCAAGTTTATTTGTATATCACATTTCATACACAATGTTAATTCAAAGTGCTTTACATAAAAGAGAAGAAAATAAAAGAAAAAAGATATGTGGTGAGAAATTATGTTAGATCAGATGATACCGCTGACAGTAGAGAATCTGCTCTGTAAGTCATAGATTTACTGTATATTTTAATGCATTTGTTCTACGATCACTTTTTTTATTATTATTATTTTTTAAATAATTACAGCTTATTCACTGGAACTATTCACAGGACATATGATGTAGGTTTCACATGATCAGGTAGAAAATGTACTGGAACCTTCTGTTAGGAGAATTTTTCACCATAAGGGAGTGGGAAAAACATAATTTAAATTAGAATATTATTATGAAAAGTAATGTGATATTGCTGTCAAGCTGTGCAAAGTGTTTTAAATAATATCACATTAAATAGTTAACAAAGTATATATATTTGTAGCTCCCTATAACAATATCTTTTAATAGCTAACATTTAAGAACTAATTGCACAAAACTCATTTTAATAAAGTTTTGCAAACTTAGCACACTGTCCACTTACATATGTGAAAGAAAGAAAGAAGCACAGTGAAACCTCGGATTACGAGTAACACGGTTTACGAGTGTTCCGCAAGACGAGCAAAGATTTTTAATAAATTTTGACTTGAAAAACGAGCATTGTCTTGGTTTACGAGCACCGAGTATCATGTATCATGCATGCGCTTCTTGTTTTGACACAGAGCGTCACGTCATCACAACTGAGCCAACGGTTTTTCTCTCTCTTGCATTGCAGAATTGTGGGTAATCATCTCTCCTGCTGGGTCTTAGTGCTCGTCTCTTACTGGTATAATCAACATCCGTGCACGCGTGTACTGTTTACTATAAAACACGTGTGTGTGCGCCAGTAAAGCAAAAGAAATTCTCAATACAGAGGTTAAAAATCAATTTTCTTCCTCAGCTCATAACGGTGTGTGTGTGTGCGCGAGCATAATTTGACACTGTGCCGGCTGTGTGTGAATACCCCTTGAGAAACACACACACACACACACGCGCGCGAGAGACACACACTCTGCTCTCCGAAGAAACTCAATCTTTTCAGAGGTAAGGTGCGGGTTCATTTTGTTTTACTTTACAGCAGTGATTCTGTTAGTTTGCGCTCACAAAAGTGTCATTAACGATGTTTATTGCTAATTTTCAGATAAAATAGTGTAGCGGGAGAGAGCCGTTGATTTATTACCGCTGTTTACAGAAGTGTAGTCCAGTCTGCGAGATTCATTGTGTGTAATGCAGTCCGGTGTGTGTGAACGCGAATGCAAGATGTAAGCTAGGATATAGAGCATTACACGAGCATGAATTAACAGGCTGTTACGCTGTCGCGAGCAACATTGAAATAAAGCAGAGAAGCTTTAATAATTTAGGAGAGAACAACAGTCTTTTCGTTAGTGTTTTTGATCCAGATAAAAGGAGAAAGTTTTACTGTGTAAGATGAGAAGGGGGAGACAGGAGGGGCTGAAAACAAGAGGCTCCACTTACTATAGCCTCACACACACAGCGCCTGCAGGCACAAAGGGAAACACTTATCTGTCAGGATTTATTTTTTACTTTTTTGAAAGGTAAAGTGCAGGTTAATTTGTTTTATTTTTACTTTATACAGTGGTGTGAAAAACTATTTGCCCCCCTCCTGATTTCTTATTCTTTTGCATGTTTGTCACACAAAATGTTTCTTATCATCAAACACATTTAACTATTAGTCAAAGATAACACAAGTAAACACAAAATGCAGTTTTTAAATGAGGGGTTTTATTATTTAGGGAGAAAAAAAAAATCTAGGGTTAGATTTTCAAACCTACATGGCCCTGTGTGAAAAAGTAATTGCCCCCTGAACCTAATAACTGGTTGGGCCACCCTTAGCAGCAATAACTGCAATCAAGCGTTTGCGATAACTTGCAATGAGTCTTTTACAGCGCTCTGGAGGAATTTTGGCCCACTCATCTTTGCAGAATTGTTGTAATTGAGCTTTATTTGAGGGTTTTCTAGCATGAACCGCCTTTTTAAGGTCATGCCACAACATCTCAATAGGATTCAGGTCAGGACTTTGACTAGGCCACTCCAAAGTCTTCATTTTGTTTTTCTTCAGCCATTCAGAGGTGGATTTGCTGGTGTGTTTTGGGTCATTGTCCTGCTGCAGCACCCAAGATGGCTTCAGCTTGAGTTGACGAACAGATGGCCGGACATTCTCCTTCAGGATTTTTTGGTAGACAGTAGAATTCATGGTTCCATCTATCACAGCAAGCCTTCCAGGTCCTGAAGCAGCAAAACAACCCCAGACCATCACACTACCACCACCATATTTTACTGTTGGTATGATGTTCTTTTTCTGAAATGCTGTGTTACTTTTACGCCAGATGTAACGGGACACGCACCTTCCAAAAAGTTCAACTTTTGTCTCGTCGGTCCACAAGGTATTTTCCCAAAAGTCTTGGCAATCATTGAGATGTTTTTTAGCAAAAATTGAGACGAGCCTTAATGTTCTTTTTGCTTAAAAGCGGTTTGCGCCTTGGAAATCTGCCATGCAGGCCGTTTTTGCCCAGTCTCTTTCTTATGGTGGAGTCGTGAACACTGACCTTAATTGAGGCAAGTGAGGCCTGCAGTTCTTTAGATGTTGTCCTGGGGTCTTTTGTGGCCTCTCGGATGAGTCGTCTCTGCGCTCTTGGGGTAATTTTTGGTCGGCCGGCCACTCCTGGGAAGGTTCACCACTGTTCCATGTTTTTGCCATTTGTGGATAATGGCTCTCACTGTGGTTCGCTGGAGTCCCAAAGCTTTAGAAATGGCTTTATAACCTTTACCAGACTGATAGAACTCAATTACTTTTGTTCTCATTTGTTCCTGAATTTCTTTGGATCTTGGCATGATGTCTAGCTTTTGAGGTGCTTTTGGTCTACTTCTCTGTGTCAGGTAGCTCCTATTTAAGTGATTTCTTGATTGAAACAGGTGTGGCAGTAATCAGGCCTGGGGGTGACTACAGAAATTGAACTCAGGTGTGATAAACCACAGTCAAATTATTTTTTAACAAGGGGGGCAATCACTTTTTCACACAGGGCCATGTAGATTTGGAGTTTTTTTTCTCCCTTAATAACGTAAACCTTCATTTAAAAACTGCATTTTGTGTTCAATTATGTTATCTTTGACTAATAGTTAACGGTTTTTGATGAGCAGAAACATTTAAGTGTGACAAACATGCAAAAGAATAAGAAATCAGGAAGGGGGCAAATAGTTTTTCACACCACTGTATTTTGTATTAATTATTTTTATGTATTTATTTTTTGGGCTGTAGAACGAATAATTTAAGTTTCCATTATTTCTTATGGGGGCGGCACGGTGGTGTAGTGGTTAGCACTGTCGCCTTGCACCTCCAGGGTCCGGGTTCAATTCCCGGCCAGGCTCGATTCCGTCTCTGTGTGCATGGAGTTTGCATGTTCTTCCCGTGCTGGGTGGGTTTCCTCCGGGTACTCCGGTTTCCTCCCACAGTCCAAAGACATGCAGATTAGGCTAATTGGCGTTCCCAAATTGACCATAGTGTGTGTGTGTGTGTGTATGTGTGCTCTGCGATGGATTGGTCTAGAGTCTTGGATCCAGAGTCTCCTCGGATAGGCTCCAGGTCCCCGCGACCCTAATACAGGATAAAGCGGTATAGAAGATGAATGAATGAATATTTCTTATGGGAAAATGAAATTTGGTTTACGAGTGTTTTGGAATACGAGCCCGCTTCCGGAATTCGATTTTCGGAACGAATTATTCTCGTAATCCGAGGTTCCACTGTACTTTGATCATTTATTTCTTTGTCCAATAGGTGGCAGTGTGTTCTAAATTTGGGTCACATCACTAAAGTTAAATGCAGGACAGCAGAAACAAAGGGCTTTTGATTGTCCAGGAAGTGGCAATCTTGTTTAGAGTGAATGCTTCCATTTTGCGGTTGTTTTTTTTTTTTTTTTTGTTAATACTACAAACCAAAAAAAGACTAACTTTTGTGGTTTTAGCCTTCAAATTTATTTGTAAGTTTAGCAGACATGTAGACAAATTAAGATAAGAATCATCTACAGAAATATCCAAAATAAACAGAAGTTCTAAACCCATACACATACAGTATAGTATGAGAAACATCTTCAGGTTGTAGAAAGCTTCACTACAGAAATACTTAAAGAATCATTCTACACATTACTCATCAACATACACATAATCAACATACACATAAAGTATGTTGGGTTTTTGCTTGAAAGACATTAGCATGAGGTTTGAAAGATGAAGACCACATTTGTTAACATGGTATGGATAGACACTGTGTTCTGGGTTTATATGTACTGTAAATTATATACAATATAATTTTGTTTGTTTGATAGTTTGCTCCAGATGAATGCTGCCTGCTCCATAACAAAAACATATTTCGGCATAAACTGACCAGAATTTATAAAGAAACATTTATATGCAATTGCAGACATTTTTATCAACTTAAGGTGATTTTTTTTATTGCATTGGAGTTGCATTTGTTTACCAAAATTTAGTTTGAACTTTAGTTTTGGACTTTGGTTTTAACTTCTGACTTCATCAGCATTTGACGGAATTTTGGGACTTCTAATCCAACAAAAACAATAGTTGCACAAGTCTCTGTAGCTCATGGACCTGGCAGTTCCAGATGGTTTATAAAGAACAAGAGCCATATTTTGTCCCACTCTTTTTTGACTACACATGTGTACCACTTACAAAATACAGTTTTTGTACGAGATCAGATTGTGAAAATACACTCGTGCCAGTCCAAAACCAAATAAAAGAAAAGCACATCATAAGTATTTGTGTACAAAAACAGCCCTATGGTTGAGTAAGTGCAGGGAATCACTGGGTTGAGTAATATCTCGGCATGCACTATTATATGAGCACAGGCTTGCTTTAGTTAGATATCAGAGCCACTCAGGCCTCCAGCATGAAGGTAAGCACTAAACACAAACCACTACACTGGGTAAAATACTGCACTACAATTATTATACCACAGTGTTCTAAATCAGCAGCTCTAACAGTAGTTAGTCAACTGTAATTCAGATCACATTTTTTAATCAATGCAATCATTCTAAAACATATTATATGTTATATAGTTATGTCTCTTTACATGAACCTGTATAGTACATGCATCACATTATCTAAGCCAGAAGACTGAAAAGTACATAATGTTTACTTACATGTTTACTTGTTTATTTACGGACTTGAATTAGTAAGTATGTAAGGGGAACAGACTGAGGACACTTTCCTCCCAATATGAGGCACAGTATATCAAACATGTTAGGTTTTCCAGAGCCAACATTGCATAGTGTACACTGGTCACCGACCTGAACGCCAGTAGCCGTTAAACATACAAGAGGCGGGATCATTCACTTCCCCACACTTGGGTCTTCATTCATTCATTTATACATTCATGCATTCCTTCATTCATGCATTTATTTATTTAGTCCACCGTGGTAACGAAATAAATCCAAGTCATGCGCACAAAGATGGTGCTTATTGTCTACATGCAATTTGTTGATTTCCTTCTTTTTCATCTTGAAAGTTTGTTCTTGCTTTCAAGTTGTAGTGAAAGTTTGGAGTAACGAGTTGTATAATCCCTCATATGTTGCAGTCTTAAGTGTCGGATCCACCTTTTTTGAGTTGTCATGAAAAAAAATCTGCCGATATCAGTGTTCGTATGTACTCACATTCTCCCAGAAAGTCGTGTAGCCTGGCTGCAGTCTACTGTGATTTAAAACCTTTGTACTGTATAGTGTCTGTTTAAATGCTGTCATCATCTGAGGAACTTTCCCAGAGCAATAACAAGCCACTTCATGGAATGGTTAGACCATTTTGTGATACTGAGGATAAAACATTGTTTATTTTTCTTATCAGAAAAACACTTCTGAAATGACTTTTTCAAATTTAACACATTCTTAGGATGAATCAAGTCAATTACTGTAGTTAATTAATAGTATAAACGTGTGCTTGCATTGACTCTGCCCTATATTCTGTACTAAAACTCTAATTTATATCAACAGCTCAACACTGATGTTAGTGTACCACATATACCAAACTAGGCAATTTAGGTTATTTTGCTCATTTTATAATGTTTTTTGCAGGTATTATAAGTTACTCTTTAGATGTATTTAATTTCTATTAAGTCATACATATTTTTTAAATACTATTAAGATGTATTCATCTTAAAACATCCAATTGATTTAATTCTTGAGTATTAATTTCATTCCAGTACATACAGTAATTACAGGTTATTACAAGTTACAGTTCACGTCACAGGTGTTTAAGTGTTTAAGTCAAGTTGTGCAGATTATATTCGGGGAAAAAAAAAACGTGTTTGTGACTTCTGATTTTAGGAACAAAATTTTTATAATTTTTGTGTTACACCACTGATGTACAGTATGGTATGTCTGGTATGTGTTTCCAGAAATCTCTGCTAATCTCTGTCAGTTCATCCTCCCTGTTAATCCTGTTCTTGTCTTTGTCACATATAAGGTAGGTTTAAACATTGGCTCTATACAGTATATCAGTATAAAATAACACTTTTTAAAAACCTGGTTATATCATGCATCTGTAAAGGGTTACTCATCCAAAAAAAAATTATGTTTCCTAGAAACATATTCGATCAGTCAAAACAAATGGCTTTGTAGAGTTCTGTCTCAAAGATAAAAATTCTTAAAGGTCAATCATTTTATGTGCTGAACACACTGATATGTAATTTAAAGTCAGTTGTTTTAGTTCAGTTTAACAAGTTCAGGTGAATAAGTCAGCTTTCCTAAGCAAATGAGCCAATTCTTTTTCAGGAAAAATCCTTGAAGAACCAGTGCAAAATTAAACCATTTTAGACAGTAAAAATGTGGTGCCTGACAAATATCTTGATGTGTTTTGCCTTCTTTTATATTTATGCCTGTTTAGCAGTGTATAGAAATAGAAATTTGTGTTTGCTCTGACAGATGTGAGCAGCCAGCAAACTGCATCTGGGGCATGTACGGAGAGTGGTCGGAGTGTGACGGCTGTAGCAAATCACAGGTGGACAAATACAAACAAGTGTAAATGAAATTAACTAAAATAAAGCTTTAATCCTATTGAATCATATTCTTTTAATCATTTTAGGTTAGAACTCGCTCTATACAAGTTTTTCCTCAGTTCGGTGGCAGTGTTTGCACAGGGGAGGCTGTTCAAAGACAAGCATGTGTGCCTACCAAAAGCTGTCCACTCAAAGAAGGATGTGGAAATCGGTTTCGGTGCACTTCTGGTACCTAGCCTTGCAAAAAAAAAAATTTTTTTATCTAGCATAAAGAGGCATGGCAGAATTTTTAAAAACTATGTGCATGTGCAGGTCAGTGTATCAGCTCCACTCTGGTGTGTAATGGTGATCACGACTGCCAGGAGGATGGTTTAGATGAACAGCGTTGTGACCAGTTCAGCACAGCTGTGTGTAACTTGCATAAGACTCCACCCAATTCTGATCTCACTGGAAAAGGGTAAAAAAACATTGCTTATAAAAGGAATAGCCCTTGTTTTTCAACCAGATTTATACTGTATCTACAGCGTACTGTATGTGCCATCTGGATAAGCCTTTCCTGTACTGAGAAAAAAAACAGAACTCAAAAACTCCTAACTTTAGACTCACTCCATACCGTGTGAATATGGAGGATTTCTGTTCTTTTATCTCAAAGCTTTTCTCAAAGCAGCTTGTCTATGCTAATCACTGTTGAGTGAAAGATGTGTTGGGCAGCGATTAGGTTGGAAAATGCAGATGTGTTTTTAAAGGGTGGAATGTCTTAGCTTACAAGGCAAACTTATATTTACCTTGTTTATTCGCTGCTGTATTTCACAGGTTTGACGTGTTGACAGGCAAACTGAAGGCTGGTGTTATTAACACTCTCAGCTTTGGTGGCCAGTGCAGGAAAGTGTTTAGTGGAGACCACCAAGACTTTTATAGACTACCACAAAGTATACTTAGATACAGCTTTCAGGTGAGCAAAAAAGTGATAAATTGATTCTTCCTATAAAGAACCAATCATATTGTATTGATTGTGAATGTAACTGATGCAAGCAGGAAGCTGATATGAACATTATCACATAGCACTCATTCATTCACCATGCGGTGTTTATTCCTTCCCCCTGACTAACTGCCTGATCAGGGCCAGGGTGCAATTTTTGGAAATCAAATTAAAGTAAAAATCAACATTATGTCAAAAATCCAACCCAATTTCATTGTGTGTAGGATGCAACAGTGGAGCTTATTCTTTTACATTTTTAAACATGACAATTTTATACATGTTATTTAGACATTTAAAAAGCTGTTTGTCTTCAGTCCTAGTACAAAATTTTATAAAACCTTATTTTTTTGTGTTTAAAGCATAACACACGGTTATAACTTTTGCCTCTCTTATTTTTACTTAAATTATATATATATATATATATATATATATATATATATATATATATATATATATATATATATATATATATATATATATATATATATAAGGCTACATTTTACCTACATAAGCATTTATGACAACTGCTTAATATATGACCGATATTTGTTGACCTAAGATTGTCATGACATTTTGTGGGCTAAAACAATTATATACAGTATATACTTTTTGACAGGATTGTTTGTCTATTAAAATGCTAGTTTACCTTTACGTATGAGTTTTAACACTTTTCCTTAGTGGAGTGCTATAAAACCTGTAGATACTTTCCGGCACAAGCAAGTTTAAGATGAATTATGTCAGTATAGAAGTATATTAACACTACAACTAGTTTATGACTTTTGTCACATTTTTAATCAGGTGGCTGTTGACAATGACTTTAGTGACGAGTTCTACAAAAGCTCATGGTCCTACACAGACCATGTAGAGGAACGATATAAAATCCGAGGAGGCCATGATCACAAAACCTTCCACAATGAACTGAAGCGGGACAAGGTACATGTATTGTACACTAACTCATTAACTAACTTATTAAAAGTTCTCAGGTTTTTGTTACTAAAAATATGATGCTATTTTTACTGCAAATATTTACAGTACTTAAGGTGGTGCAGATTGTTTACTTCTGTAGTGTAGTGACCACATTTTTATAGCTTTTTTTTGCTGGGGTCAACAAATCAACTTTTTGATTTGTTCTTGGGTCACTTTCTAAAATGCATTGATTTTATTACTTGATTGTGAGGATTTTTTTATTGTTTCATCCATACCTAACTATAGTAATGAACAGTAGAGGCTTTCTTACTGCTAATTATTCTGTTCATTGTTTATGCCCTGATTATTTAATCATTACATTTACTGTATTAGGCTAGATTATTCAGGACTTTTTACTATCCACTATAAACACATGGCTGGCAAAGGCTTCGCATCACTCACCACCATGTGCAAATGCTCCAGTGTTTGTGTCAGACAATAGAAAAAGCTGTAGCGGTCAGTCAAAGAGCATACAGTATGTACTTACACACAAATGCGCATGCACACACATTGTCACTCATTCCAGCAACCCCCCCCCCCCCCCAAAAAAAATATATATGCTACAGACTATAATAGAATACAACAGAAAAAAAAAATATTTAAAGGTGCAGGTTGTATTTTTAATTTTGTTTCTAGCCCTGTGACAGTGATTTAAATTCAAATATGCAATTCAGGTTTCTGCTATACATTTCTGGGTCTCAAATTAACTCTGCTGGCTAACCAGAACTGCTCGGGCCTGCCCTGGTGCCTCATGAGACCACACTTTCTCTCAATTAGGGCCAGTCCCGAATCCAGAGAAAATGGGAGGGTTGCACCAGGGAGGGCATCCAGTGTAAAACCTAAGGCAAGTTGTTGTAGAGACTGGATGGTCCGCTGTGGTGATCCCTCGACGGAAACAGCCAAAACAATAACAACATATACTGTAGACTAGCATTAATACCTGTCGTTGATGGTTACAGAGTTTTTATAAATAGTTAAAACGTTAAAGCGAAAAATAAGATGTACACATACATATCTGCCTGTCTTCCTGTTGTAACACGGGGTGCTAGTGTGTGGGTTAGGAGATGGTATAGAGGCGGAGGTGATCAAGTGGAAAAGGGTCTTTTAATAAAGGAAAAACCAAACACAAATAGACAACTACATAAAGGAACTAAGGAGAAGCAATGCAGGGCATAAGGGAGACCAAAGGCTATAATGAACAGAACCTAAACTAATGGACTTTACCAAATCCTGGTTAGACACAACAGGTTAGGATCTAAACGCAAGAGGCTAAACATAACACGGAGCTAAACATAGGCTAGGTTAAACATAGGCTCGACTAAGGTATAACAGATTAGGAATGAAACATAACAGTGCATCAACAGAAAACCAAAGACAGGACAAATTCTGGGAATTTGAGTCCGAAACTAAACAGAAACACAAAGGAAAACAAAGTGGAGTCCAGGAGCATGGCGCCATCTGGTGTTCAACTGTGACACCTGTTTTATACCGGGGCGGCACAGTGGTGTAGTGGTTAGCACTGTCGCCTTGCACCTCCAGGGTCTGGGTTTGATTCCCGGCCAGGCTCGATTCCCGTCTCTGTGTGCATGGAGTTTGCATGTTCTCCCCGTGCTTGGTGGGTTTCCTCCGGGCACTCCGGTTTCCTCCCACAGTCCAAAGACATGCAGGTTAGGCTAATTGGCGTTCCCAAATTGACCATAGTGTGTGTGTGTGTGTGTGTGTGTGTGTGTGTTTGTGCTCTGCTATGGATTGGCAATCTGTCCAAGGTGTACCCTGCCTCGTGCCCTGAGTCTCCTGGGATAGACTCCAGGTCCCCGCGACCCTAAATACAGGATAAAGCGGTATAGAAGATGAATGAATGGTTTTATACCTTTTTTCGGAGTAAACCATGCTGTGGCCTCATTTCATGAGGATTTGGGCATTTTGTAGAGGCGTTGTGGCCGGGTCTGTGTGTTTCGCATACTGGGCATATTTACTATCACATTGATTTGCTCTGTTCCTTAGCTCTGACTCCACTGTGAGGGCAAAAGCGCTGTATTTGTCTAAAAAAAATGATGGCTACTTGGAGGTAATCTGGCATGTAACTGCTCATAACATCCCTTCTACTCAAAATTGTTATTTAATTTATGCCGCAGATTTAACATAAGGCAAATTCTGAAGAACTGGCAAAGTTTCATAAAATTCTGTCAAGTCAATTTTATGTGATGTGTTGACAAAATCGGTAGGATAGACAAACAGTCATAAAGACAAACAAGACAGATTTTTTTTTAGACTGGTTTCTGGTCCTCCAATGTATGAAGCATAAAGATATCATTGAAAGAGCTTGTTCTGACCAATGTATATCAAGATCTCTCTTATTTGAGAGGAGGGAGGGGGCTACTTTATATATAATATTGGATATTGAATGGTTTCTGTAAACATAATCCTACTACGCTATACTATCTTAATGCTTTGACTTTTTGCAGCTTTGAAACTGCTCAGCTTGTTTCGCTGTGGTTGCATAACTGTTAGAAAAAATACACAACTAAATACCAGTGTTGAACAGGGACATAAAATCTGCTTTTCTTCCTCCAGGCCTACCAGCTTCTGATTATCAAAAATGAGGTGGAAGTAGCTCAGTTCCAGAACAATATCCCAGGGTACCTCCCACTCTCTGAGGGGTTTTGGAGAGCTCTAGCAGCTCTGCCTAGCACATATGATCCAGCAGCTTACCGCTCACTTCTGCAACTTTATGGCACACACTACATGGCTGAGGGCTCCTTGGGTGGAGAGTACCAGGTCCTTCTGGAGTTTGATTCCCAGTTTATAAGTCAAATGAGTATGTGTTTTTTTATTTTATTTAAAAAAATCTTGATTTAAAAGGAGGGGATTGTATACCTCTAAGTACAATGATTCCCTTAAACTATCAAGGCTTGGTGTTCACTAGCATAACCCTTTTATAAAGCTCCAAATTGTTTCCACTTTTAGTTATTGACTCAGGAGTTTCAAGGTATCTGATTAAAACTGAATAATTAACTGATCAATTTATATCTTGTCAATAAACTGTGAACCCTTTTATGTAGAAGCTTATAAAAGAGGGTTTTCTTATTATAAAATGAAACAACTTGAATTTTAAGGAGGTGCATTTTGTTTGACAAGAACAGCTCTAAGAAACATTCTAGTCATTGAAAAATTGCTTTAGTAGAAGGGGAATAAAACACTAAGTAACTCTGCTTTATCATACCATTCCTATAACAGAAGGTTCCCAATCGATTTATTAATTATACAGACTATTTGCTTTAATGAACTTCACATTTTTCATATATGTTTAAAAATGCAGGTCAAACAGATATCGATTTTCACAAGTGTATCACACGTGTCAAGAGACGTCTGTTCCGAAAGAAAACAACAACCAAGTGTGAGAAACTAGTTCAGTCAATTAGGAGCTACAATGGTAACTTTATTTGTGTTCATACAGAACAATCCACCATTTCAGACAGAAATTAGCTGTTTCTTTTAATCTCAAAATGTTGTTCTACAGAACAAAGCAGCCAGATGTTGCCGGTAAAGACGAACATTATTGGAGGGCATGGTGCTTATGTGGCTGGCTTAGGCCAGCTGGATCTGGAGAATCCTGAGAAAAACCTTGCCATGTATGTCAAATGGGCTGGCTCAATCAAGGACTTCCCTCAAGTTATCAAAAAGAAGGTATGTCTAAAAATGTTTTAAACAGCCAAATAAGAGGTTTATTGTTTAAAAAAAAGATTTATTGTTAAAAAAAAAAGCTTTCTTGTTTTGGAAAACACTTTACTATAAAATCATACAAGAATGCAGTTTCTAAGATGTAATGAATGAGAAGGTCTTTGTTGACAATTTTTTTTATAGAAAAATAAAGTTATTCCTGCATAATTCGCCACAAGTTATTGATCAGTTTTGAAAAGTGTCAGCCTCATTTCTTTTAAAGATTTGAACATAAAAATTTCTCCCTAGTTTCAAAAATTCTGATTAATCAGAGGGATATCAAAAAAAGAACTATGGTATGAAGTTCAGTTTCCAGACCCAGTTTGAGTTACGAATGTTATGAAGAACGTGCAGTGGACTCGGATTACATAAACTGAGAGAATGAAAAAGCTGTTCAGAGGGAATGAAATAAATTGTTGCCATTCATGAAGCCAGAAAAAAGAAAACGGCAAACTTTGAACTTTTTATTTGAAAATTATCACATCTTGTTCTTTCCCTTCATCATTTACTCCTAATGAGTATTACTGTGTTTTGATCTAGATTTGAACAGATTTAATTTTGACAAACAGATTTAATTTTGTGTTTAATTTAGCCTTTTGTCAACATTTCTCCAGCTGAGGCCAATCTATGAGCTGGTGAAGGAGGTGTCATGCGCACAGTTAAAGAAGCTGCACCTGAAGAGGGCGCTGGAGGCCTATCTTGAGGAGCAGAGCTCATGCCACTGCAGGCTGTGCCACAACAATGGCAGACCTGTGCTAAGTGATGGAGTGTGTACCTGTGTGTGCAAACCTGATACCAGTGGCGTATCCTGCCAGAACGGTCACGTGCTTGGAGAACAGCTAGGTGCAGCTGAGTGTATTTTGGATTGTCAGTGATGTTAACTTCTTTATTTTTCCTTCTGATTAGTCATTCATTAAAAAGTTTTTTTTTTCTACACTGGCAGCTCTGACAGTAATGTGTTATTTGAGAGAAAACACTGTAAATTTTTATATGATCAAGTAAATGCACTTCAAGAAATTTGTACAAAAGTAAATGTTACTATAAAGGGTAACACATATGTTAGCTTTTTTACTGTTACATTTTACTGTCATTTATTATGACCATACTATCATTAATTATTTTCCTGGCTGTTATTTGTCAGGAGTGGTTGATGGTGGTTGGAACTGCTGGTCAGCCTGGGGAACATGTACCAAAGGTCAGAAATCAAGGACTCGCACATGTAATAATCCCACACCAAGAAATGGAGGCAAGCATTGTATAGGCCCTTTGATTGAGCACAAAGCCTGTGAAGACCCAGATCTTGAACACTTAAGGTGTGATTGTAAAAAAAAAACATTATTGAAAAACACTTCCTTATACAGTAGTATTAACTATAGTATACCTCAACTTTAGCCTAATTGCTGTGATTGGCATTTTAGATTTATGGAGCCACATTGCTTTGATCCATCCCTGACACCAGCAAAGTCCTGCAAGTTTCCACCTCCTCTACGAAATGGATTTGTTTTGGTGAGGTTCTCTCGATGCCATAATGCAACCCATCATTTCTATAAAAAAAAACTGACAGACTGGCTTACTCATTAAGCATCTTCTTCCTTACCATTCTTTGTCCATGTTAAGAGCCCTAAAGATGTTTATACAGTTGGCAGTAAGATCGAATACACTTGCATTGAAGGATATTACCTTGTTGGAGATCCTGTTGCTCAATGTACTGAGAGCCTGAACTGGAGGAGAGGACAAACAGAGTGCAAGAGTAAGTCAGATAAAGAGCAATAATATACTATCAGAGGTTTTCAAGATTGCAGGTCTCGATTTAGGATTGAACACATAGAAACAAATTTCTAGTGGAAAGGTTTCACACATTGAATTTCAATTCAGATATATTGTGCATAATGTCAGTTGACCCTCTTCTTATTTATGTATTTGATGCAGTATGTATGTATATATATATATATATATACAGTGGTGTGAAAAACTATTTGCCCCCTTCCTGATTTCTTATTCTTTTGCATGTTTGTCACACTTAAATGTTTCTGCTCATCAAAAAGCGTTAACTATTAGTCAAAGATAACATAATTGAACACAAAATGCAGTTTTTAAATGAAGGTTTACGTTATTAAGGGAGAAAAAAAACCTCCACATCTACATGGCCCTGTGTGAAAAAGTGATTGCCCCCCTTGTTAAAAAATAACATAACTGTGGTTTATCACACCTGAGTTCAATTTCTGTAGTCACCCCCAGGCCTGATTACTGCCACACCTGTTTCAATCAAGAAATCACTTAAATAGGAGCTACCTGACACAGAGAAGTAGACCAAAAGCACCTCAAAAGCTAGACATCATGCCAAGATCCAAAGAAATTCAGGAACAAATGAGAACAAAAGTAATTGAGATCTACCAGTCTGGTAAAGGTTATAAAGCCATTTCTAAAGCTTTGGGACTCCAGAGAACCACAGTGAGAGCCATTATCCACAAATGGCAAAAACATGGAACAGTGGTGAACCTTCCCAGGAGTGGCCGGCCGACCAACATTACCCCAAGAGCGCAGAGACAGCTCATCTGAGAGGCCACAAAAGACCCCAGGACAACATCTAAAGAACTGCAGGCCTCACTTGCCTCAATTAATGTCAGTGTTCACGACTCCACCATAAGAAAGAGACTGGGCAAAAACGGCCTGCATGGCAGATTTCCAAGGCGCAAACCACTTTTAAGCAAAAAGAACATTAAGGCTCCTCTCAATTTTGCTAAAAAACATCTCAATGATTGCCAAGACTTTTGGGAAAATACCTTGTGGACCGACGAGACAAAAGTTGAACTTTTTTGGAAGGTGCGTGTCCCGTTACATCTGGCGTGAAAGTAACACAGCATTTCAGAAAAAGAACATCATACCAACAGTAAAATATGGTGGTGGTAGTGGGATGGTCTGGGGTTGTTTTGCAGCTTCAGGACCTGGAAGGCTTGCTGTGATAGATGGAACCATGAATTCTACTGTCTACCAAAAAATCCTGAAGGAGAATGTCCGGCAATCTGTTCGTCAACTCAAGCTGAAGCGATCTTGGGTGCTGCAGCAGGACAATGACCCAAAACACACCAGCAAATCCACCTCTGAATGGCTGAAGAAAAACAAAATGAAGACTTTGGAGTGGCCTAGTCAAAGTCCTGACCTGAATCCTATTGAGATGTTGTGGCATGACCTTAAAAAGGCGGTTCATGCTAGAAAACCCTCAAATAAAGCTGAATTACAACAATTCTGCAAAGATGAGTGGGCCAAAATTCCTCCAGAGCGCTGTAAAATACTCGTTGCAAGTTATCGCAAACGCTTGATTGCAGTTATTGCTGCTAAGGGTGGCCCAACCAGTTATTAGGTTCAGGGGGCAATTACTTTTTCACACAGGGCCATGTAGGTTTGGATTTTTTTTCTCCCTAAATAATAAAACCCCTCATTTAAAAACTGCATTTTGTGTTTACTTGTTTTATCTTTGACTAATAGTTAAATGTGTTTGATGATCAGAAACATTTTGTGTGACAAACATGCAAAAGAATAAGAAATCAGGAGGGGGGCAAATAGTTTTTCACACCACTGTATATATATATATATATATATATATATATATATATATATATATATATCACAATGTGCTGTTGAATAGAGTTGTTGATTTATTTTTTAAGTAAACATAGCTCTTAGTACAGCTGGGAATCACAAGTGGTATGTTATTTTTAAATTTATTTAAATACTGTATACAACTCATTCATAGGGACTTGTATGGCAAATATTCCATATAATACAATTACTCCACAAATACAAACATTTAATCTTCCATGTAATACATTGAAGTTATCTACAAGAAAAACTATTTTACAATTATAGAAGAAATCTCCAGTAACTTTAAAAGTAAAAGACTTCAGGATATATGGCTTTGTGATTTATAGGTTATGTTACAAGTTGCAAATGTAAGAAGAAAGAAAAATAAGACACTGGGGAGGGAGCTAACTATACGTGGGTACAAAAGTACTACAAGATGATGATGACTTTTGGTATATACAGTATCAGTTCAAAATACATTTCAGCTTCACCTAAAGACAGGCCATTTGTGGATAAATCAAATGTTTTAAAATGTTTCATTTAACCTTTGTGCTGTGTACCAGGAAGTTCATGTGATGCTCCACAACTCTTGAATCATGTCATCGCCTCACCCTTGAAGCAGGCGTATTCGATAGGGGAGGCTGTGTCCTTGTCATGTCCCAGTGGCATGCAGCCAGAGGGACAGCAGGAGATACTTTGCCGTGCCAGTCTAAGCTGGTCTCCAATACCAAACACTTTTAAATGCAACCCAGGTAGAAACTTTAAGCTGGTTTCCCACACTAACAAAATCAACTTATTTTAAACCAGTTTTGAAATAGTGCAGTAAACACACTCACAAATCGATAGCATTTGAACAGAAATCACACATTTATTATTCGGGGCTTTCATAAGAAAACAGATTGTAAAATATTGTTCTTGTTGCGCTCCCATTAGGGGTTACAGTACCTCAACAGATCCTCTGATCCACACATTTTTTTTTTTTTTTTTTTTTAATACTGCCACAGGTTTTACACCAGGTGCTCTTAACCCTCCCATTTTTATCTGGTCTCAGACCAGCACTAAGAGGGCCCTGCAACCCCAGTGGCTGGGTGTGGGGCATTGGCTGGGATACAGACCAAGGCCTTTATTATGGCTGGCGAAAAGCCTACAGTACCACTGAGCCATCAATGCTCTAAAAAAATTGCACCATACAGTATATATATATAGGCGGCACGGTGGTGTAGTGGTTAGCACTGTCGCCTTGCACCTCCAGGGTCCAGGGTTCGATTCCCGGCCAGGCTCGATTCCCGTCTTGTGCATGGAGTTTGCGTGTTCTCCCCGTGCTTGGTGGGTTTCCTCCAGGTACTCCGGTTTCCTCCCACAGTCCAAAGACATGCAGATTAGGCTAATTGCCGTTCCCAAATTGACCAGTGTGTGTGTGTGTGTGCGTGCTCTGCGATGGATTGGCACGCTGTCCAGGGTGTACCTTGCCTCGTGCACAGAGTCTCCTGTGATAGGCTCCAGGTCCCCAAGCCCCTAAATACAGGATAAAGCGGTATAGAAGATGAATGAATGAATATATATACAGTATATATATATATGGTGTTATGTACACTATATAATTGCATAAAGAGCCTTGTGCATGCATGACCCTGTCCCCAGTTCATCAAATGTTCTTCTTTGAACCCCTTTTAGTAGATGCTAATAACTGCATACTGGGAAACCCCACAAGACCTGTTCTTTTGAAGAGGCTCTGAACCAGTCATCTAGTCTCTACAATCCGGCCCGTCATTCAAATCTTTACCTCTAATCTTCTCCCTTTCCTTCTTCTAACACAGAAACTATGACAACTGACTGTTCACATAATTCTTAATATTGATTGTAACAAGACAGTTAATGTTATTCACATCACTGTCAGTGGTTTTAATGTCACACCAAAGTCATCTGTGCATAAAACATAAACAGAACAAAAAACTACTTAAAAATTATGTTTTTATATTTTAATAAAACAAATCTTATCATCCTATCATCCTTAAAATTATGGAAAGTTACAAGCCAAGAAAGACATGTGTTTCATGCTTCCCTTAATGTTGCCAAGAATCAGACAGCAGCTGCCTTTTGAATAGAACAACCTTTATCCATTTTTTTGGACACATCCTTAAAAAGGTTATGCAAACTTAGAAGAAAATATTGCCTTTCTGGGAAACTCTGTTGTTGTGCAATAATATTTTCCTCTAATCGTCCGATACTAAAATGGAATGTATGTTTTAGTGGTCCGGTTAGAGTCATCCCTCAGCTGCAAGCCATGGGAGAAAGCCGGACAATCCCAGTGTGTGTGCAAAGTGCCATATGAATGCGGGTAAGCTGATTTATATGCTTAGTTCCTGTATCATGTCGTATACAGTACTGTGCAAAAGGTTGTAGGAATATTGTTTAAATATATCTTTTAAAAATGTTTATTTGACATCTTTTACATTAGTAATGTAATGTACTATTGACTGTATCAATGAAATAACATACATTTCAGCCTTCCCAACCTTTTACGATTAAAGTTTCATGCCAATAGAACATTTGTCATGTTTTGAAACATATTACATTTCACTGTAATCATAAATGCACTGTATACAATGCTATGCAGTCTCAAGCCTACCGTCATTTCATCAAATTTTGCTTCCAAAAAGACAGACACTCTTGTAATTTTTAATGTACTGTAGTATTGAGAAATAAACTTTTTCCCCCTAATTTGACATGTAATAATTTAAGCATAAAACTTCTAACTTAAGACATGACCAGTGAGAAACAAGGGGCAGATGATAACAGATGATCAGGCCTGTGATTAATATACTGGTGATAATGAATGCTGAGTTAGATGGGAAATGAGGTTGCTGCTTTAATTTCTTTAATTTAATCAACATAATTTCATTACATTTTATGTGAAGAAATGAGGCAAGACCCTTAACCCTACGATCACCCCATACTACCCAGCCACTACATACAGTGTCAGTCCCAAGCCCGGTTAGAAAAATAGGAGGGGGTTGTGTCAGGAAGAGCATCCGGTGTAAAACTTGTGCCAAGTTGTGTGCGGACCAGATGGTACACTTTGGTGACCCCTTGACGGGAGCTGCTGAGAAAAGAAGAATAAGAATTGAGGGGTGGCTTAAAACTTTTGCACACGTACAGTATATCTGCAGCAGCATCTAGAAATATCATATTTACATTTAGGTATTTGGCAGATGCCCTTTTGGACAAGTTGGTGGCCGTGGGATTTAAACCTGGGACCTGCTGAACCGTATTCCAATGCCTTAGTCCAATGCCTTAGTCCAAAGTCTTAACCATTGAGCTACCCGTCATATAGTATATTGTTAGTGATTAACAAGGCTAACATTGGATCTTGAGAGCAGAATTCTCATACTGTAGATGTGCGCTTTTACATGCATGTTTACAAAGTAAAAGCCTAGTTAAATGCCTCGTGTTATATTCCACAGGTCATCTTTGCAAGTGTGCGCCAATGTGCGTCCTGGCCTGGCAAACCGGATGGGTGTTTGTCAGCTTGGTGCCCTGCAGTGTCTAGGCAGGACATTTTCTCTGCTCCAAGACAATATGTGTGATTGGCCAGAAACCAAATTCACATCCTGTCAAGACTGCAAGCCATGGGAGAAATGCACTGGTATGACTTCCTGAATATTATTTTAGAAATAAAACACTTCAGGGGCAGACCATAAAAGTAAATTAATGAATCTGAGATAAACTGTGCAGTTTATTATTTTCCATTAAGAGCATGTTCCAAAAAGTGTTTTATACTGTATCTCTTATACCACAAGAATATGCATACATTTCCGGTTCTTTATTTAGTTAAGTATGAAATGGTGTGAACATACATTAAGTTAGCTCCTAATGTAGCAGCTACAGTACAGTGGGGTTATTTCCTCACCTTTCTTAATTCAAATAACCCTGCCTCGTGCCGTAAGTCTCCTGGGATAGGCTCCAGGCCCCCCGCGACCCTGAATACAGGAGTAAGCGGTAATGACGATGAATGAGTGATAATGGATTAAATCACTTTACTTTTCTAGAAAGGCAACTCTGAGTGAGTAATCATTTTATGACCAATCAGAGTTGACAATTCATCACCGTGGTATAAAATATTTTATACAACAGTTATTTCCAACTGAGTAATCTGATGAGACGAGAGGCATTCCACAAGTGGTGATAAAAGATAACACCACTGGAATATGTAACTGTATGTATTACTCCACATCCCGGGTGTTCTAATAACCATTAATTACACTAAATATTGCCTGCCAGGATGTGTTACTGCAGTACTGAGGAGAGACCAGCTACCTGCCAAAACCCACATTTACAAACCAGACACAGGTTAAATAACAAATAACTGTTGTTTAACAACTGTTAGTTACTTTCACCAGGTACAGAAGATATGTGTTGGTGTTGCAAAATAACTGGTTAAGTAAACAAACAAATTCATCTTTTGATAAGATATGGTGTTTGTGGAACTGTTTTATAAAATTTATATCAGACTCAAGGTTTTGCTTTTGTGCTGGATATTATATAATGGTTGTAATAGCTTTGGCACATGAGCTGGTCCACCTACAACCATATCATGCTGTAGCTGTGCTGATATCCAGCACAACAGCATTCCATCTAGTGGGATGATTGAACATACAGTACAGGTCTTGCACTACAGAATGAAGCATACAGTAGTGGAGACTGATATTAATGCTGTTGTGTTTTTTCAGGTGTGAAGTGCAATTGTAAAGACCCAGAAGATTGCCCAGAAGAACCTGCTCATCTTTGTGTCTCTGTAGAGAATGGCGGCCATGAGCCTATGACCGAGTGTGAGGCTGGGGCTTGGAGGTGCTTGGGGAAAGACGTCAGAGTGATGAACATTGGAAAATGTCAGACTTGAACCAATTCAATATAATTATGATATAATACTTTTCTAATTTATTAATAATATTTAAAATGCTTAGTGATAAAAATCCACTTTACTTCTACAGTAGCTGCAAACAAACCATTTATATTGTACAGTATAATGTATTGCTTGCATAGCTTCAGAATTTAAATGACCATAATTTGGTATCATTTGGTATGCAATTTCTGCCATAAACCAGACAGAAATTGCAAATCGTAAAAGAATCTTTGACCATAAATAATTAACAGTAGTGAAAAACAAAAAGTGACTTTTTCACTGTCATTGTAACCATGGACAGCCTACATTAAAGTTCTACTTGTGTGAGAAATTAAATCTCAGGGTGTAGGCACTGGTATGATGTTATGGTATGATGTCCACAGGTAGGAGGATGGTAATGGCAAATGATGGTAAGCATGGTTTTTATTGATGTAAGAAGAATATAGAAATAATCTGTAATCACATGCATATCCTCATCATTAGAGATTAGAGGATTTTTTTCCCCTGACATCAATAATGTCATTACAGCAGAAGCCTACATTTATAAAAGCACTGCCATAGGATTTCCTCCACCCTCAGGATTTCAAGATCAATAAACTTTGCATATAAGTGCAAAGTTTAAAAAGTGCTTTCTTAGTGAGCGAATATGAGTATATACAACTAGGACAATAAGAGCAGCTTTATACAGTATAAAGAGTTTTATTATGGCTGCAATGTACGCAAAGCATCATCATGCAGTAGTTCATCCTCAACATTTATCATTCTGTTTTGTTATTATTCAATATATAGAGTGGGACTGAAGGCCACTGCGAAATGTAACATAATGGAACTCAACAAAAAAATTTTATTAATAAAAACCTGTGATTAAAGAAACATACAGTAGCTACTAAAAACGGATCAGTGTGTGTAAATTACAAAATTGTGTACATTAATAGTTAGCTAAATCTTTGACATATGTTACACTTGAAATTAACTTTATTCATAATAGTGTTTCACATAAATTTTTAAAAACAAGTAATTAAAAGTATAAAAAATAATGCATATAAACCGTGTTTGATGATGAGTGATCAGGTATGCAATAGGGTGAGTTTTTCACAGGGTCAGACTTTATGTGTGAAAATTGAGTATAGCTCAGTTCAGGGGCTTTTAGGGGCATGCACCTTCATGAAGAATTTCCAAGTCAAAGCCACTGCACTTTGTGGCAGCCATGTTACACAGATAGAGGGTCTGCTGACGCTGAAGTCTTACAATGTTTACACAGTAGGTTTGTGCCCCTGTCTTTGGACATTCTCTGGGAGACTTGCACAAACACATACTTGATGCTGTGAATAAACACAAGAGAAACAAAAACAGCTATATAAAAATACTAGACAAGAATCGTATGGGTATAGTGGGTAGAAATTAGCGCATGAGCAACTAGGTTTGGTAGTATTTCATCTATTCTATTTTCTATGCTACTATATTAATTACTTAATTACCTGTGCTTATACTTTGGCAGGCCCATTAGTTATAATACAATATTACCCAATGTACTCACTATACAAGTATATTAGCTAGTCCTTTACTATAACTGTGCTAGTTTTTTAATTAGTCCATTGCTTATGATAGTATATTACATAAATAATTAGTTATGCTAGCACATAACTAGTGAGTTTGCTACACACCCATAAGTTTGTTTATAAATTATTATTATTATTATTATTATTATTATTAATAAATAATACAGGTCCAATCATGCCTCATTATTTCACTATGTTGTATGCCCTGTAGTCTGTGCAATTTCTTCCAGAAATAATAACTCCTAATCAGATTTCACTTAAATGTAGTAAAAACAGTGGTATACAAAATAATGTGCAGCTTTTGGTTCAAATAACAGGTTGCATGAAGCATCACATATTTTTGCCTCACTATAAGAATCTAATACCGCAGGCCCAATGTAGTTGTTTGAGTCTTAGCACAATTTGCTGTTTACTGGAGGGTCGGGACTGACTTTTGTAGCCTCCAAAATTATCATTTAAGCAGTGTTCTGAGTCTGTTCTTACAATATTAGATCACAAATTTAGCAAGGAGGACAAGAGGACTCGTGAAACAAGGAGGCATGATAGGACCTGTATTCTTTGTTTTATCAACAACACCAAAAAATAGAACTTTATGGCAGCATAGCAAACTCACTGTCTGGTGTAAAAGGTGGAAAAGCAATTATAAGAGTCTCATTTTGGGTCATTTCAAATATAATGGTGAAATGTTTAAGTAGAAATTTTTCACTGACACTAACCCTAATGATGACCAAAAGGATTTATCAGGTTTAAGGTTCACAGATCATCAAAAAAATAATACCAGCATATGAAGTTGGTTATGCATGCATATACATACAGTATACATACATATGCATACAGTGGGGAAAAAAGTATTTAGCCAGCTACCAATTGTGCAAGTTCTCCCACTTAAAAAGATGAGAGAAGCCTGTAATTTTCATCATAGGTATACCTCAACTATGAGAGAAAAGAAAATCCAGAAAATCACATTGTAGGATTTTTAATGAATTAATTGGTAAATTCCTCTGTAAAATAAGTATTTGGTCACCTACAAACAAGCAAGATTTCTGGCTCTTAAAAACCTGTAACGTCTTTAAGAAGCTCTTCTGTTCTCCAATCATAACCTGTATTAATGGCATCTGTTTGAACTCGTTATCAGTATAAGACACCTGTCCACAACCTCAAAGAATCACACTCCACTATGGCCAAGACCAAAGAACTATTAAAGGACACTCACTCACTCATCATCTTCTATACCGCTTTATCCTGTATTCAGGGTCGCGGGGACCTGGAGCCTATCCCAGGAGGCATAGGGCATGAAGCAGGGTACATCCTGGACAGGGTGCCAATCCATCGCAGAGCACACATACACACACCAATTCACACATTTGCTTAACCTGCAATTTGGGAACACCAATTAACCTGGAAACTGGAGTACCCGGAGGCAACCAAGCACGGGGAGAACATGCAAACTCCATGCACACAAAGACGGGAATCGAGCCTGGCCGGGAAGCCAACCCGGACCATGAAGAAGCAAGGCGACAGTGCTAACCACTACAGCATCGTGCCGCCCTGTCTAAGGACACCAGAAACAAAATGGTAGGCCTGCGACAGGCTGGGAAGACTGAATCTACAATAGGTAAGCAGTTTGGTGTGAAGAAATCAGCTGTGGGAGCCATTATAAAAAAAATGGAAGACATGTAAGACCACTGATAATCTCCTTCAATCTGGAGCTCCACGCAAGATCTTGCCCCATGGGGTAAAAAAGATCACAAGAACTTTGAGCAAAAATCCCAGAACCACACGGGGGGACCTAGCGAATGACCTGCAGAGAACTGGGACCAAAGTAACAAAGGCTAACATCAGTAACACATTGCGCCGCCAGGGACTCAAATCCTGCAGTGGCAGACGTGTCCCCCTGCTTAAGCGAGTACATGTCCAGGCTAGGGTTGTGTACCGAAAAACGGTGCCAATACGGACCGAAACAGAACGCGAATTTCGGTGCCTCATTTCGGTGCCGCTTAAATGCCTGAACTGTCGATTGAAATATTTGTTCTCTAGATTCATACATTTCTGTACATTAATAGTTTATTAGATTAAATAAAAAAAATTAAAAGCACAAATCATCCGGAAATGAGAGACCATCCGACATGCGCTTGAATGCAGCAACTAACGTTACACTCGCTCTGACGGCAGCAGGCGGTCTACCGATAGCTTAGCATGCTAAATTAAACAACTCTCGTTAAAATGCCTAAAAATAGCTGCTAACAAATAGTCAAACGATTTGAAAAAAAAAAAAAATACTAATGTAACATGGATTCTGTTTATAATTATGGCTTTCCAGCTAGTACTAGTAGTCAACAGTGTACAACTACAACAGTGACCCCATTTACCATTGCAAAGAAGGCTATGCATGTCCTGTGCAGAGCAATAAGTCAGGAAAGGAGTCGTATTTTGACAGAAAAGGCAAATATGGTGAAATTTCTGCAAAAGCATTGCTAAAATTTGAAGCTTACATGTTCATATATACTTTAAACTTTTAATATATTGTTAAATTTTAAGCATAAATTTTTTTGTTCAATAAAAATTAATTCTTGAGTCATCCACTATAATTTTGTGGCTTAAAAGTATCGGTTCAGGCACCGTTTTGGCACCGGTACCGTTTTCAAAGTATCGATTTGGCACCGGTATCGAAAAAAACCCAAACGATACCCAACCCTAGTCCAGGCCCATCTGAAGTTTTCTAGAGAGCATTTGGATGATCCAGAAGAGGATTGGGAGAATGTCATATGGTCAGATCAAACCAAAATAGAAATTTTTGGTAAAAACTCAACTTGTCGTGTTTGGAGAAGAAAGAATACTGAGTTGCATCCAAAGAACACCATACCTACTGTGAAGCATGGTGGTGGAAACATTATGCTTTGGGGCTGTTTTTCTGCAAAGGGACCATGACGACTGATCCGTGTAAAGGAAAGAATGAATGGGGCCAAGTATCGTGAGATTGAGAGTGAATAAATAAATAAATTCTCTGGATTTTTTTTCTTATTTTGTCTCTCATAGTTGAGGTATATGCAACCACGGGGCCGGGCGCGGGGGAGGGTGCAATCCAGTGTCTTCTTGTGCCAGTCCCAAGTCTGGATAAATGCAGATGGTTGTGTAAGGAAGGGCATCCGACGTAAAAGATTTGCCAAATCAATGATGCGAATCACAAATATAATTCCCATACCCGATCGGTTGTGGCCAGGGTTAACAACGACCGCCACTAGTGCTGTTGACCTACAGGTTGCCGATGGAAATTGGGCCACTGTTGGTCGAAGAAGGAGAGGAGGAAGCGTGTTTTCGAAGAGAGAAGAGGAAAGGCAAGAGTTTAGGAGTGATAGTGGGGACTTTGAATTTTGGGACCATGATAGGGAAGGGAAGAGAGTTGGTTGATATGATGCAGAGAAGGAAGGTGGATATACTGTGTGTCCAGGAGATCAGGTGTAAAGGTAGCAAGGCCAGAAGCTTAGGAACAGGGTTCAAATTGTTTTACCATGGTGTGGATAGGAAAAGAAATGGAGTAGGAGTTATTCTGAAAGAGGAGTTTGTAAGGAATGTTCTAGAGGTGAAGAGAGCTTTAGATAGGGTGATGAGTGGTTATGCCCCAGAGGTAGGATGTGAGTTAGAAGAGATGGAGAAATTCTGGAGTGAGTTAGATGAAGTGATGCAGAGCATCCCCAGAGGTGAGAGAGTGGTGATTGTTGCAGATTTCAATGCACATGTTGGGAAAGGGTATCAGAGGTGATGAAATTGTGATGGGCAGGTTTGGTCTTCAGGACAGGAATGTAGAATGACAGAGTGAAGGCAGAAGCACTCAGGTGGACTACATCTTGTGTCGACGTTGTAATCTGAAAGAGATCAGTGACTGCAAAGTGTTGGTAGGGGAGAATGTAGCCAGACAACACAGAATGGTGGTGTGTAAAATAACCCTGGTGGTGAGGAAGGTGAAGAGGACAAAGGCAGAGCGGAGGACAAAGTGGTGGAAGCTGAGAAAGGAAGAATGTTGTGTAGTCTTTAGGGGGGAGTTGAGACAGGCTATGGGTGGTCAGGAGGTGCTTTCAGTTGACTGGACAACTAAAGCCAATGTGATCAGTGAGACAGGTCGGAGGGTACTTGGTGTATCATCAGGTAAGGGAAAAGTGGATGAAGTAAACTTGGTGGTGGAATGAGGAAGTCTAGGAGTGTATACAGGGAAAGAGGGTAGCTAAGAAGAAGTGGGACTCTGAGAGGACTGAAGAGAGTAGACAGGAGTACAGGGGGATTCAGCATAAGGTGAAGGTAGAGGTGGCAAAGGCCAAATAAAGAGCATATGAGGACTTGTATGCTAGGCTGGACAGTAAGGAGGGAGAGGTGGATCTGTACAGGTTGGCGAGGCAAAGAGATAGAGATGGGAAGGATGTGCAGCAGGTTAGAGTGATTAAAGATAGAGATGGAAATGTACTGACAGATGCCAGGAGGGTGATGGGAAGATGGAAGGAGTACTTTGAGGTGTTGATGAATGAGGAAAATGAAAGAGAATAAAGGGTAGAAGAGGTGACTGTTGTGGAGCAGGAAGTAGCAATTATTAGTAAAAGTGAGGTGAGAAGGGCGTTGAAGAGAATGAAGAGTATAAAGGCTGTTGTTCCTGATGACATACCTGTGGAGGTATGGAAGTGCTTAGGAGAGGTGGAAGTAGTAGAGTTTCTGACTAGTTTGCTTAATAAGATCTTGGAGAGTGAGAGGATTCCAAAGGAATGGAGGAGAAGTGTATTGGTGCCGTTTTTTTAAGAACAAGGGAGATGTGCAAAGCTGTGGCAATTACAGAGGTATAAAGCTAGTGAGCCATACAATGAAGCTGTGGGAAAGAGTAGTGGAAGCTAGGTTAAGGTCAGAGGTAAGAATTTGTGAGCAGCAATATGGTTTTATGCCTAGAAAGAGTACATCAGATGCAGTATTTGCTTTGAGGGTGCTGGTGAAGAAGTACAGAGAAGGTAATAAAGAGTTGTATTGAGTCTTTGTAGATTTAGAGAAGGCGTACGACAGGGTGCCGAGAGAGGAGCTGTGGTATTGTATGAGGAAGTCTGGAGTGGCAGAGAAGTATGTTAGAGTTGTACAGGACATGTATGAGAGCGCTAAGACAGTGGTAAGATGTGCTGTAGGTGTGACAGAAGAGTTCAAAGTGAAAGTGGGTCTGCATCAAGGATCGACTCTAAGCCCCTTTTTGTTTGCTCTGGTGATGGACAGGATGACAGATGAGGTAAGACAGAAGTCTCCATGGACTACGATGTTTGTAGATGACATTCTGCTTTGTAGCGAGAGCAGGGAACAGGTGGAGGAAAATTTGGGGAGGTGGAGGTATTCTCTGGAAAGCAGAGGAATGAAGGTTAGCCGCAGCAAGACGGAATACAAGTGTGTGAATGAAAGGGACCCAAGAGGAATGATGAGGCTACAGGGAGCAGAGGTAAAGAAAGTGCAGGATTTTAAGTACTTAGGGTCAACAGTCCAGAGTAAGAGTGTTCAAAGGAGGTGAAGAGGCGGGTACAGGCAGGTTGGAATGGGTGGAGAAAAGTGTCAGGTGTGTTGTCTGATAAAAGAGTACCAGCGAGAATGAAAGGAAAAGTGTACAAGACAGTGGTGAGACCAGCGATGCTCTACGGCTTAGAGACAGTGGCACTGAAGAAAAGACAGGAGGCAGAGCTAGAGGTAGCAGAGAGGAAGATGTTGAGGTTCTCTCTGGGAGAGACAAGGATGGATAGGATCAAGAATGAGTTAATCAGAGGGACAACCTATGTTAGATGTTTTGGAGATAGTCAGAGAGGCCAGATTGAGGTGGTTTGGACATGTTCAGAGGAGTGATTGTGAGCATATTGGTAGAAGGATGCTGAGGTTGGAACTGCCAGGCAGGAGGTCTAGAGGAAGACCAAAGAGGAGATTTATGGATGCAGTGAGAGAGGACATGAAGTTAGTTGGTGTGAGAGAAGAGGATGCAGAGGATAGGGTTAGATGGAGGCAGATGATTCGCTGTGGCGACCCCTGAAAGGGAACAGCTGAAAGACAAAGAAGAAGTCTCTCATAGTTGAGGTATACCTATGATGAAAATTGCAGGCCTCTCTCATCCTTTTAAGTGGGAGAACTTGCACAATTGGTGGCTGATTAAATACTTTTTTGCCCCACTCTATATAATTTTACAAAATGGATACTAAATGAACAGAAGAGAAATCCAAATTCAATCAGTATTCGGTGTCACTTCCAATCGCCAGCAAAACCAAAACTGCCTCAGATTCTTCTACAGTAGATACACTTGCACAAAATTTTTATCTTGGAAAACTAACCACAGATATTACGTGAATGTATCTTGTCTCAAATCCTTCTGTTTCTTCATGTAATTCCAGACAGACTACATGACAGACACAATGTTGTTGAGATCAGGGCTCTGTGGGTCCAAACCATCATGTCCAGGACTCCTTGTTGTTCTCTATGCTGAAGATAGTTCTTAATGACATTGGCTTTGTGACTGAGTCGTTGTCCTGCTACAGAATAAATTTGGGGCCACTTACATTTGGGGGCACCTCCTGATGGTATTGCATGATGGATAAGAATTTTCCTGTATCTTGTTGCTGTGCTCAGTCTTGGCATGGTGTACAGTATGACCTGTTACTTTAAACAGTAGCAGAGCTCAGTTGTTCCTTACACAATTTAAGCTTGTTTTTCTTTCAATAAATGACTGTAGTTCAAACTACATATGAAACTGATGATTAGCACCTGTTTGGTATAATTGCTAATCATACACCTGACTCTGGTCCAACAAAATCTTGGACTTTGTAAGAATTGATATTGATATGATTTATATTTTTCTTCTGTTCACTAACTTTGCATTTTACAAATTGATAAAAATAGACAATTCAAATATATATTTCTGAAAGCATTTTTATGCTACAGCACTTACTTACACTGGCGTAAAACTTATGTATGGTACTGTATGTGTGGAAATATGGTGCCTTTGCTTCCAAGGTTTAATTATACCTTGCAATTACTGTACAACCCCTACCAGCAGCTACTCAATTAATGGAATAAATAATTAAAAAAGCACTGTAAAATCCACAAATGTGACTTCACACTTACAGCGGGCATTGTACATGTTGTTGTTTGTCATTAGATAAACTCATTCTGTCAACGCTATAGACAGCTCTTGCATGCAGAAGTATGTGCATCATGTTCCACATGAACGCATATGTACCTGAGCAGGTTTCCCACTCGTAACAGGTGTCTGATCCACATGGTACCTTGACAGGACTCTTCTCAGAAATGCTGGCCCTGAATATGGCCCAGTTCACGTCACCTTTACATGGACCATCATTAATGAAGTGCAGCTTGTCTCCATGGCAACGGCGGGCGTGAAAGGAGCAGAAGGACATCATCACTGTGCTGCGTGTTGTCATATCCAAAGCACAAATGTCGTTCTTATATGTTCTAAAAGAGATTAATGGATTTTTTAAAAACACATAGATGTTTTGGTTTTCCACATGACAAAATTTAAATAATTGCTAATATAAAGAATACCACATGATCAATCCTAACACACCAGAGTGGGTTGTTATGGCACAACTTAAAGCAGACTATACTGACACTTTGCAATAGTTATCTCCTTTTAGTCATACATGTTATTATGAAATGTGAGCCTCTTTTTTTTTCTTGAACTTGAACAAGAAAGTACTTAACTTGTCATGTGACTGCAAAAACAGAAAGTGTGAACCCCTTTGTACCCTAGAGTCTTACAAAGTGCTGACACAAAATTACTTGCACAACTGTTACATGAATGTCTCCTTACAGAAAGCTTTCAACAATTATTCCATAAGTTTTTCTTTTAAATAAGTGTATATGATATAATACGCGGCGGCGCGGTGGTGTAGTGGTTAGCACTGTCGCCTTGCACCTCCAGGGTCTGGGTTCGATTCCCCGGCCAGGCTCGATTCCCGTCTCTGTGTGCATGGAGTTTGCATGTTCTCCCCGTGCTTGGTGGGTTTCCTCCGGGTACTCCGGTTTCCTCCCACAGTCCAAAGATATGCAGGTTAGGCTAATTGGCATTCCTAAAATTGCCCGTAGTGTGTGATTGGGTGTGTGAGTGTGTGTATGTGTGTGTGCCCTGCGATGGATTGGCACCCTGTCCAGGGTGTACCCCGCCTAGTGCCCGAAGTCTCCTGGGATAGGCTCCAGGTCCCCCGCGACCCTGAACACAGGATTAAGCGGTATAGAAAATGAATGAATGAATGAATGAATATATGATATAATACAAAAAAACTCATTCTTAAAAATACATAGAAATACTGTACTACATGCAATATGAGAAATCTGGTACTTATACATACATTATAGTTACATATTTCAAAGTAAAGCTTTCCATTAAAATCTGAAAGTCTGTGGCCTTCTTTCACAGAGGAAAAAAAAGTTCCTGAATTTTTGCTTATTAATGACTCCTGACCTGCAGTCTTCTAGGGGAATGCAGACACATGTTGAACCCACACGCTGCTCTCCCATCCCACAGCTGGTGTCTGCTATAAAGGGCTTATCTGTGGCCAAATAATAAGAATGTGTATTATATATTTTTTCATTCATAAATATAATAACTGTAATATCTGCTGGATTCAATTATAATTCCATATGAATCCTAAAATAAAAATACAACCCCTCCTCATACCATACTAAAATGAGTCTCAGATGTGCAGATGTACAAAATGAAGGATAACAAAAAACAACCAAAAAATGGGCTTCTGGTGTCTGAACACGTAGTTAGCAAGTTAGCACGAAAGACACTATTGAAGAAAAACTGTTTAACTCTCCTGTGACATTGACCCTGTTTAAATTAATTTATAATCTAATCAGTTGATTTGCATAGTTAATACTACAAATACTTAACCACTTGTCCATGAGATATAGTGCTAAATATCTCAGGATGGACATGTGGCTGGACAGGAGGTAAGAAAGTTTGTGGAAGGAGCATTAAAACTAGAGATGTTCCGATACCATTTTTCCCCTCCCGATACCGATTCCGATACTTGGGCTCAGGGTATCGGCCGATACCGAGCACTGATCCGATACCTGGGTGTGTATCTGGGCAGTGTGTGTGTATACAGTGGTGTGAAAATCTATTTGCCCCCCTCCTGATTTCTTATTCTTTTGCATGTTTGTCACACAAAATGTTTCTGATCAACACATTTAACTATTAGTCAAAGATACCACAAGTAAACACAAAATGCAGTTTTTAAATGAGGGGTTTTATTATTTAGGGAGAAAAAAAATCCAAACCTACATGGCACTGTGTGAAAAAGTAATTGCCCCCTGAACCTAATAACTGGTTGGGCCACCCTTAGCAGCAATAACTGCAATCAAGCGTTTGCGATAACTTGCAACGAGTCTTTTACAGCGCTCTGGAGGAATTTTGGCCCACTCATCTTTGCAGAATTGTTGTAATTCAGCTTTATTTGAGGGTTTTCTAGCATGAACCGCCTTTTTAAGGTCATGCCACAACATCTCAATAGGATTCAGGTCAGGACTTTGACTAGGCCACTCCAAAGTCTTCATTTTGTTTTTCTTCAGCCATTCAGAGGTGGATTTGCTGGTGTGTTTTGGGTCATTGTCCTGCTGCAGCACCCAAGATCGCTTCAGCTTGAGTTGACGAACAGATGGCTGGACATTCTCCTTCAGGATTTTTTGGTAGACAGTAGAATTCATGGTTCCATCTATCACAGCAAGCCTTCCAGGTCCTGAAGCAGCAAAACAACCCCAGACCATCACACTACCACCACCATATTTTACTGTTGGTATGATGTTCTTTTTCTGAAATGCTGTGTTACTTTTACACCAGATGTAACGGGACACGCACCTTCCAAAAAGTTAAACTTTTGTCTTGTCGGTCCACAAGGTATTTTCCCAAAAGTCTTGGCAATCATTGAGATGTTTTTTAGCAAAATTGAGACGAGCCTTAATGTTCTTTTTGCTTAAAAGTGGTTTGCGCCTTGGAAATCTGCCATGCAGGCCGTTTTTGCCCAGTCTCTTTCTTATGGTGGAGTCGTGAACACTGACCTTAATTGAGGCAAGTGAGGCCTGCAGTTCTTTAGATGTTGTCCTGGGGTCTTTTGTGGCCTCTCGGATGAGTTGTCTCTGCGCTCTTGGGGTAATTTTGGTCGGCCGGCCACTCCTGGGAAGGTTCACCACTGTTCCATGTTTTTGCCATTTGTGGATAATGGCTCTCACTGTGGTTCGCTGGAGTCCCAAAGCTTTAGAAATGGCTTTATAACCTGTACCAGACAGATAGATCTCAATTACTTTTGTTCTCATTTGTTCCTGAATTGCTTTGGATCTTGGCATGATGTCTAGCTTTTGAGGTGCTTTTGGTCTACTTCTCTGTGTCAGGTAGCTCCTATTTAAGTGATTTCTTGATTGAAACAGGTGTGGCAGTAATCAGGCCTGGGGGTGACTACAGAAATTGAACTCAGGTGTGATAAACCACAGTTAAGTTATTTTTTAACAAGGGGGGCAATCACTTTTTCACACAGGGCCATGTAGATTTGGAGTTTTTTTTCTCCCTTAATAACGTAAACATTCATTTAAAAACTGCATTTTGTGTTCAATTATGTTATCTTTGACTAATAGTTAACGGTTTTTGATGAGCAGAAACATTTAAGTGTGACAAACATGCAAAAGAATAAGAAATCAGGAAGGGGGCAAATAGTTTTTCACACCACTGTATATAAATATATATAGGCGGGCTCTACGCGGAAGTGAAAGTGCCGCGGGAGCTCGCGCAGTTCGTTCATGCGCTCCTCTCGCGGAGATCAAAGGCGCCTCCCTTTTTTAAGTCTCTGGGGCGCATCACATCGCCCCGCTCTTGTGCCACTGTCTCTCATAAAATCCACCGCGTCGCAAAGTCCAGCTTCCCAACAGTCAGACCCCGAGCTACACTCCCTGCTGTGTTTTATAGCGCCGGGATCATTAGCGGCGATAGCTCATGGGCCGTTGCCTGATTCTGCGGCTCTGCTGCTTCACATACCTAAAGGGGGGGGTGGGGGGGGAGGCCGCCTAACTAGTGAGCGAGGAGCGATATCAATTTGGGCGCAGGCCCATCCCAGGCGCACGCCGTGACGCTCTGTAAGTAAGCTAAGCTAGCAAAGCTAGCGGGCATAAATAGGTTATGTTTAGGAAAATGGAATCGGATCGGTACGTGGACTCAAATACTCACCGATTCCGATGCCAGATTTTTATGTGGTATCGGTAGCATTTCCGATATCAGGATCGGAATCGGAACAACCCTAATTAAAACTATTATAGTTTGCTCACATCAACATCACTGAACGGTGAAAACCAAGCACACAGAATGGCCTTTATTAGACCTTTTAAGACTTGCATTTTGCTCAAAGAGAATATGAAGACACAACCAGCAAAGCAACTTGTTTTTACAAATGTAAAACAAAAGATCTACCCTAACCATTTGGGTTAGCATCATATTCTTGCAACAAAACTTCTACCACAATGTTTTCACTGTTGGTGTGCTTTTGTCTTTTGTGGATATATATATATATATACTGTATACTATATATAGCTTTTCAAAAGGTTACTTAATCCTAATAGACATTCCATAGACAGAAACACTACTATTGAAACAAACTGCCTGTTAGGAAATGTGAACTAACAGTACCAATTTTGCACTTTATGTCAGCAGAGACGGGTGGGTCCCAGGTGAGCGCGTTAGTGCATGTGTAGTAAAGTGATCCTGATGGGCTCGTGGCAGTGTCCGAGCAGCTCAGAGAGAAGCTGGAGCCAATTAAGTACTCATCCTTGCTTGGGCTTATGTTCATGTCTTTCGGCACTTTAGGTCTAGGACATATCCTCTCTGGAAAGAAGTGAATGCAGAACACAGAAGTTATTGCACAGGACTGTTCCTCTAGAGAGTTCAGTGGTTTGGATAATATTTTCCTATTTACTATAAATTTTTTATTTATAACAGTTGTAATGATAAAATAAAATCGACACAATAATATAAATATGTGATTTGCAGCTGATACTGTCATATCTGCAGTTGTAGAATATTACTCAACACTTTTTGACCAAGAAGATCCTATAATTAGCCACATTATCATTGCTTTGTTTACATCATCATTTCTGTAAGTCCAGAGACTTTTACGGTGAGTAAATGGTGAATACTGCCTGGAAGGCTATTTAAAGAACTATTTAAAGATTAGTCAATTTTCAGGGACATACTGATGCAGCTGCCCTTTGCCTCTTCCCAGATTCCATCCTGTTGACAGTGAATGAGCTGGTAACCCTCCAGCTCAAAACCAGAGAAGCACACAAACTCCTCATGATCCCCATGATTATACACTCGTTTATTAATCTGAAATTAAAGAGAACAAATCAGTAATGGGGGTGCACATAGGCCACTCTTGAAACTGTGTTTAATAGTTGTAAAACCTGAGAAAAAAACGGTAAATAAAATAAAAATGGTAGAGTGGGACTGTTGATCAGTCTGATGCTCATTCAAATCAGGCTCGATTCCCGTCTCTGTGTGCATGGAGTTTGCATGTTCTCCCCGTGCTTGGTGGGTTTCCTCCGGGTACTCCGGTTTCCTCCCACAGTCCAAAGATATGCAGATTAGGCTAATTGGTGTTCCCAAATTGACCGTAGTGTGTGAATGACTGTGTGAATGTGCGTATGAGTGTGTGCCCTGCGATGGATTGGCACCCTGTCCAGGGTGTACCCCGCCTTGTGCCCTAAGCCTCCTGGGTCAGGCTCCAGGTTCCCACGACCCTGAATAGAAGATAAAGCGGTATAGAAGATGAATGAATGATGAATGAAACACAACAACAAATTCATAACAAATGTGATATGGCTCTTACAAGAAGATCAAATGATCCCCTGTACCAACCCCTAACAGGAGCAGCTGAAAATAAGAGTAGAGTAGGTTTCCCTTTCACATATCTTTCAAGTAGAACCTGTATAGAGAGCAAAAAGCCCTTGCAAAAGCCCTTTTCTCTTAAAGCATATATATAATAACTACCAGAGGTGGAAAGAGTAATACAATTTTTTACTCAAGTACAAGTACTGTTACTTCAGTGAAATTTTACTTAAGTACAAGTAAAGTTACCATTATAAAAATCTACTCAAGTAAAAGTAAAAAGTAGCTTATTAAAAAATTTACTCAGAGTAAAAGTTACCGAGTTACTTTTTTATTTTTATTTTTTTAACAGCGGGGGTGGGATGAGGCATTCTAGTGTAGTTCAAAAAAGATGAGCAGATATAAATCTCAAACTAGTTGTTTTTAACTGAAGGAACACCTTTGCATAATAAAGCTGTTGTCTTTCTTGTGCTTAAAAATCAAAGTGGTCACTTAAATATGGTGTTACGTCCCAGTCTAGGGCCATACAGCAAAAGAATGGTTCAGGGTTCTATTTTAAACTGTATGGAAATGCTGGTATATGGCAGAAAGAACTAGATCCAATCATTAACTGATGAAATAATGAGGTTTGTATACACACACACACACACACACACACACACACACACATACACACACATACACACACACACACCAGGAGGAGGATCAGATTCAGGATGGACCCAGGCCAAAATAATAAACAAAATGGTATTTATATTTAGTAGCTAGATTACCTGCAAAAAGAAACAACAACAAAAAAACCCCAGAAACAAAAATACAGGTACCTTCCCGGACTCCCTAAACAAAGAACAATGAAATTATAATCTACAAATATATACAAAGATCAACCAAACCAAAGGGACAAAGCAATAATCAAAGTCAATTGGAGGCAAAAAGTCAAAACCGGAATACACAACCAAATATCAAAACGCCAAAATCACAACCTCTTTCCTCTTTCCCGCGTCTCTCTCCGGTTTATAAATGGTCGCGCTAGACGATGACGTCACTCAGGGCGGAAGCGACCATGTGGAAGGTCAGGAAGATGCCGATGTCAGAAAACCTGGAGTGGAGTCTGGAGCGGCGCGCGACCAGGACATGATACACACACGCGGCACAACGGAGCATTTATACAAAGCACAATATTTTTATTATTTTATCATTTTCATTCATTTATTTTTTACTCAGTAGCGAATATGATTTAAAATGTAGCGAATTACAATACTTCAAACAAAACGTACTTAAGTAAAAGTTAAATTACAGATTTTAAAAACTACTTTAAAAAGTAGAAATACACAAAAAAAACTACTCAATTACAGTAACGCGAGTAAATGTCATTCGTTACTTTCCACCTCTGATAACTACGAACTTTGAGTACTTATATAAAATGATTGTTCAATTCAAACTGGGACAGGATGAATTTCTCACGAATGAAGGCATAAAATTGATTCACAGAAATCTCAAATTCAGCTCTAAGATTCTAAGTTCAGATTGAGACTCTTAGCCACCGTCAAACATTTCGACCCTGCATAAAAGGGCGCTACTTAGATTAGGTGTGTGTGTGTGTGTGTGTGAGAGAGAGAGAGAGAGAGATCTAACCCTTAAGTAGCTGTGGGCAGGTGGTTTGGGTTTGGCACAGCCAGATACTCCTGGAGGCAGAACACTCTCACTGTCTCCCTCAGTCTCAAAGTCATCATCATTGATGCACACATCCTTCCTATGAAAAAGCATCGAAAAATGTACGGTTGTAGAGCATGCATAAAAAAGACGGGTTGTTTCTACATGTTGCTGTGTATTGTGTGCACCCTTACTGTTGGAAGATACTGATGGTACACTCCTCCTCCTGGCGCTCAGGGCCTTGGCAGGGTTTACCTTCTCTCTGAGGAGCTGGGTTGTTACACGAGCGAGTGCGGTACCTCCTTAAGGTTGTATCACAGACACTCCATGAGCTCCAGCAGTTCCAGTAGCCATCAATAGCATCTGAGTATGGAAAAATCAGACACATTCAAAGTAATTGACTTACTAAGACTTACTTAAACTAAACAAACAGTGAATGTCTTTTCATCCTTTAAAGGCAGTTCTATGTAGAACTGTTAAACATATTTACAGGAAAGTATTGTAATATCTTACATAGTACATAGAATAAGAAAAAGCAAAGAATTGTTAATTTGCATGCTGTCATTTGAAAAAATTGCAGTCGAGAATTTTACAGTATAAAATGCACAAAACCCTGCATCGTAACAATGACATAATCATGTTATAAACATTTCATAGCAGTTCATACAGCACTAATATTTTTCCTCAGGTATTGGACACTTTAATGTACATTTTCTACAACACAAAGTTAAATTTAGCTCGCATTTTAACCGTATTAAGATAGCTTACCTCTATTTTTAAAGATTTAGAAATTCACAATATAACTAAGTTAGTCTAATTAAATAAAAAACCTGAAGTGTAGTCTTTGGCCCGTTTTTCGCAGTTGGTGCCGTAGGTTCCAGTCTGGCAGATACACACACACTCTGTCCCTGACAAGGTTGGACGGCCATTGTTTGGACATGGGGCACATTTACATGAGTCAAAGGATGCCAGATACTCATGCAGAGCCTTATGCATGTGCCGTCTCTTTGTCACAGCACAGGGAATGCCATGTACAAGATCCACCAGGGGCTTCAGCTGGGTTAAAAAACGAAGAGAAATTATTTTTGCATTTGAAACAAACGTTGCATGTTTTTGTGTAGTTTTAAAAGCAGTATGCATGGTGAGGTGCCCAAATCAGTTTCTTTTTTGTAGACTTTTAGTTTGACTCTACTTAGGTAGAAGAGGCTTGATCAAGCCCATGCCTTTAGGTTTAGCAAAAATTAAAAGTAGCTAAGAATAGCGTAGAGTTATAAAAAGTGACAGACCATAAAAATAAAAAAAATCCCATGACCATTTAGAGCACAGTCCAGATGAGTGTCAGAAATAAGAGTCAAAAATGATCTGCACTCCAGTTATATTATAAATACCCTAACCATGTTATGAACTGTTTTATTAGAAATTCCGTTCAATGCTACGGTCTTCCCAGTCACTGCTGGTCAGGTGTGAACATGTTACAGTACATCAGTTCATTTGTAACTGCAATGCAAACGTGTAGACTTATTTTCTAGATTCTACATCAATACTGAACTATGAAATAACACGTATGGCATTATGTAATTATGTAAGACAGTGAAGGTGAGCTGTTCTGGAAACATGCTTGCACAAACAGTCTTATCAAAACCCATCAAGCACCATGATAAAACTGGCTCTGATGAACACCATCCCAGCAAAACAAGACCAAAACTTACCTCTGCTGCAAAGGAGAAGTTTATTTAGAGTTTAATTAATAATTAACAGCACCTCAGATTAGAGCCAATATAAAGGCTCTGTATAAAGTAGCAAACAAATCTCAATATCAACTGTTTAAAGGACATATGGATGCCTTTTGGATCCACACATCTGGATGCCTTTAGCACTGTTTTACACTATAGAAAGAAATACAAATCAAGACCATGGAATATATATTATACATTTAATTTCTGACCTCATAGTCTATTACAGTGGGGTTGTCTATAGTAGATTTGATCCAGTCCTTGTAAGTCGTGCTCTCTGGTGGAGCACCTTTCCGTTCCCATGCAAGAGCTGCAGCGTACTCTGATCTTCCTCCCTTTACTGAAGTTATGGATTTCTCTGATGTCTGCATGAATGACCCTGAGGAAGATCCATTATGAATGCAAATATATTTAGAAATCAATCAAGCATGATGAAAATGGTTGGGACATTTAGACATTTAGCTTCTTTACAGACTAATGCAGTAAATAATTAAGGCAGGTTTTAACCCAAAATCATTCTTCGATGATGTTAAAGACTTCCTAATGTAGTGTAGGACATACTATAATTTACATGTGGTGTCATACACTTACATATAAACCTCTGACTGTTAGTACTTTAAAATATATAATTTTATTTGGGATTTCAGGTATAAGAAGATCTTAAATATTAAAAAGAAATCAATAAAATATAAAATCAAGAATAATTTACAAAAAATTAAAATATGAATAATGAGCTTTTTAAAACTGCTCGCATACTTAAACATGTAGCTTAATGCTGTATAAAAAACATAAGGGATGCAGAAAATGAGAAAAAGAAAAAGTAATTTTAAAAGATTTATTTTATTTAGAAATATAAAACAAATTATAGGAAACTCCATATATTGTATGTTCATAAAATATATAATTAAGATAAGTTTTAACTTATATATTTTTAAACTTTTTTAACTTTAACTGAGTAAAGATGGTTATTGCTCAGAAAAATACATAAAAATAAAATTTTTAATACAAATTTAAAGTTTCACATTGCTGATGAATGCATTTAGAATTTAGTGGCATACATAGTACAAATTTGAAACAGTACTTTAATTAGGATGAATTATTGGAAGAGGACTTTTACTGTATAAAAATACACTGGCACAGATTTTGAAACTATATGCAATAAGAATATTACCTTCATATGAAGTGGTCTGTGTGTTGGTACCACATCTATTGCTATGTGACTTTGTCCAGTAAATAAAAATGAAGATGGAAAACTCATTTTGCATGCAGTATTTTGTCTGCTCCTGTGTTAATCCTGGAAATTGCAGAAAACAAGTGTGAAGCTACTAGATAAAGCATTTACTGAAGTATAGCATTACAGCCATGCCAGTTTGTTAGATACCCTGAGTCTTGAGATGTTCACGATCAAATTGGAAAAGCAGATCATATCGCCCTCCCATTGTACCAGAACTAAAGTAGTGGGTCCCAAACTTCTGAAAGATCTGCCTGTAGAGGGCATAGTTGTAGTCTAGAGGTAGGCTGTTGAGGAAGGTGAGAAAGGGGTGCGATAGGTACAGGTCAGAGGATTTTGTTCGGAAAGTGGCCGTGGCTATATCCTGGTGTAGTCTGAAATACTCAGAGTCCTGAAATACAGGTAGGGAAATACTATAGAATCAGGACAAAAAGAAAATGTTCATAAAAAATATAAATACACGATATGATTGCATGTAAACAACTGTCAAAGAATACATATTAAGAAAATTCACTCTTTTTAAGTCTCCTATCATTTGTCACCATCTTTTTTAGTCACATCTTTGTATATTATGCATTAATTTTTTCATTCATTTAAGTAAAAGCTTTACTCTAGTCAGGATTATTTACATGTATAATAATAATAATAATAATAATAATAATAATAATAATAATAATAATGGGGCAGCACAATGTGTCTTAAGACTGCATTGCTACTGTAGATCCAGGTTTAATCCTGAGATCTCACTTCGTTCATGTGAGTTACATGACTGCAGGGATTTCCTCCAAGTTCTGTGGAATTCTCCCACTTCCTCAAAACATGACTGAAGGTGGATTGGCGATTTTACAGTATACTACATTTAAGTTTGAATGAGCATGTAAGTATATGGTGTGCTGTGATAAAGTGGGAGGAGATTTTAAAGATCCACTGCCACACTGACCATGGCAAAATTATTATTAAATGATTCAGATTTCATAAATAAATAAGTTTTTACTAAGAATGTTAAAATACTAAAAATAACTGTAAGTTGAAATATCCGTATTGTGCAAGCATCAGCACTGTGATATCTATTCATCTGTAATGTCTCACCTTCATTAGACAAATATATTATTTAGTTAATTAATAAGTTGAACAGTTTAGCAAATTCTGATATTGCAAGATACTGTGAAATATTGCCCAATATAACTTGCCTAATATTACACTACTTTCTTTACCTTTTTTTGAAATGCATTCATTTGCTCCTTAAAAGACATGGACCGTTGAGAATTTTGGATGATGGTCAAAAAGATGGGAATGTTCACAGAAAGGCCACCTGGCAGCCTTTGTCCAGAAGATGAGCTCTTGCTTTCTGACGTGACGACCTGGGTTTTCACTGGTGGGTTCACCTTAATATCCTCAAGTGTTTCCACCTAATAGATCAAATTAAAAGGAAGAAAATAACTGTATTGTGCGAAAAATTCAGTATGGCCAAGCTCAGGCAAAAAGAAAAGATCCCTCACATTGATTTCATAGCTCTCGATGTTAGCTGGGAATCGATAGATTTTCCTGTTTTCTTTGTTGCGTTTTACGCGGCAGTCCTCTCCCATGATGAAGTTGTCTAGGACAGCGCCCCTCATCTGCTCTGCAACTGCATCAAACCTGCAGTCAACAGAGAATGAACCAGTTTTCACCAGAATTCTTCAGCAAATTTGTGACATCTCAATATACTGTACAGTTTATCTCACCATCTCATACTCATTCTTACCCATTGCCGATGAACTCCACTCCAGGAAGGACATAATAATCTCTTTCTGTAGCACATACTCGATTGATTTTGCCACAGTTCTTCTCATCAGAGTTGTCCAGGCAGTCGTTTTGGCCATTACACTCAAGAACAGCGTTAATACATCTGCCTGTTGAACATTTTATTTAAAAAGAGTTAATTTCTTATTGTAACACTGTGGTGTGTGTGGATGTGTGTGTTGGTATAGATGTTTGAGGTCATTCACTAAATCCGAAATTCTCTTTTTTTCACCAACCAATTTAAGCCACATAGGCAAATTAAAAGATTTTTTTAATGATGATGGACCACTATAGGACCATCATTTACACTGTAAATTGTAGTCTGTGCAGTGCTGATGCAAGTGGACAAATCAAGCAAGTGAATTAGGCCAACCCATAACCTAATTCAATCCATTATTAATAAACTGAAACCCATTTCAAGTGGTTAACCTGATTATCTTTCTAAGGGTCATTCATATACAATGAGCCAATAATGTGGCTGCAGTACAGCACATACAAATACACAAACACTGCAAGAGCTTGAGTTAATGTTCACATCAAACAACAAAATGTGGAAACCTCTTAGTGATCTTATTGGCTTTGACTGTAGCATGGCAGTTGGTGCCAGACATAAGGATTTCAGAAAATCTTCTAGGATTTGAATTTTCAAAAGTATAAACTAAAATGATAAAACATCTACTGAGAAGTTTTGTGAGCAAAAATTCATTTCTGTTGTGGTCTGTGAAGTCAGATTGGTTTAACCAGAGTGAAACTCAAATAACCATACTTCATGCCAATAGTGAGCACAAAAGTATCTAAGAATCCACAACACGCTGAATTTTGATGGGCTACAACAGCAGAGTATCATACTGGGTTATACTCCTGTAAGTCAAAAATAGGAAGTTGCTACAGCTGAAGGTTAGAAATGTTCGCATATTCTTGTTCCAAACTTCAACGGCATCTTTTTGAAATATAATGGTCAGTAAAAAATAGGTACAGGTAAGTACCATTATGTGGGCCAGGGGTAGCTCAGTGGTTAAGGCATTGGACTACGGTTCAGAAGATCCCAGGTTCAAACCCCACAACCACCAAGTTGCCACTGTTGGGCCCTTGAGCAAGGCCCTTAACCCTCAACTGCTCAGATGTGTAATGAGATAAAAATGTAAGTCGCTCTGGATAAGAGTGTCTGCCAAATGCCTAAATGTAAATGTACCATTATCACAGGTGAATTTGTCCTTGCAGTTGCCTTTTTCAAGTATGCATTCTTTTGAAGGATGACAAGGTCTTTCGTCCATCAGAGGGTCATTACAGTCCTGTCCCCCAAACTGAGCTGGTCTCAGTATAGACTTGGTTCTAAACTGTAAAATTTAAATAATAAAATTTAAATAATAAATGATGAAGAGAAAGAAAGAGAGAGAAAGAGAGAGAGAGAGAGAGAGAGAGAGAGACAGAGAGAGAGAGAAAGTGGACTTTTATTATTATTATTATTATTATTTTATTATCATTATTATTATTATCCATACATTTTTTTATTTACCATTTTTTTAGCACAGGGTGAACACTCTGACCAGGGTCCAAATTCAGACAGTTTGCAGTTTATGGGACATGAATCCACATTACATGCCCGGCTCTCGTATGTCTGGCACAGCTGGCCACAATTGTTCTTGTTCCAATGCTCATCATACCGGACATTTCTGCAAAAGAACCAGTACTCTTTTTCAAGAAATCTGCCATGATAAAGTATAATGCCATATAATAAAGTATGTCATATAATAAACTCTACCTGTGGCGGTCCTGTGTACCCTTGTCACAAGTCTTGGTGCAATAAGACCATGAGCTCCATGCATAATGATCACAGAAACAGCCAGAAATGGCTGTGACTGAACCCACAATTATAATACATGCAAGGAGGAACCTGATGTGCTCCATCAGTACACAAATTCTAAGGAAGAGCAGAGTTTAGAATAAGCAGACTATTTGCTACATTAGCCTAGTATGTCAAGTCTCCTCATGACATTATAATGGGGTATAACACAATGCCACTATACTGTATATAGTACTCCAGATATACATATGTATCTGTACATGGATTTAAATCTGAAGTGGGTGTGCCCTGCACGTCTTTTGTTCTCATTTAAACATAAATGCAACCACTTTGCCTCCAGAAAGAATTAACACTCAGAATCATGCATGAACCTCTAATACAACACTCCAGGTCTCAAATGGTCTCAACTTAAGATGGATAATTGTGTAAATTGTGTGTATAATTGTGATTCAGTACTGCTCATCAGTTTTTATTTAGTTTGGTTCACAAAAGATTTCGCAAAAGGCAAACATACTAACAGACTGAATCATCATAACTCTTACCAGGCCGTTACTAAGGATACAGGAATGAATGCTTTTAATGCTTTATTGTCTTTCTTTGTCCTGCAAATTTCACATCTGGCATTGTATTTATAACCACATGAAAGTAACAACCTCCCCCTCAAATGACTTTTTTGTTGTGTCCTGCAGTATATCTGCCACAATGCACAACAGCACTCCTAGGGAGGTGCCCTGCACTCAGCTAAGTGCCAGCTGGTTTGAGGGTTTCAGAAACTGCTGTTCTGTGAGTGGATATACATAGCTGTTTAGTGAGTTCAATGGAGAATGACCAGACTGATCTGAGCTAACAGAAATGCTAGGAACCCAAATTACTATTTTTACAACCATGGTAACCATAACGAGTATATCTCAGAGTTCAAATGACCAATTACCCACATTTTAGAATTTGGCTCCTAATAAATTGGTCAGTGAGTTAATGATCTTTAAAAAAAAAAACATCAACATAAAAACACTATATTGTAAGAAGTTGTATCACTTTCAACAATATTATAACAAACATAAAAAAATGTATAGCTTAGTTCATTTTGTGGGCATTTCTAATAGAAATTACAATTCTAAAACTTTAAAGTAATCCCAGCATGCATTTCCTAATTAAATTATTACAAGAGAATATAAACTCCTCAGTACAGTCACACATGGATGATCAATAAAAGTGATTTGCTAAATGCACATACATAATCAAATGCAATACCAAATCAAATCAGGCCATTCATTTACTTCACGATCAGGAACCTACATTGATTTTTTTATTTTTTTTTGTTATCCTCAAATCACCAAACATCGTTTTCTTTCTGTCTGCCCTTAAATATTTTTTTTCATGGGTAAATAACGTTATCCAACAACACATATAAAAGTAAAAAAAGAAGTCCAAAATATGCATTGGAGAAGTACAGCAGTAGGATTTGAAAGAGGACAACAGAAGTATACATGGAGGAAGTTCATACATACGAGCTGGAGGAAAAAGTATGCCCTGAATAAATAAAAAAATGATTTGGATGAGAAGAAAATAAGTATGCATTAGAGATGCACAACATACTCACCAGATACTGCAGATCCCCCAATTAGTATGTCTAGATTAGCCTTGTCTATTAAGTTTTATGCTGCTATGCCAAATATAAAGTTAAATAATGTTTATTCACAATTCATCACTTTTCACAGGTCCTATCACAAGATGTCTTACTGCTAAAGTTCAGATAAAAAAAAGAATCATTAGAAGCACCAAGCCAGTGGGAATTTTTACCCAATCTCTGTGTCCTTCCTTTTCAACTCACTCCCCGCACCCTCCATCCAATCATCCATCAGGCCAGCCCTCCAACTTCCAGTAAAGTCAGCATCTGGAAGCCCTCATCCTGGTTCTACTCAACACAACCTATGACCTCTAACTCCGTGGGACATCCATTTTGATAAGAAGTGATGGGAAAGGACATAGAAGTTAGAACACCCCACCATGGAGTCATGTACAAATCATAATTTAGGAACAAAACATCGTTCATGTTTTATGTTTCTTTATTTTGGCTTGCAGTCGAACTAATACGGTATCAAAGCTAATAGCTACATGACATGGACAAAAGTATGTGAATAACCGACAAATCACACCCATACAGTATGTACTTGTTGAATATTCCATACCAGATTTAGTCCCTTTTTACTGCAGTACATTCTGAGAAGAATTACTATTAGAATTAAGCCACAAGAGCAGTACTGATTTGGGATGATGAGGTCTGATGTGTATTCAGTGCTCCTGCTCCAGTTCATTGCAAAACTGATTGTTATGGTTGAGGTCAGGGCCCTACAGACCCCTCAAGCTTTCCCACACCAACCCTGACGTACTATGTCTTTACAGTCCTCATTTTGTGCACAAGGGCATTGTTGGGCCTCTTAGTTACAGTGATGAACAATCCTTATTTCTACAGCCTAAAAGAGACATTGGAGACAATGTATCAAATTTTGTAGCTCTTTGTGATTGACAGGTGTCCACGTACTTCTGGTCATAGTGTATTCCTTTAGCACTTGGTTGGAAAGAGACCCTTTGGCTCATTAACACCATTTGTATACAAAACAAATACAGTATTAACCATATTGTCCCACAAATCACTCCCCAACACACTACTCCATTTTCTAACATAAATCTAACTTTCTACTCAGTATGATTCGACAGAATTGAGGAAAAAAAAAAACTAGTGGCCTAATGAATGATTGATGATTTTTTTTTCCATGGCATGTTGCGGTACTCCTGCAGAAGAAGAACATGATTTAACATTGATTTAATATCTGTAGTTCCCACATTTAATGTGTTTCTGAATGTTCAGTGCACTACTGCAGTCCTTAACTGAGACGGTCCACAACAATTTTGAATGCACAGTAACCGTTTTTTTTTTTGTTTGTTTGTTTGTTTTGTTTTTGTGAAAAAGAATTAACTGCTAAATAATACATTTCATGTTAGCTGCCCTAGCATTGTAGCACCAGTGCAAGTAACAGGGCAACAAGCATATAGTGGTTGATGGATTACACTTGGGAAAAGCAGGACAATTATAAACCAGGACACTTTTGTTTCTGGCTTAAACAAAAACAGAAATAAATAAATAAATAAATAAATAAATAAAAATTCACTGAAACTATCTTATAATAAGATTATTAAATGTAATGCATGAAACTGAAGAACAACATAGCTAACATATTATAATAAAAAAAACTTTATTATTATTATAATATTATTATTATTATTGTTGTTGTTACTATTATTATTATTATTATTATAAAATGGCCTTTACATGATGGATATTGGACTCTATGCATACTTAATATACTGGACACTAGAAGCATGCTGCAGACTCTCATAAAACACACACAAACCACAAATGAATGTGTAAAACATCCGGAGAACAGGACATGAATCATCTTAAACTTTTTGTATACATTACACTGTATTATGTACATAAATCTATTCTGTCTTCATGTTAAGAATGAAGAAGTAATGGCTTTAGTGCAGAGCACTTGTGTGCCCTAAAAATGAACCGTAATTGTATACTTTTCCCATTTATGGAAGACTAAATAAGAAGCCTTGCACAGTGACTGAACTAAACTGGAGTAAAGTCATGGAGCCTGTACTGAATATCATTGCATATGTTCACTCTCACTGAGGACAATTCCTGATTGCAGACTGGGACAAAGAGGAGCATGAGAAAAACAAACAAAAAAAAAAATATTATGCTAAATAAAGTATGTCCAGTTCTATCTTTTTCTTTTTGAGATCTGTTCATATATGTAGCACAAACAAGGGGAAATGAAAGGCTATTTGACAACAAAATAATGGATTTTGCTAAAATTCTCTCTACTGACTTTAGAGGCTGGATAAGGTGGGGCAGGTTGAGGCAGGGCAGTGTGTAGTGGTGTGTGGAAGGGTGGGACATGGCAAGGTGAGACAAGCCAGAACAGGGGCTGGGCAGGGTGGGTTTATTCATGAGTGTGGATACAGCCAGGCGTGGTGGGGTGTAGCGTTTCTGTTTGCACTCTAGTAATGAATGAAATCTGTAGTGATGGTGGTGACAGAGTTAGATTACTGCTGCACATTTACAGTGAATGAAACAGACAAGTGGAACTCAAAGTCGCCACTGAAAGGCGAAGACTGCGTGCAGCGTTTCATCCCGACACAAGGCAGCAGAGCCCAGAGAAACGCCTCTTCCTCTGCCTCACCAGTGGGTAGGGTGTCAGGTTCAGCAAACTGCTGTCATCTACTCAAAAGAAAAAGAGCCATGAGAGCTTTCACTATCATTGCACTAAACAGTTTCAGCGATTTAAACGTATATTCTAGAAATGGACAAATTTTAACACAAACCTTGGTTCTTCAGTGGCAAAGGCATGGTCTCCCTGAGTTTGCTTAACAGGTTTCTCATCTCACGCATGTCACTGCAAGGCAGTTACCATACAAGTCAGGGGAAAAAAGTAACATGCTTAATAATGGAGTTAATATTTACTCCTTAATTGTAAAGGGAGCGTTAAATTAGCAAAATAGAATAAAAGTAAAAAGAAATTAGCAAGATCAAATTTGTCCCTTAAATAATAAATTAGATTCTATTGAAAATGTGAACATATACAATCTGGCATTTTCTGTTACAACATATCACACAAATATTGTATTGGAATCATATTTGATATCAGTGACTTAAAAATCCAGTGGTGTATAAAACCTATTACTTTTTATATAGCTTTTAAAAGGAAAAAAGAAAACTAGTATGTAAATTTATATTTAGAGACTTAAAGTTGGGTTCAAAAGTATTTGCAGCTGTTCAGCACGACAGTAAATTTGAAATGAGCCAATCAAGATGCAGTGTAGACTTTTAGCTTTCATTCCAGGCGTTTAACCTAAATTTTGCATTAATCAATAGAAATTACAGCAACCTGCAGAATATGATTCATATTTTAGATTATAGTACAGGTAGCTACATTTCTCTTTGATGACGGCTTGACACACTCATGACATTCTCTCATCAGATTCACAAGGTAGTCACCTGAAATGGTTTTCAGTTCACAGGCTTGCCTATTCAAGAATTAATCTGTAACATTTCTTGCCTTTTTAATGTGCTTTAAACCATCAGTTGTCTAATGCAGATAAAGGTTGGGTACAGAGTAAATAGCCCTATTAGTGCTACTGCAACTACTGTACAAATTCATATTATGGCAAGACACACTCAATTAAGTTAAGTAAATCATTACTTTAAGACATGAAGGTCAGTCAATCTGAAAAATGTCATGAACTTTAAAATATCCCCAAGTGCAGTCACCAAATGCTCATATAACTGGCTAAATACAAAATTTTATTTTATTATTTTTATGTAATATTAAAAGTATTAAGTAAATTAACCAGTTAAAGTGAATTAACCAATTTAAAGTTTTTATTTGAAAGTTTTTCTATCAATAGTCATTTTTACATTTTAACTGATTTGTTCGCTTGAAAATGATTTATTTTCAAGGTCTAGTAATTCCACTAGTGATTCTATGAGCTCATTTAACTCAATACCTCTCTATGTTCTCAATGTCTGTGCACACAAGCCAGGATTCATGGGGGAAGTCAACAGGTGATGAAGACCTATCCTCCAATATCGGGACATCAGAGCTTTCGTCCACCCTGCAGTCTGCAGTTGATTCCGGGCACGGCTCATTTCCTGCAGGAAGTAAAAGATACAGAGCACTCTATCTGTGTGGATATAGAGTACACATAGAGAAGAAGGTAGTCAATTTCAATTTCAGGACAGTTTTGGAGTCAGGCACCAGGATATAACTTGGTGACTTTGCTGCTCCAAACCTGGTAAATAGCAGGTGAAGTCAATCACTGTGGCCACTGTGGTGAGGTCAATCACAATCTGTGCAGGGTAAACACCAAACTGTGCTTAGTGATGATGGCAAAAACTAGTCTTTTAAAATGTTAAATAATGCATACTAGTGCCATCTGCTGGCCAAATAGATGTAAATAGATGTAACTAAGTATCTCAAATAATCAATAAGAGACTTGTACTTGCAAATAGTTTGCTTTTATGAAGAGCTTGTCATTTATTGAGAAATGCTGAAAATTTTATATTTTAAGTAACATAAATTTTTATAACTATATATGTCGAAATACAGGTGGATCGGGGCAGCGTCTGCAGTGATGCGGGCTCTGTATCGTGGTGAAGGAGCTGAGCCAAAAGGCAAAGCTCTCAATTTACCGGTCGATCTACATTCCTACCCTCACCTATGGTCATGAGCTGTGGGTAGTGACCGAAAGAACAAGATCGTGAATACAAGCGGCCGAAATGAGTTTCCTCCGCAGGGTGTCTGGGCTCTCCCTTAGAGATAGGTTGAGAAGCTCAGTCATCCGGGAGGGGCTCAGATGAGGTGGCTTGGGCATCTATTTAGGATGCCCCCTGGACGCCTCCCTTGTGAGGTGTTCCGGACACGCCCCACCGGAAAGAGACCTCGGGGAAGACCCAGGACATGCTGGAGGGACTATGTCTCTCGGCTGGCCTGGGAACGCCTTGGGGTCCCCCCGGAAGAGCTGGAAGAAGTGGCCAGGGAGAGGGAAGTCTGGGCATCCCTGCTGAAGCTGCTGCCCCCGCGACCCGACCTCAGATAAGCGGAAGAAAATGGATGGATATGTCGAAATATGCAAATTAGCATCGTGTTTAGCACTGCTGCCTTGCATCTCCAGGGTCTAGGTTCAAATCCCGTTTCAGGTCAGTGTTCATGGAGTTTGCATGTTCGCCTTGTGCTTGTTGGGTTTCCTCCCACAGTCCAAAAACATGCAGATTAGGTTAAGTAGTGTTCCCAAATTGCCTGTAGAGTGTGTGTGTGTGTGTGTGTGTGTGTGTGTGTGCGTGCCCTGGGATGGATTGGCACCCATTCCAGGGTGTACCCCACCTGATTCTATAAGCCTGCTTACGGTGGTATAAAGCAGTATAGACAATAAGTGAGTAAGTGGGTCAAAACACTAATCAGGCATAACATTAAAATGACCTGGGTTTTGGGTTCCTCTTGTACCACCAAAACTGCTCTGACCCATTGGGACATGGGCTCTGCAGGACCTCTCCGGGTAGACTGTGATGTCTGGGATTGGCGTGTCGGGGAACAATCCTTTGGGTGCTGTTGTTTGTGGAGTGGGGAATCCATTGTTAGTCTGGTCCCTCTCATGGGTGCTCGGTTGAATTGGGATCTGGGGAGTTTGAAGGCTGTGTCAGCAGCCTTGGGCTCTTTGCACACTCTTGGCACCAGAACACCATTTGGGCAGCAGGCTGTGGTGAAATTGTGTTCTGGTACCTTTTTTTTTTTCATTATCGTTGTTAGCATTATTTAGTGGTTTATGCTGCATTGGCATTTCTGTGGGATCAGACTGGACAGGCTTGCCTTTGCTTCCCACAGACATAAGCCTGCCACCAATTTACGGGTATATAATTGAAAATGACTTTTATTCAATTCACTTGGCGGTTGTGTTAATGTTATATCTGATCTATGTAAATACATTACACACATACAGTAATTATACAACAGTTGGATGAAGGGCTTTCCACGAGTGGTTGTTATAATAGTACTGTATGTATCGCTCCCCATCTCCTGTGTTCTACACCTGTTAATTACACTATCTGTCGTAGCATGGGTAAAAGTAGGTCAGTATAGTCTGTCATATTAAGGATTAATATTAAGCACCTTCAGCAAGAAAACACATCTGATAACATTACGGCATCTCCTTAATAAATATTCCAAACTGATTGTGAACTGTGGATCATTATGCATAAAAAAGGAGCTACAAAGTTAACTAGCTTCTAAGACAAGTCTGAAGTTCAAATTCTTTTGTAACCCCTAGTAGGGCTGGGCGATTTGGCCTAAAATCAAAATCTCGATTAATTGAACATTTTAACTCGATTACGATTAATAAACGATTCTCCCCCCCCCCCTCATAGTTCACTGACAAGTTTTGTACAGTAAATATGCTCACAATTGAGAGATTTTTGAATGAAGGCTGCATTACTTGATTGATTAATTGAAGGCAACACACACACTATCTATGATTATTTATTGAACATCAATGTTGAACAACTTAAACTGAAGCCACAAAAATTAAAGGGTTCATTAAATTACATTTTAAAGTATAGTTTATTAACAAAAACAGATGACCGATTTGGCCTTAAAAATTAAGATACTATAGGCACATGCTCAGAATGTTTACAAGGCAAAGATTTTTATTAAAAAAAAATACTTGTTTGTGATGATAAAAAGTATCTTGTGATATATTAATGTTTTGAGATTTTTAAACAATAATGAGAAACAACATTTAGACCACACACACTAGGGCTGTCTGTTTATCCCATAATTCAGAGTTAAATGAAGGCGATTTCACACGGCACCAATAAACTGACATAATGGCTTAAGCAAGAAATGACAACAAAAATTGAATGAATTATGCAGCTATCAATCTGGACCAGGACAATTTCACTTTTACTATATAGTTGGGTACCTGCTAGGTGTTGTATAGTTCATATTTGCTTGGCCAGAATGGTTTAAGCCACCAAAATAACGTTTTATTGATAAACTGCGCAGCATTCGGCAACGTGAACACGAGGCTATACTTCGAGCCGTAAAATGAGACGCTGCGCAATAAGGAGCCAAACAAACCAGAAGCTGCGAATAAGGAGCTAAACTTCAGCCTCAGAGTGAGACGCTGCGCAATAAGGAGCCAAACGAATCGGAAGCTGCTTTTATTGATAAACTGCGCAGCTTTGGCCAGCGTGAACACTCCCGTTAGTAACGAGGCGAATAAGGAGCTAAACTTCAGCTGCAGAATGAGACGCTGCACAATAAGGAGCCAAACAAACCGGAAGTTGCGAATAAGGAGCTAAACTTCAGCCTCGTGTGCTTAGGGGAATCATATCTTTCGCTAGAAAGTTAGAAACGGCCCTGGTTATATCCTTGCTCCTTTTGGAACAGCTTTCATAAGGTGTAATGGCCACGAAAGACGACACGATGGATATCTGCTTTGCTACAGCCCCACTGCTAGTGCTGCTAGTTGACGGAGTAGCATCGGCCCGCATTTTCATGCTCTATGTGGTCGTGTGGGTGATGCGTTCATATAACGGAGTTCGTGCTACCTTTTTTGTCGACAATTTCAACATCTTTGGATAATAACTCGAGGTTAGATTCACTTTCGTCGCTGCTTCCACTCTTTTTTTTTTTTTTTGTCGTCCTGGTGTCAAGTTTGCTTTGCAAAGTGCGGCAGGAAATTAACTTTGACCTGCACGGCACGCGCAAGCTGCACGCTGATTGGTTGTTGTCGTGTTGTTCTGCTGTGTGATTGGCTCTTAGATGAATCCATATCGAGCAAAAAATGTCTATAGCTTTTCATCGTTTTTAAAATCAAATAAATCGCGATTCGATATGGATATCGTTTATCGGACCAGCCCTAACCCCTAGTCAAAGGGACTGCTTTCGCTGTGACACTAGTGATTGTACACCCTAGAGCACTAGCTTTCCATTTAATGTTATTTGGAATTTAATCCCAGAAACCATAAAATAACAGCTGATGTAAGTGGAATACATGAAAAAAAAAAAAATATATATATATATATATATATATATACAGTGGTGTGAAAAACTATTTGCCCCCCTCCTGATTTCTTATTCTTTTGCATGTTTGTCACACAAAATGTTTCTGATCATCAAACACATTTAACTATTAGTCAAAGATAACACAAGTAAACACAAAATGCAGTTTTTAAATGAGGGGTTTTATTATTTAGGGAGAAAAAAATCCAAGCCTACATGGCCCTGTGTGAAAAAGTAATTGCCCCCTGAACCTAATAACTGGTTGGGCCACCCTTAGCAGCAATAACTGCAATCAAGCGTTTGCGATAACTTGCAACGAGTCTTTTACAGCGCTCTGGAGGAATTTTGGCCCACTCATCTTTGCAGAATTGTTGTAATTCAGCTTTATTTGAGGGTTTTCTAGCATGAACCGCCTTTTTAAGGTCATGCCACAACATCTCAATAGGATTCAGGTCAGGACTTTGACTAGGCCACTCCAAAGTCTTCATTTTGTTTTTCTTCAGCCATTCAGAGGTGGATTTGCTGGTGTGTTTTGGGTCATTGTCCTGCTGCAGCACCCAAGATCGCTTCAGCTTGAGTTGACAAACAGATGGCCGGACATTCTCCTTCAGGATTTTTTGGTAGACAGTAGAATTCATGGTTCCATCTATCACAGCAAACCTTCCAGGTCCTGAAGCAGCAAAACAACCCCAGACCATCACACTACCACCACCATATTTTACTGTTGGTATGATGTTCTTTTTCTGAAATGCTGTGTTACTTTTACGCCAGATGTAACGGGACACGCACCTTCCAAAAAGTTCAACTTTTGTCTCGTCGGTCCACAAGGTATTTTCCCAAAAGTCTTGGCAATCATTGAGATGTTTTTTAGCAAAATTGAGACGAGCCTTAATGTTCTTTTTGCTTAAAAGTGGTTTGCGCCTTGGAAATCTGCCATGCGGGCCGTTTTTGCCCAGTCTCTTTCTTATGGTGGAGTTGTGAACACTGACCTTAATTGAGGCAAGTGAGGCCTGCAGTTCTTTAGATGTTGTCCTGGGGTCTTTTGTGGCCTCTCGGATGAGTTGTCTCTGCGCTCTTGGGGTAATTTTGGTCGGCCGGCCACTCCTGGGAAGGTTCACCACTGTTCCATGTTTTTGCCATTTGTGGATAATGGCTCTCACTGTGGTTCTCTGGAGTCCCAAAGCTTTAGAAATGGCTTTATACCCTTTACCAGACTGATAGATCTCAATTACTTTTGTTCTCATTTGTTCCTGAATTTCTTTGGATCTTGGCATGATGTCTAGCTTTTGAGGTGCTTTTGGTCTACTTCTCTGTGTCAGGTAGCTCCTATTTAAGTGATTTCTTGATTGAAACAGGTGTGGCAGTAATCAGGCCTGGGGGTGACTACAGAAATTGAACTCAGGTGTGATAAACCACAGTTAAGTTATTTTTTAACAAGGGGGGCAATCACTTTTTCACACAGGGCCATGTAGATTTGGAGTTTTTTTTCTCCCTTAATAACGTAAACCTTCATTTAAAAACTGCATTTTGTGTTCAAAAACCGTTAACTATTAGTCAAAGATAACATAATTGATGAGCAGAAACATTTAAGTGTGACAAACATGCAAAAGAATAAGAAATCAGGAAGGGGGCAAATAGTTTTTCACACCACTGTATATATATATATATATATATATATATATATATATTTAAACTTTATAATATATTATATATATATAAACTTGTGATATTTACAAGACTGTCCACCACCTCTACGGTTTATTTTCATAACCAACTGTGACTGTCAGTTGCCAGCTCCACCAGGCACAACTGGGTAACTTTGATGTATCGCCAGGGTTCTGGACTCATTTTCTGGGCTTGGGTTACTGTCTGCATAGAGTTTTTGGGCATGTTATTCCTGTTTCTGTGTGGGTTTTTGTAGTTCTCTGGTTTCCTTCACCACCCAGAAACATGAATAAAACATATGATGTTAAAGGAAAACAATGTCGATTATTTAAGTCGATTATTTTCCCACATCACCACATGCCCAACTGTTTATGTTCTCTGATACCACAGCAATTTGGCAATAGTTAGAATCTTTATTAACCTAAGAATGGTAGTCATACTTTTCACCAATTTATAGCTACATTTAATAATGCAAAGCATCCACAAATTAGATTAGCACCTGTTTTCAGGTATAGTAGTTACAACTGGTCAATCTAACTTTTTTTCTCTCTTTTAAATACAGTTTGGCAAGCTACCAAGATGTTAAATAAATGTCTCCTTGAGGGAAAAAAATTATTACAAATGTTTTTATGCAGATTACATTGCATCTCATACAAAACCCTTTGAGCTGCCTATAAATGAAATTAAAAGCTGAATGAAAAGGAGGGTGGAATAAAACCCAAAGAACCTGAAGTGGAATAAAACTCACACATGCAATAACCCAAGCAGGACTCCTGGGTCTTAGAGGCAACAACACTACCCACTGCACCATATCATGCATTCTTTATTATTATTATTATTATTATTATTATTATTATTATAAGCATAGCAGTGTACCAACAGGAAGTGTGCTAACGACTGGAAATGAAGATTAAAATTAAGACCATTTACATGGTCTTGACATGTCCCTCTCAGGCCAATTGGAGACATATTAGCTCTTAAATGTTCTACACAAAAAGTGACAACAGAGTGCTTCTAACAGACAAGCTATTGACAGAACATAATAACACCGTTTTTCCCTCACTGAGCTCTTAAAGAAATCTTAAATAAACTTTTTTTCAAGAGTGAATGTTTTTGGCACTCCGTCCATGGTGTACCCTGCCTTGTGCCCCAAGTCTCCTGGGATAGGCTCCAGGACCCCCACGACTTGGCATACAGAATAAAGCGGTATAGACAATGAGCGAGTGACTGGGTTGTGATGCTTCATGCTTTCCGGGAACACTGCATTTTGCACTGTATGGTGTTATCACTGCCACCTGGGATAAACGCTTTTACTGCACTCGAGCATTTCCCCCCACACGGGCTGGTTTAATTTTCAAAGGCTTTGTCGCCCCCTGCTGTACTCATGCAGCTTCTCACCTTTCCTGTGTAGCTGCAGCACACCCAGCAGACACAAGGACTTGAGCATCTCGGTGATGTACATCTCCAAGCAGCACTGCAGCTGGATAAAGAGTCTGCAAATTTCAGGGTGGATCTCCCCATCCTCTGGCCTAGGAGTCCAGAAAAAAGAAACATTTAAGATGCAGACTGTATTTCTCCAGGGCTTGAAACGAAAAAAATTAGTTTAAAAAGTTTCTTACCCAGAGATGATTGTGAGGTGCTGGTAGGCACTCTGAGCCACTGTGCAGCCTTTGGTGCGTGTGCTGTGCATGCGTGCCCTCAGTGTTGGGCAGTCAGCTGTGATCTCTCCTATGGAAATGACCTGCTCACGGTGGAGTGCCACCAGAGTGTTAAACTCCTGCACTGCCTGAACATAAACACAAAGCTTTCTCAGTGTGATGTCTACAGTGGGACAATGACAATTAGCATCAGATAAGCTATGGTTTCTCTTGATTTCTGCTAAATGTGTAGGCTATGGTGTTGACAGATTTCAAAAGAAAGCCTGACGCTTGAAGTCTTCTGAACATTAATGGCGACCTTGTGGACATAGATGTGATTTATAGGCAGGTTCACAGACCATGTGGTTCATGTCTATCTATTGAGTGTCTCAGCTTCAGTTCAGCACACGACTTGTTTAATGTTACATGACATTTTCTTTCATATGGAGTTGATTCACAACATTAAGCAGTGCCCTCAGACAGATCAACATCATGACAGGTTTCAGATAGTTCCTGGTGGTTTGTAAAGCTTAAGACACTGTGTTGTCCATAGACATCAATATGACTATGTTGAGGGTCGTAACTCAATCTGCACACACAAAGCCTTCTCAGTTCTTTGCTAAAAGCAGTAAAGTTCCCATCATATATTATGCCTGCTCTGTCACATTGTGGATCTCCTGATCACTTCGTTCTAGCATGAAAATTAATCTGCGTGAGTCACGATACTGGGAAAGCTCACACTCAGAGGCAAATTACCAACCAAGCATCTTGCTATTATAAATGAACGATGATCTGACAGCCGTAGCAGGGCATCAGGCTACTAACACGAGGCTGACAACGATCACATCGGGGTGCATCGGTCATTATATCGCTTGTTACTGATGGCTACAATTACCGACAAATGCGGCGGTGCGCATTTTGGGGAAAACACTGCAAAATCTAAAACCGCCAGTGTGATTAAACGCAGGAGAAAAAAAAATGATGCAAGGTTAACACTGCGGTATTCCCGTCGTCTACCCACCGCTCTGCAGTGCTCCAGAGCGCGCTGTCCTCCCCTGCGGGCGCTGTCCGTGCTCTCCCGCCGCTCGGGTTCGCTGCGCGCCGCTTTGCCCAGCTGAAACATGCGGCCTGCGGATCCGGGGCGGCTCTTTCGCCCGTTCGGTGCGGAACACATGCATACGCGTCCACGAACGAGACCACCCCCCGCGCCAACAAATCAGCCTGCGTGTTCGTGCTCGGCAGAGGTCGTCGAGTCGGAACGAGTCGCGTCGCGGTTTCGTCGTTCAGCGTGATGGCGAGCCGCACGGACGCCCTCGACTCCTCTGCATCTCTTCCTCGGATGAAGCGAGCGGCGCACACAGCCACCGCGCGCGCGCGCGCGCCCGCACGCACGCACGCACACGGACACACAAACACACGCGCCGCCTCAGGCCGAGCGCCAGTACGAAAGCGAAGCAGCCGTCTGTGTGAAACACTTCTGTCCTTTAAGACGCTGAAGGACTGGTGAGAAGAGAAGCGTGTTAGCTCGCGCAGCCTCTCAGCACGACACTGCTGCGGCACCACACGCTCTGTAGACTCAAGTCTGCATGCTGGAATGTCACTGGAGCATTTATTTTTCACAATGACCACCAATCTATCAACTGTGATCTGCAAACCTGGTGGTTTTTATAAAAGTAATAGCATGAAGGCTATTTATTTTGCTTCGCTTTTGCTTGGATATTATCATGTAAAAAGTCATGAAGGTAGACAGGGAGTTTTTTTTTTCTATTGGTGTTGCGGCAATCAACACACACACACACACACACACACACACACACATACATACATATATATGTCCTATTGATCCAAAATATCAATTTCAAATAACTTTTAAATGAATCATTTAATCAATCACTTTATTAATGTAGCCAATCTTTTGGTTTGGGCCTATAAGGGGAAATTGCACAATAAAATCCCCAGTGATTTTGAGTTCTTTTGGGATTATACATACACTATATGGGGGTGTTAATTCAACATTCTAGGTGTTAATTCAACACTGGTGCAATAACTGCAAATGCAGTCCGTGTGTTTCAGTTTTAGTGACAGGACAAGCTTAGACAAGTTTCTCACAGCTTCCTGTTTTTAATAGGTATTATAATATAATAATAATAAGGTATCCCCATTGTATATTCCATAGGCATCCATATCAGCCCAAAAAGATTTATGGTCAAGTTTAACCAGAGAAAAATATAGCAATATTGTGATAGTGTTGAAGCATTATCCAACTCAGACTAATCTAAAACAATAGTTTAATTTAGTAACATTTACTCATTGACTACTAACATTTCATTTTTTTGTACTAAATTGCAAAAAAAAAAAATTGCAACTAACCATATTTAAATAGATGTTGACAGTATTGTAGAAGGTAGTAGTAAAAAAAACTAGCTAAATTAATTAATTTGAGCTTCATTGATTAATTTTCTGTACTATATATATATATATATATTTTTTTTTTTTTTAATATAAATTATTCTGCGCAGGGTCATGGGGAACCTGGATGCACAAGGCAGTGTACACCCTAGATGGAGTGCCAAGCCATCACAGGGCACAGGGTCATGGGGAGAAACACAACAGTGAGAAATGTGGAAACTCCACATACACACAGGACCAGAGACAAAATTCAAATCCCCAAACCTGGAGGTATGAGGGCCAGTGTGTAAAAAACACCAAACCATGGAGTAAACTTTATTAAATTTGTAGCTGTAAAATAAAATCACACTGCTGGTCTGATGTGCTCTGTCCAGTGCTTCCACTGTTATCTTATATAGGCAACTAAAGACTTTAAAAAACAAATAAATTCTGTTGAATTTGATTCATTTATTAGGCAAGACGTTATTATAAGCAATCATTTTATTTCATGCTGTTAAAGCAAGTTTTGGGTTGCTTTTGAAGTGTGCTTCTGCTCCATATGCACTGTTAACCATTGTTGAAAATTCCATCCCTGCTATCCGATATCACCCAAATGAGGATGTGGAGTTTTCCGTGCCACCACCTACCTCGGCTTTCTCATCAACAATTTGACTAGTATTATTTATACATTTTCCTCACAGTTTTCAATCTCATTATCTTTTTGATTCTGTAAAGATGCTTTGCGACAATGACCATTGTTAAAAGCGCTATATAAATAAAACTGAATATAATTAAATTGTTAATTTAGAGTTTTAGAACATTTCCCTCAATTTGAGCAGATGATTTAGCAATATATACTCGAAAAGTCATCCTGCTCCTGTTTGCCAGCAGTCACATTATCATAAATCACAGCAGTTGTTACACTGGCCACAAAAAACAACAGTACCATAAGGTGCCATGCTTTGAACAATGAGAATCATTCTGCTACAAGTTGTTTTTGTCTCCTTGGACGCTGTTTCAGAAATGCACATGTTTTGTCTTTGAAAACTCAAAGTTTTTTTCTTTTTTGAGGCTGTTGAAGTCGACTTTGACATAGTGAGTCCTGGAAGTTGATTTTCCTACGGCTCACTGTTGTGCAGGGTTGTTCTTTACCAGGGAAAGCGATTTAAACAACAATTGGTTTTCATAGCCTTTAGAGAGTTTTGGTGTTCCTGAGCTCATCAGTGCTTTTCCTTTTTTCCCCCTCTCTCTCTATTTTTGAAAATAATTGTACTAAAAGAATCTCTCGGATTGGTTTGTTTTTCTTTAAATAAACTCTTTTTTTCTCATCTGCTTTCTTGTACTGAATGTAAGTATGTATGATTTTCACAGGCAAGTTTAGATAGCTCATTTATTTCAATTGCACAAAGATTTAATTTCATACTAATCTTATTAATATAAGAGAAAAGCAACTCAACACAAATTCATAAACTAGAAAACTACCATATTCGTTTAATGCTATAGAATCAACACTTTAGAGTCATGACTAAGTGACTAATACGTTATATATCTGGTAAACCTCAAACTGCAATGAATGACCCCTAGAGTTTGAACCCTGGTTTTCAGGAAGAAATATTAAGACACCCCCACTATACTAATGAGGCTTTCGGATACAGTTCAACAAGTCAAAAGGCAAAATGTTTATTGATATAGACCTTAATTAATATGTTTGTTGTTTTTTGGTAACTTCACACTTTTTCTATTCTTTAAACTACTGTTATGGTTTTGTGGGTGTAAGGTGTGGTCAGGAAAAAGCACTTACTAAAGAGGCATGAATAAACAAATAACCTTGAAAACAACAAGCAGTGAAATGTATTTTAAACCCCCAGAACATCCTATTCTATCTTGATTAGAAGTAATATTAATTCTAAAATCACTTCTCATGCTAAGAGATTACCCCGATGGGAACCGAGATAAGAGGGAATGGGGCACTACTATCAACTTTTTTTACTTAGATTTACATCAGTTGTTAGAAACACTTAGTATAATTTTATTCTCAGTTCAAACCAATCTAAATATTATCACTATTTGGTCTATATACAGTACTGTGCGTGCATCATGCACTATATTGCCAAAAGTATTCACGCACCTATGCAAATCATTTTATTCAGGTGGTACAATCAGTTCCATGGTTAGATGTATATAAAATCAAACACCTGGGCATGCAGACTGCTTCTACAAACATTTGTGAAAGAATGGGTCATTCTCAGGAGTCATGAAATTTCCTTGCTAATAAATATACCATTGTCACATTGTCAACAGTGGTATTATTCCAAAGTGGAAGCAACTGGGAACAGCAGCAACTCAGCGGTAGGCTGTGTAAAATGACAGTGCAGGGTCAGCTGCTGCTATGATGCCTAGTGCACAGAGGTTGCCAACTTTATGCACAGTCAATAGCTACAGCCCTCCTAACTTCATGGGGCAAGCAACAGTCCATAGAGAGCTTCATGGAATGGGTTTCCATGGGCGAGCAGCAGCATCCAAGTCTTACATCACCAGGTGCAATGCAAATTATCAGATGCAGTGGTGTAAAAGCACACTGCAACTGGACTCTAGAGCAGTGGAGATGTGACGAATGACACTTTTCTGTCTGGTAATCCGATGGACGAGTCTGGCTTTGATAGTTGCCAGGGGGTACTTGTCTGACTGCATTGTGCCAAGTATAAAGTTTGGTGGAGGGAGGGGGGGGGGGTTATGATGTAGGGAACTTTTAATGTTTCAGCATACTAAGACATTTTGGACAACTTTGTGGGAACAGTTTGGGGATGGTCCCTTCCTGTTCCAACATTACTTCGCGCCAGTGCACGAAGCAACGCCTATAAAAACATGAATGAGTGAGTGAGTTTAGTGTGGAAAAACTGGAGTGTGGTGTGGAGTCCATGAGGCTGGGTCCTGACCTCAACCCAATAAAACACATTTGGGAGGAATTAGAGTGGAGACTGCAAGCCAGGTCTTCTCATCCAACATCAGCGCCTTACCTCACAAATGTGCTTCTAAAAGAATGGTCAAAAATTGCCTTAAACACAATCCTAAACCTTGTGGTGTGGAAAGCCTTCCTAGAAGAGTTGAAGCTGTTATACTGGGTGGACCAACATCATATTAAACTCTATGAATTAAGAACAGGATATTACTCAAGCTCATATGCATGTGAAGGCAGACATTCATATGCATGTGAAGGCAAAATTTCTTGGCAATATAGCATGTGTGTACATTACTATGTACATTACTCTCTTAAAAATAGTGCATAATACATGTTGTGATAATGTCCACAGCTTTGCCTCATCCATTTCTGAGACAGGTTCTCATAATATCACCAGAGGAGGATGTAGAAAAGCCCACACATGATTATAAAAGAGGAAAGCAGCCAGTGGAAAGAGAAGGTGATCATATCAGAGTGAAAGGTCCAGCCCCTTAGGACTCCCAGTTCCAGCCTGTTCAGTCCCAATGCTCTGAGAGGGAATTGCCACTGACCAGCTGAGGCTCTGTGACCTAAACATAAAGAATAACAGTTAAGTAAATAACTACAGAACTACACACTATATATTATATATTTTAGTAACACTTGATGTCATGGAAAGTCCTTAGAATAGGGTTTATCCTTCTTCTTATAGCAGCTATAAATAATCATTATCAACAAACCCTCTTTTTAATCCCCCATGAAATTAATAAAACAAACTGCAGCAAACTGTAATCTCCTCAATGTCAAAGATATTTATATGGGTAGAGCTTAACCTCCAACGGTTATAAACCCCTGACACAGAATTGTACTTCCATAAATGTTAAACTACTTACAGAGAACTTCACCATGTCAATAACACATTTTTTTACACTAAGGCTCTGATATGACTCAATGCATGAAAACAGGTGGAAAATTATTTGTAAAAGTAAAATATTTAACAGCAGAAGTACAACATATCTCAAATAACAAACCCCATAAAAAACGAAAATGCTTCGGACAGCTGGGCAGAGGCCATTTAGAATAGTTGGTCTTATGGAAAGTCTCATTTCTCATGCGGTATTCTTTGGGGAAGTGGGTCCTTGTGCATTGATGAAGTTCTGAAACACAAGCATCCATGATTCAATCAGACATTAGAAATTATCTTGCATCTATAACCACATTCTTATTACAAACTACTGAGAAATTCATAATAATTCAACACTACCATGAACTTGGCCAATTATGAAATTAATGCCAAATACTGGTAATGAATTTGTTTGCTTCCACTACCATGATACTAAAATATTATATTTCATGCTAAAAACCAAGCTTACAGTAGTACAGATTTTGGTAGGTGCTGGAAGAACATAGTTATAACATCAAGAAACTACCATATGACTAATAGGCTAATGCAAAACAATCTAACATATACTGTACATTAGGGCTGCACGATATATCGAAAAAATATCGTTATCGCGATAATGGCATGCGCGATAACCATATCGCAAGGAGTTGCAATAAATACTTTATTTGCCAAGCATTTGTGTGTCCAAATTTGACCAATCAGATGGGCCCTTACTATGTTTATACCCGCTTCTATCTTTATATATATAATTTATATCTTTATACTTCGTTCTGTCGCGAACTAAGCCCGGATGATCAGAAGGCTTAGCGATTAGCCGTTAGCCGCGATTAGCCGTTAGCCCTTTATAGACGGTAAACCCAAACGCGGAAGCAAGCGAGTAGTCAGGATAACCACGCGAATTAGTTTAAGGACTCTCACAGAAGGGGAGCAAGGGAAAAACACACATTTAACCCGCGTCCTATAAACACACACTCGAATCAGAAAGTAAACAATCTGAACCGACATGCGCGAACTCAGTGACTAAGCTCTATGCAATGGCTTGTTTACTCCTCTTATACTTCCGGGTTCGCGCCTGCATTACTTCCGGGTCCTAGCGCCGGTCGCGGAGCGTGTGTGTGTGACAAATAGTATTTTTTTTATTTAATTTTTGTTTAATAATATTTATTTTTATAAAAAAAAATAAAAAAAAACAGGCAAGCCAAAGAGAATATTTTGTTTAAAAGATGCTCTTGTTTTAAGACACTATTGATGAGTGTGTGGTTACATGTAAATATAAAGTAATGTTTGAAAGTAATTCATATGGTGTTGGCAGGTTTATAGTAACAGCAAACCAGAAGTCAGAATATCTGCTGAGGGGTTTAAGTCATTCATAGTGTTTTGAAGTCTAAATATTTGCAACTTCCTTGACATATAGTTTCTTTTTAGCCTGAATTAGATTTAATTACATCAGACGAATATCTATTACCTGTTTATTTTAGTATCATCATTACATATAAATAAAAAAATAAAAAAATAGGCAATAATAATAATAATAATAATAAAAATGCATTTCTCTAGGGAAATGTTATATCGCAAGAAATATCGTTATCGCAGTATTCAACAACAATATCGCATATTTTCCTAATATCGTGCAGCCCTACTGTACATGTTAGGAAAAGTCATAGAGTCATGGAAAAGTCATAGTAAAGAATTTCTGAATCTGTTTCCCAAGAATTTATATTAGTGCTTGTATTAAAACAAGTTCATAATCTTATTATATTGAACTAATCTGAGTCCTAATGCTACTCTACTGAAAGAGATCGTTTTCATTGATTTGCTGACCTTCCTGGAAGATCACATGTGATATGAGAGTTCTGCAAAGGGGACATGGTGTGCTGCTGGCCCGGCTCTTCGCCAACGTCCTCAGACAGGGCTCACAGAACACATGGCTGCAAGGCTGACACATGTACGGTTTGTAGTACACATCTAGACACACAGCGCACATGCAGCTCTCCTTCTCCTCTTCATCACTGCTTGTCAGATTCCTGCTCATACTCTGAAACATACACACCACACACATTATTTAACCACCATTGTTAATTATTACATTTAATTACTTGACCTTAAAAATTAAACAACAAGGTCCTAAATTTAATTTGGAGATCCTGTAAATTAAGCAAGCTACAAGTCACATAATTGAAATTATGCTTACGATGATGATCTGGATTTGTTTTAGGAACAACAAAGTCACTTCAAACATATACAAAAAAAACAACAACACCACCAACAATACCTTCTCCTCAATCTGTCTCTGAACCCAGCGGTCTTTCTTTCTCTGCTTTCTCTTTAAGCTCTTTAAGCGATTCTTCTCCCGCTTGGTCAACATTCGTGCAGGGAAGGAGGAGACATGGTGCTGTGTTTCCACTCCAACACCATCAGTGATGTCCTCTTGCTCCATGACTGTGTCCTGAGTAGATGATGGAAGAGAATCAAGTTGGCTGTCCTGATCCTGCAGATGATCTGGTAGCTCTGTTGGTGCTGGCTGTATGTCGCCATCAATATCATGAGCCACTGGTTCATTCACTTCCTCCTGTACAGGACAAATGAGTGGCAAATAAAGGGGACAACTGCACTGCGAGATGCCAGATGGCTCACGTTCAGAATGAGTTACTTGCATTTGTCCACTCTGGAGTTCAGGCTTGGGATTTAGTCCGTGAGTGACTTGATGTAGATCACAGATTGACCGCAGGTTTCCGTGCTCTGGTCCTTCTAGAGTTGTGCGTTTACCCTGAAAACCTGTGTGCCCTCTAGCTGTACTTGGTCTGCTTACATAGGCCAGATGCTTTACAACCTGATCGACACGGCTTTTATTGAGGTGTACGGTAGTGTCAAGTCCACAGGGGCATCGTGAACATGTTAGAAAGTTGAAACCTCCAAGACGTGCTGCACAGTGCTGGCAGTTGAGTTTCCCTGTTGTCCAGTGAACCTATGAAAAGATGAGTCATTTTAATGACTAAGTCCCTTATCTAGTTATTAACCCAATTTGATTTCTACTGAGAACCCACTGCACTTGAACTGTAGATTTGATTGTGTTAGTTAGCTTTGACAGTAGACATTAATATTACATGAACTTGTTTTACTACATAAGCATTTCTAATAGATTATTCACAAAAAAAAGCCAGATAAAGGAATTTTAGAAAATATTGTTTGACATGTAAGGATATGTTGATTTAAAACTGGAAGGAGTCTCTAGTGTCAGCTCTTTGTAAAAGTCAGAATTAAAGTACATTGGAAAATTAGTTACAGAGAAGTTTATGCTTTTTGTGTTTTTTCATAAGATGCTGTGTTTTATCCTCAAGTAAATTAAAAACAGAAAAAGACTGCCTGGTGAGAGAACAATTTTATAAGACAATAATTTAAGAAACACAGCACATTAATGAGAAAAAAATGCCATCACCCTTCAATTAACAAATAAATTCAAACACAGGCAAATAACTGTGGCATACAGGCAAAACAGTTTGGGTTGCAACAATAAAATCACATCTTCTATACCTCACTTATTCATTGCTGGTTTTGAGTCATATGACTTTAAATTTGATGACAGAGCTGGTGAGTTTAAAAAACTCTATATTTGCAAGGCCAGTACCTGATTAATAATTAACAGGATCCAATCAGGCAATGCATCAATATCCATATGCCACACTGTGCACTCAGTCATGAGGTCTTCTGAGGCCTGTGGGAAGAAAACAAGCATTTATTCACTACATCCATTAACCAGAGAAATGTAAAAACAAGTAGCATAAAATCTTAAGCGAGACAATTCCTTCTCACACAAGGGCAATAAAACAAAACCTGGCTGATTGCTAATACACGCATGAACATTTTACAAAGAGGGTTTAAGTATATATTTTAGCATATATGTTAGTTTCACTAATTTGATTGGTTACTAATATAACTGCATTTATATTTTAGCTGCTTTATGCCCACACCCTACCTTCTGCTCTACATACCCCTCAAATTCAAGGCTCCTGGTTGAAGGATGTTATCAGATATAACTGAGTTACCCATCTAGTTAGTTACTTCAGACTTCAGCAAAACAGGCAATGTGTTTCTAGTAGGGTTGTTCCGATTCCGATCCTGGTATCGGAAATGCTGCCGATACCACAAAAAAATCTGGCATCGGAATCGGTGAATATTTGAGTCCATGTACCGATCCGATACCATTTTCCTAAACATAACCTATTTATGCCCGTTAGCATTGCTAGCTTAGCTTACTTAAAGAGTGTCACGGCGTGCGCCTGTGATGGGTGTGCGCCCAAATTGATATTGCTCCTCGCTCACTAGTTAGGCGGCCTCCCCCCTCTTTATGTATGTGAAGGAGCAGGGCCACAGAATCAGGCAACGGCCCATGAGCTATCGCCGCTAATGATCCCGACTCTATAAAACACAGCGGGGAGTGTAGCTCGGGGTCTGACTGTTGGGAAGCTGGACTTTGCGACGTGGTTGATTTTATGAGAGACAGTGGCATAAGAGCGGGGCGATGTGATGCGCCCCAGAGACTTTAAAAAGGGGGGGCGCCTTTGATCTCCGCGAGAGGAGTGCATGAACGAGCTGCGCGAGCTCCCGCGGCACCTTCACTTCTGCGTCGAGCCCGCCTTCGCATCCCTGCCGCCGAAGTGGAAAAGGCTGCATAGAACCTTTAACCCTTTCCTTCCCCATTTTTCTAAATAAATTACCCTTTTTCCTGTAAGACCTCGCCTCGTGTCCGTGTTTCATGGTGTCGCCCGTGCACTTAGGGCCGAACCCGTTACACAGGTCTAGTAGTATTTTACTTAAAAAAAGAAATGCTATATAGTATATATATATATATATATATATATATATATATATATATATACACTGTACAGATACACACCCAGGTATCGGATCGGTACTCGGTATCGGGCGATACCCTGAGCCCAAGTATCGGAATCGGTATCAGAAGGGGAAAAATGGTATCGGAACAGCTCTAGTTTCTAGTGTGAGCCTCTATAACAGGTAGCTGAAGTCGCCTTGCACCTCCAGGGTCTGGGTTCGATTCCCCGGCCAGGCTCGATTCCCATCTCTGTGTGCATGGAGTTTGCATGTTCTCCCCGTGCTTGGTGGGTTTCCTCCGGGTACTCCGGTTTCCTCCCACAGTCCAAAGGCATGCAGATTAGGCTAACTGGCGTTCCTAAATTGACCATAGTGTGTGTGTGTGTGTGCTCTGCGATGGATTGGCACGCTGTCCAGGGTGTACCCTGCCTTGTGCCCAGAGTCTCCTGGGATAGGCTCCAGGTCCCCGCGACCCTAATACAGGATAAAGCGGTATAGAAGATGAATGAATGAATGAATGAATGAATGTGTAGCTGAAGCCATGCAAACCAGCCTGGACAGATAAACTCCCAGCTTGGCTTCTGGAAGTCAACTGTTTTTCCTGCATTTGCTGAGGAAATTGCTCTGGTGGCCAGAGCCTCATAATGACTCCTTTTAGTAACTACTGTTCATCAAGTAAATGCACACATTACAGCATGAATACAAACTCACAGAAAGGAGGCATGACGAGTCTACGATAAATCTTCGGCACCTTTTACAGCGAAGGATTGAGAGTTCCTCTTGGATTCCAGCACGGTGTGATACGTCATCCTGTAAAGTTATATGAAAATGTGGAATCATGCATAACTAGCAGCAGAAACACAGAAACCAATCTTACGGTGTTAATTCCTGGATTGTCTCTGTTTGTCACATACAAGAGCTCAAAATGCTAGACAATCAAACATTAACAACAGCCAATAATTAACAAAATTATGGAATTAATAAAACTACAATTTTTCTCTTACTTTTGGCCTTTTACGATACATCTTTTAAGTCAAGTTTCTGAATACTTTTGATCTAACATGTTCACCGTGTTGTTAATTAGCATGTTGCTAATTGTCTACATGCTGCACAGTTATAAGTTAATACTGGACTCTAAAGCTTTCCGAATACATCTTAAATATGCGATTAAATTTGTGGCTCAGTTGAGGTAGATATTCGGCTAAGCAAGGCTAAGAGTTTTTTTACGTCACGGTAATTTAATGAAATGACTATGTGAGATTAATAATACAAAAGTAAATACCGCATCAAAGCAAGCCATTGTTAGGGCACTGTTTTCGAGAACCAGCAGGACGGAACTGAAGCCAGCTAGCAAGCATGCTAAAAACAAATAACACGTTGAGTCGGCTTTTCCCCGACCATACGGAAGCCGATACGGAAGCCTTTTAGGGACATGTAACGTCAAAAAATCGATTCGAAATTACCAGTTCCTCTCACATGCTGTACGTAGTGATTACACTGTTATTATATATATATTCACTTGAGTTGGACAAACACTAAACACTATATATATATATATATATATATATATATACACAGTATCGATTCGTCTTGGGAATGACACATACAAGTCCTGCACAGTGGCCAGAGTGATTTTGAGTCATTCTTCTTGCAGAATAGTGGCCAGATCACTATGTCATGCTGGTGGAGGAAAACGTTTCCAGACTCACTCCTCCAAAACACCCCGAAGATCTGGTGACTGTGCAGGTCTTGGGAGATGTTCAACTTCACTTTCATGTTCATCAAATCACTAGTCTTGCTGTGTTTTGGTACCTTATCATCAGTGACGTGCGGTGAGGGTTGGTGAGGCACTGACTCAGAGTCAGATTTACAAACGTACTGTATGATGCTAAGGCACTGACTCACAAATTTACAAGCATACATGGTTGTTATCCCATTCTTGATTAAATTTAATAACATTTTAAACACACCATTGTACATTTAAACACACCACTGCAGTATTCTTACCTTTACTTGTAAATGAAGTCCATTCTCCTGTCCTTCTAGACGAAGATCTCGATGACTTTGTTGTAGAAGTCCTCCTTTTTGTCCTTTTCTTTGAGTTTTACAAGTCTCTCTTTCTCAATTGAGATAATTGCCAAGTCAAGTTTTGAAAAATTTATTATCTTCAAGATTATATCCTCCATTTTCAGGGAAAATAAAGCCAAATAGCAACGCGTTAGCACCGAATGTTGTTGGTTGTTTTTCTTTTCTTTTTTTTCTTCTTAATTTACTCTCGCATTTACTCGTGTCGTGAACTATTAGCCGCAGGCTCACTATCGCCCCCATCTTTGAGGCAAAGGTACTGGCTGCCTCAAGGCCTGTATTTTCCTGCTGACTGCAAGCACGCGCCGTTTGCACGCGCTCAGTACAGTGTGTGAGTGGTGCACACTCTCACACGCACGCGCTGAGAGGCACTACCTGTCACTGCCTCAGCCTCCATGATTCTCGTCTCCCGTTGTTATTTGAACAAGAAATACAGCTATTTTGACTATGAAAATGATCCAAATGTATAGGAAACACACCAAAATTGCATTAAAAGCATAGACCACAGGACAGATATCATATTATATTTTATTATATTATTCATTTTTTAACAACTTATGGTGACAGCTGAGGAAACCATGCTGAGCCCTTTACCGCCCCTGGTGGCAAGGTGAGGCACTGCCTCACCTGCCTCCTATGAGTGCACGTCCCTGCTTATCATCCTGATAGACGACACCGCCTTCAGGATGCAATGTTTGAACCATTGGGTGCGCATGGTCCTCCAGAATGGTTTGGCAGTCATTGGCAGTGGCACGCCCTTCTTGCATAAGTATTTTTGCAGGATATTGCAGCCCAAACCATCACTGATCAACCCCCATGCTTCACTCTGGACATGCAACAGTCTGGGTGGTATGCTTCAACTCTCCGGGATGTGGGAAAGACAGTGAAGGTGGACTCGTTAGAGAGCAATACATGTTTCTCATTGTCCACAGCCCAAATCTTTCGCTGCTGGCACCATTGAAACCGACGTTTGGCAATGGCATGAGTGATCAAAAAGGTTTGGCTATAGCAGCCTGGATGTACATTGACCCTTTGGAGTTCCCGATGAACAGTTTTGGTGGAATCAGGAGGTGAGGTGCACATTTAATTCTGCACTGAGTTGGGCAGCTGTGGTTTTATGTTTTTTGGCTACCATCAGGGTTAGCACCTGGTCATCCCTTTCAGACAGCTTCCTCTTGCGTCCACAGTTACATCTGTTGGATGTGGTTCGTCCTTCTTGGTGGTATGCTGACATTACTCTGGATACCGTGGCCTTGATACATTACAAAGATAATGCAATCAATGAAGATTGGCCACTAGGCTGGTCAAATTTAGCCATGAAACCTTCAACATTAAATTGTCCAGTGTTTTAGTTTAGTGTTTCATAAAGTGTTTAGTTTAGTGTTTCATAAACTAAAACTGTTTGTCCAACTCAGGTGTATATACTGTAAAAAAAAAAAAAGCGTAAAAAAAACGGTCAAATGACTGGCAGCAATGGCTGCCAAACAAAAACCGTAAAATTAAGGTAAAATACTCTAGTTCATATTATGCTCAAAAAACATTAAATTTACAGAAATTGTTATTTTATCTTTTATAGAGAAACGCCGTTATTTTACAGATTTTTCCTAAATTTATACGATTAAACACCTTCATTAAACGAACAGCACTAGAAGTTTAGCAGTGAAACACCGTTATTTTACAGATTTCTGCAACATTTATACAATTAAAGACTTTCTATAAAGCAACAGCACTATATGTTTAGCAGATAAAACGTTATTTTACAGATTTTTCCTAAATTTATACGATTGAACACATTCATAAAAACAGCACTAGACATCTAGCAGCAAAATGTTTTTATTTTACAGTTTTTTCCAAAATTATTACAATCAAACACTTTCAATAAAGCAAAAGCATTAGACATTTAGCAGGGAAACACTATTATTTACAGATTTTTCCTAAATTGAAGATCAAACACCTTCAAATAAAACAATAACAAAAACCCTGATATTTAACAATTTTTCTCACAAATTCCTATGAACACACATGTTCAATAAAGTGTTAAGACAAACTCAAGATTACAATATTTGTAAAATAATCTGTAGAACTGTGACACAGTATAGTACAGATATGATGCAAAATACAATAAAAAGACGTTCAGTTTTATAGCATTCAAGTACGAGGACACTGAGAAGCTGCTTTTTTCCGAGCTCCACCATACTGACCAACTTTTAAACTTTTTCGTCCCCTTACGAAGAGTGTACATAAAACGGATAAGTATCTTATAATATATTTACTCGAAACGCGTGTTATATCGTTAAGTTTTAATTGTTTTGCAGCACACCGCTTTTAGCCGGCATTAGCATCGCTAATTAGCATTAGCATCGCTAGCCCGGCTATCACGTTCGTTTGTTTGTTTGTTTGTAAAGTTTGTTTTCGCTTCCTCACACCGATTATTTTCCGTGTTTAGACACCATGTCGGTTGTGATTCTGCCTCTGAGTGCAGGTGAGGAGACATTGGAGCTGCACTCGGTGGATTTGGAGGTGGAGGCCGTGGAGAAGCTGATCCGTGAGCTACAGGTGAAGCTGGCCCGGCTACAGCAGCGGAAAGCCACGCTGGAATCGACGCGGACCGACACTCACCTGTCCCAGGTAAATACTCGGCGTGAGAATTCTCCTACAACCTCAACCCCGCGTGCTTCTCTGCCCAGGTCCAACACACCAAGGACGCATCCCGCCCAGTGTTCCTACACCCCGGCGCCGGGACATCACGGACCCTGGATACAGCAGCAGCGGAAGAAGCACGCCAAGCCCCGGGCGAGGACCTCTCCACCACCCGTCTTCGACATCTCGACCCAAAACCGCTTCGCTCCTCTCCGCGAGATGGCACACGACGTCCTGGTCATCGGAGATTCCATCGTTCGTCACGTGCGTGCTACCACGGCTAAAGGTAAGGTGCACACACGCTGTTTACCTGGTGCACGTGTTCTTGATGTTGCTGCACAGGTGCCTGCTGCCCTGAGGAGGAACATTGGAGCTGTGGTTCTTCATGTCGGCACGAACGACACTAGGCTGAGGCAGACGGAAATCCTAAAGAAGGACTTCAGGAGCCTGGTCGAGAAGGTCCGCAGCACATCACCCACGACAAGGATCATCGTATCTGGACCGCTTCCCACATTTCAGCGAGGAATCGAGAAGTTCAGTAGATTATTTGCCTTTAATGAATGGTTACAATCTTGGTGTCAACAACAGAAATTACGCTTTGTTGATAACTGGAATGTTTTCTGGGAGCGTCCTAGGCTCTATCACACCGATGGCCTACACCCTAGCAGAGCTGGAGCAGCGGTCCTCTCTTACAACATCTCCAGAACACTACGAACCATCTGACTGGCGGTAAGTCATACTGTAGATTCCAAACATATTAGACACATCACAACTCACCGTAGTGATAGACGAACACACATAGCTTGTCCTATAGAAACTGTGTCTGTTCCCCGAATACTGAGAAAAAAGAATAAATTTGTTAAATTTGCCCGAAACAATCTGATAACCATAAAACCAGAAAAAGGCAAAATAAGTAGTCAAAATCCACCTCTAAAGTTTGGACTACTCAACATTATATCCCTTGCGCCTAAAGCACTTATTGTTAATGAAATTATCTCAGATTATTGCCTTGACGCACTCTGTCTCACTGAAACCTGGCTTAAACCAAATGAATATTTTGGTCTGAATGAGTCTACTCCGTCAGGATATTTCTATAAGCACGAGCCCCGTCTAATTGGTCGCGGTGGTGGTGTCGCCACTATCTACAATGATGTACTCACTGTTACCCAGAAAATAAGGCCCAGGTTTAATTCATTTGAAGTGCTTATCATTAATGTTGCACTAAATGAAATACGTAATAAACCCTTGCTATATTTTACCTTGGCCACCGTGTACAGACCCCCGGGGCCATATGGCGATTTTCTTAAAGAATTTGGACATCTGCTATCAGACCTATTGGTTAACTCTGACAAAGTATTGATAGTAGGAGACTTTAACATTCATGTAGATGATGCTAACGACGCTTTAGCACTCACATTTATGGATTTACTAAATTCCTTTGGGGTTAAGCAAAATATAATTGGAGCAACTCACCGCTTTAATCATACGCTAGATTTAATTATATCCCATGGTATAGATGTCTCTAATATAGAGATCATACCTCAAAGTGATGATATCACAGATCATCACCTCCTGACATATACTCTACCCGTAGAACAGATTAGCTGTGTCTCCCCACGCTATCAATCTGTTAGAAATATGAATCCCACCACTAAAGACAGATTCACAAGTAATCTGCCGGATCTGTCCCAATTTCTTATTAGACCCCTAAATGCAGATGATCTAGATGAAGTGACTAGCAGCATGGGCACTATTTTTACCAGTACATTAGACACTGTTGCTCCCATCAGATTAAAAAAAGTCAGAGATAAAACATTGGCACCGTGGTACAACAGTCATACTCGCGCCCTAAAGAGAGCAACCCGTAACCTCGAGCGAAAATGGAGGAAAACTAAATTAGAACTTTTTCGAATTGCGTATAAAGACAGTATGTGCAGCTATAGACAGGCTCTAAAAACTGCTAGGACCGAGCATCTTAGCCAACTGATAGCAAGAAACCAAAACAATCCTAGGTTCTTATTTAGTACAGTGGCTCGCCTAACAAAACCTAAGATGCCCGCAGAGAGTATCCCATCACAGTTTAGAAGTGAAGACTTTATGGACTTCTTTAATGAAAAAATCAATAATATCAGGAAGAAAATAATGGAGGTTCAACCTCTAATAGTATCTCACGATCCAGTTCAGCCTATAGCTTCACATTTAGATTTTCACTGCTTTACAGGCATAGGACAGGAAGAGCTGTATAAACTTATCACCTCGGCTAAATCAACAACGTGCCTGTTAGACCCAATCCCAACCAAATTTTTAAAAGAAGTGATGCTTACGGTTGGAGAGCCACTCCTAAACATTATTAATTCTTCATTACATCTAGGTCATGTCCCTAAACCTTTCAAGTTAGCAGTTATTAAGCCGCTTCTTAAAAAATCTAATTTGGACGTGAATGAAATAAAAAATTACAGACCGATCTCAAACCTCCCGTTCATATCAAAAATACTAGAAAAAGTAGTATCAGCTCAAATTTGCACATTCTTGCAGGATAACAACATCCTTGAAGAATTTCAGTCAGGTTTCAGGCCCCATCATAGCACAGAAACTGCACTAGTTAAGATTACAAATGACTTGTTTTTAGCTTCAGACCAAGGCTGCATCTCATTGCTAGTCCTGCTCGATCTTAGTGCTGCATTCGACACTATAGATCATAATATTCTCATAGATCGCTTACAAAATTATATAGGTATTCAGGGACAGGCACTAAAATGGTTTAGATCTTACCTGTCTGATCGCTACCATTTTGTAGATCTAAATGGAGAACCGTCTGGTGTAATGCCAGTGAAATATGGGGTCCCACAAGGGTCAGTTTTAGGACCTCTGTTGTTCTCAATATACATGCTTCCCTTGGGTAACATCATTAGAAGACATGGGATTAGTTTCCATTGTTATGCTGATGATACCCAATTATATATCTCAACTAAACCAGACGAAATACCTAAGTTGTCTAGATTAACTGAGTGTGTCCAGGACATAAAAGATTGGATGACCAATAACTTACTTTTATTAAATTCAGATAAGACAGAGATATTACTTATTGGCCCAAAAACCAGCACACAACAGCTTTCACAATTCAGCTTGCGCTTAGAAGGATGTACTGTTACTACCAGCTCAGCAGTAAAAGACCTGGGCGTAATATTAGACAGTAACTTGTCTTTTGAAAATCACATTTCAAATATCACAAAAACAGCCTTTTTCCATCTTCGAAATATTGCTAAACTTAGGAACATCTTATCCGTATCTGATGCAGAAAAACTAGTTCATGCATTCATGACCTCCAGACTGGACTATTGTAATGCATTACTAGGTGGTTGTCCTGCATCCTCAATAAACAAGCTTCAGTTAATCCAAAATGCAGCTGCCAGGGTTCTCACTAGATCCAGAAAATATGATCATATAACCCCAATATTATCATCCCTGCACTGGCTACCTGTTCAGTTTAGAATAAATTACAAAATAGTATTACTTACATACAAGGCCTTAAATGGTTTAGCTCCCACATACCTAACCAGTCTTCTGATACGCTACAATCCACCACGCGCCTTAAGATCACAAAACTCCGGACTTCTGGTAGTTCCCAGAATTTCAAAATCTACAAAGGGGGGTAGGGCTTTTTCATATTTAGCTCCAAAGCTTTGGAATAGCCTTCCAGACACTGTTCGGGGAGCAGACACGGTTTCTCAGTTCAAAAGTAGACTCAAGACGCATCTTTTTAATCTGGCATACACATAACTCATCCCAGTACTCATACTCCAGTACACCTATACCGAATGGCAACTACGCTAATTCTCCCCATCTGTTCTGTATTTCTCTACCCATCCCGAGGCATCGGGAGATTTTGCCAGCTTCAGTAGACAAAGGCCGACCCTGCGAGGTTCCTGAGGCATCCAGAGAAGGACCAGCTCCAACTGGATTCAGCTTTATGATGGTTGGAGCTACACATGCTGCTCCTGTGCTTCCAGTGATCCAGACCTCATCTGCCCTCTGCACCTACTGACTCGTCCCTATGCTGAACTGGTCTTCATGACAAATTTAAATAATTTCTGTCATATTGAATTTTCACCTGCACAACACACAAGATGTTATATCATTTCTATCTGTTATCACCCAAATGAGGATGGGTTCCCTGTTGAGTCTGGTTCCTCTCAAGGTTTCTTCCTAATGCCATCTCAGGGAGTTTTTCCTTGCCACCGTCGCCGTCACCCTTGGCTTGCTCATCAGAGAAATTTCATTCATTCGTCTCATTATTATCTGCACATTTTTCTCACACATCCACACTTCCAATGATTTTCTTTTCTATAATTATTATTATTTTTTTGTTTTTATTTATTTATTTTCTATTATAATTTTATTTATTTATTCATTATTTTATATATAATTATTCTATATATATATATATATATATATATATATATTTTTTTTTTTTTTTTTTTTTTTTTTTTTTGTTAAATTTCTTTAATTTTTGTGAAGCTGCTTTGAGACAATGACCATTGTTAAAAGCGCTATATAAATAAAATTGAATTGAATTGAATTGAAAAGTAAAATCCTAAAATATTGTGCTATAACAGTGGAACATTCTCTCTCACAAACTTAAACATAGGTTTTTAGTTAATATCTTTGACTAAAAACCTATGAAGAAATGAACAATTTCAAACAAGATTCCCAATGTTACAATTAAAGTTGGATTGGAAACTTTATTACAAATAAAGTACAATGTGGTCCCTTTTTTTTACTCTATAGTTCTTATATAATGTACGTATAAATAAGTTCAAGTTCAATTTATTTGTATAGCACATTTACAACAGCCTTCAGGCTGACCAAAGTGCTTCACAGACAAGCATACTCGTAAAACATACCCCAAAAACAATAAACACAAAAGTCGCACAACCTGTTTAACACTACTATACAGTATAACAAAATTAATACACTAAAGAAAAAAAATTGGTTTTGAGCAAGACAGAGAAGGTGCCAATCTAATCTCTAAAGGCAGAATATTCCAAAGATGAGGCCCTGCTACCGCAAATGCCCGTGCCCCTCTACGCTTGAGCGTTCTTAAACTTAACTTAACTACCGTTCATAAGTTTGGGGTCACTTGCAAATTTCTTTGTTTTTGTATACTGGGGACTTCAAAACTATAAAATAACACATATGGAATTAGGTAATTATGTAACAAACAAAAAAAAACAGTTAGTTATTATTTTAAGACACAGAGGTCAGCCTTTCTGTAATAGTTCCTGCAAGAACAGTATTGTCAAGTGCATTTGCAAAATCCGTCAAGCACCATAATGAAACTGGATCTCAAGAAGGCCGTCCCAGGAGGACCAAAAACCTACCTCTGCTGCAGACGAGAAGTTCATTTAGAGTTATCAGCCTGAAAAATTACCAAATAACAGCACCTCAGATTAGAGGCGTTATGAAGTCTTTACAGAGCAGAAGTAGCAGAAACATCTCAATATCAACTCTTCCAAGGAGATTAATGCATTTTTTTGGACGCCTTCAGCAAAACTTTACAATGTAGAAAGAAATAAAAATCAGGAAAGATCATGGAGTTAGAAAGTGACCCCAAACGTTTGAACGGTAGTGTATATATATGACACGACATGCTGATTTCTGGTTTTGAAATATGTTTCTGGTCCTAATATAGAGAAATCCAAACATTTCGCTTGGCCTTATCTTGTGAAAATAGAAAAAGCTAATACAAAAACCTTGATCTTGACATTAAAGAATGGTCAATAATTAAACAACATTGTCCTAATTTTCATTTAGACATCCTGTAATTAAAGCAAGCTACAAGTCACATAAACCCTTCATGAAATGATGTTTACCATCACCTGGATTTGTTTTAGGAACAGCAAAGTCACTTTGAACATTTACAAAAAATAATGTTTGAAAAGGTCTACAAAATATCTCAACATTATCTTCACCTCAAGCTGTCTTTGAATCCTGCATGCTTTCCTTCTCTGCTTTCTGCTTCGGCTCAGCGATTCTGCTCACGCTTGGTCAACATTTGTGCAGGGGAGGAGGAGGCATCGTGCTGTGTTTCCACTACAACACCATCACTGACGTCCACTTGCTCCATAACTGTGTCCTGGGTAGATGATGGAAGGGACTCAAGTTGGCTGTCCTGTTCATGCAGATGATCTTAAAAAAATCTATTTAAAATTAACAATTCACATAGCATGGTTTAGGGCCCAAGTACTATGGCATCAGCACAATGAACGTCATCGCCATCGCTTTGATAATGCTGTTTTAATAGTGCTGATGTCATAATGTGCACAGGCACTTGTTCTTCTAAGGATATATATATATTTTTTTACTTATGCCATATTCAGTGAGATCAGCATCCAGGGCTTTTTAGAGGTCTTAGTGTGCTCAAAAGGCACACAAGTTGTGCAGTGCAGATGGTTTTTTTTTTTGGAGGCCTTAACATGCTCAAAAGGTCACAGGTTGTGTGGTGCGTCTGGGTGGCCAATGGCACAGGCATAATGTTTTGATTATGATAATTTTTTTCCATCTTTTTATTATATTTGATGAAATCCCAGAAAAAGAGCTAGAATTGCGAAAAACTGATACAATATATGAAAAAAAGTCACTTCTGCAAGTCTGCTAAGTAAAATAAATACATACAGTACTAATTAATTAATGGCTGTTATATGAATTTATGAGACCCTGAACAGAGCGATGCATAGCAAGAAAGGAGATAGAAACATGGAATAATGGTAAAAGGAGGCAAAATACAGCACATAATTGATCTGAATGAAACAGAAAAGCGGGATAAAAAGCTTAGGGAGGCCCGCAGCTTGACACACCTCCAGTGTTTTTAAATGAAATTCTGTGGTTCTTTGATTCTGCATAAAAGTCTTAATTCATAATTCACTCACTCTCTACACATAGGGACATAGGGCGCAGGGCAGGGTAGTCCCTGGACCCAAACCTACACACGCTTATTTACACACTATAGGCAATTTGGGAATGCCAATTAGCCTAATCTGCTTGTTTTTGGACTGTGTCAGAAAACTGGAGTACCTGGAGGAAACCCACCAAGCATGGGGAGAACATGCAAACTCCATGCACATGTATACACACTTCAGGAAAAGAAAAACTTAAAAAAAAAATAATAATAAATTAAAATAAATAAATAAATAAATATATAAATATTTTAATATTTAAAATGTATTACTTTATGTTGTATAATAATATATATGATAATGTTATGATAATGATAACTTTTTCTACAGGCTTTTTTCTGTGTCAACACCGGCAGATGTATGTCACCTCCGTTGAGAGGGATTTTTGGTGTTTATGTATTCTTTTTTATTTAGTAAATTGTTGCTCCAATAGTGTATTTCTAATTAAAATTTTAATTCCTTAACATTAAGGAACATTTTATTAATATGATTACTACTTTACTGTTTTAGGTAAAAAGCAAGAATGGATTTTTTTCGTCATAACATAGAGGAAGATTTTTTAGAAATAATAAAGTTTTTACCAATATGTTTTGTACCAGTTCTCAAGAAAGACTGATATGACAAAATTTCGTCCACATGCTGCTGACCCAGGAGCAGAAGGAACATTACATCAAAGTCTGCCAAGAACTCCCGCTGTGGATGACCCACCCTTCATGTCGAGAATCATTACCTGTGATAAAACTTGGGTGTATTAGTACAACCCTGAGAAGTAGTAACATTCTTCACCGTAGAAAATGGCAAATTGTACTGCCAGGTTTCAAGGCGTCTGAGTGAGGACATACAGTACATAAACAAACAGAGCTTGTAAAGAAGTTAGGAGTTATTTATTCAAATTTGACAAGGCAGAGTATTGCAGTACAAAACCTAGAAATGTGTCAAATATACACATACTTTAAAACAATCAGTTACTTAATTTAAAATAAAGTAAAATAAAATAAATAAATAACACATACACAGAAAAGGCATCCTAATCGAGCACATGTAAATTATCTATGTAACAGTTTCATACAATTTTAAAGCACGGGGAATAAAGGAGAGTTCATGATAATTCTTTTGATTGTGTAAAGCTGTTTTGAGACAATGTCAATTGTTAAAAGCGCTATACAAATAAAACTGAATTGAATTGAATTGAATGATGTTTGGTTTCTTGGTATAGAAAATATCCTGTGCCACCGAAGATAATATGTAGGTGTTGGAGCCATAGGAAGGAAACAATGCAGCGATGATGAACTGTCCCTGAGTATCTCAATGTTGGAAGAGTAGAGGTCGGAATACCCATTATCTGACAGCATCGTTTTTGGATCTTCTCTAACTCCTCAGAGAGACCTTTAATTAACCAATTTAGGTAATCCACCCCATACTGGACTAGCATACTCAAGAACTGGTCATATAAAAGTTAAGTATATTTGCACCAAAACATCACAAGGAAGACATGCTTTCGTAGCATGATCCACTAAGATTGTAGATTCTGGGGCGCACCTTCGAAATCATGTACTTAATGTGTGCATCCCATGACAAGTCAGAGCTAATCTGCACAGATATCATAGACCAGTTATACATTCACAGGAAAGCAATGAGGTTTAAAAAGTAAATAGCTCTTTATGTCTATTCTTGATTCAAGCCCTATAGGTTTCACTTGTGCATTTGTTGTTTAAATAATAAACTGCCCCGAGGACCAGATATCTTTGTATGGGGGAAAAACTGAAAAAAATTATTTTAAAACTTAGAATCTAACAGAGACATGGCACATGCCCTGGACGTAGATAATACACCAATAAGAAAAATAAACTACTGGTGTGCTGACAACCAGAAACAAATAACAAATTGGCAAGAAAACAACAGCAGTTGATGATAGAAACTTTCTGATGAAAAAACCCACAACAACAGTCACTGTCCTCACCAATATCGTTCACAGGGAAGGGGTGAAGGCATCACACTCCATCATTTAAAGAAGACTTCAAGAACATATAGAGTAAATACCACAGGGTGTAAACACACTCATCAGCAGCAAGAATCAGAAGGTCAGATTGGAATTTGGAAAGAAACATAGCGATGAGCCACAAAAGGTCTGGAACCAATATTAGCCTTTACCAAAGTATCTGAAAGGTCGAAGTGTGAACAAAAAAAGGATCTGCTCATGAACCGAAACATACTGTACAAGATCAGCAGTCAGGTACAGCTCCTGTAACAGGCTCACTAGTCTATATTGATGATGCAAATCATGACTGTAGCAGCAGAATTTAAAGCTCTATGGAAATATTATGCCTGTCAATTTACATATGTAATCTAACTGATAGGAACTTTGACAATGACCCCAAACAAAATGACAACACAACAAGTCATCAGGTCAAAAGATTGAACTTTTAGCTTAGCCAAGTCAGATTATGAGAACATGCATTTAACCCACCTGAACATGCATTTTACCTCCTTAAGAGAAGACTTCCCAAACCACACAACACCATTAGTAGTAGCTGGGATACAATCTTGGGAAATCAGCGCAAAAGCAGAATCCAACAATTTGGTGATATCAGTAGGTAACTGACTTGATGCTGTATTTTCAATCATGGGATATGCAACCAAAATGTATTTATTTTTATTATTTAGTTCATGTGTTCCCATATTTTTTGATTTCATATTTTTAACCTAAGGTGCCATGTTCAAAGATATTTACCCACATCGAAATATAAATATATATACACCACACCGTCTAACCCTTATGTGGGCACATAAATTAGCATAAGCTATGGGACAATATAGGTTATGCATGTGTACTGTATATAGATAAAGTATGCTGGCTAATGACTATATGATGATAATGATCTTTCTTTCTTTCTTTCTTTCTAAATCGTTACGCTCTAAAGCTTAGTTATCCTGCTTAGTGCTTAGTGATCCTGGAATAGGCGTTTATTGAAAATGAATGAATGAATGAATGAATGAAAAGACGTATAAAGAGTTTGAAAGTGGTTCTTACACCAGGTGGCAGCAGTTGCACGTTCCAGGTTTCTGAATGTCGCGTCTGGGAAGTTTGCTTTCACAAAATAGTTCATTATTGTGATCAGTTTGTATAGTAGAGGACAGAACCGCATGGATCGTACATGTGACATGTTTGCCTTAAGCTCACAAAATGTCTTCTGTTAATGGTGTACTGTATTCGGGGATGCACGAACTCTGATCCACCTGCGTAGGTAACTGACGTATGATCCAGTGCTAGTATAAAAGATCGTACGCTCGTCACAAGCCGTCATGACGATGCTCATGTCCTGTTCGTGTGCGCTCCTGCAGAAGGAGTTCAGTAGGTAGGTGACCGACACTTTATTCGACATTGGCGCCCGTTTATGAACCGCGACATGGACGAAACAGAGAACGCGTCTTCGTTGTTCCAAAACGAAAGCAATCTAGAGGACCAAAATGACAAAGTGTCGTTGACAGCTAAGGTGCCACTGAGTTATCAAATATCGACATCTATGTTGATCGGCGTGCTAATCCTGTGTTCGGTGTTTGGAAACGCGTGCGTCGTGGCGGCCATAGCTTTGGAGAGGTCCCTCCAAAACGTCGCCAACTATCTGATCGGATCTCTCGCCGTGACGGACCTTATGGTGTCTGTCCTTGTCCTGCCTATGGCATGCCTCTACCAAGTTTTCGACAAATGGACACTCGGACAGGTCGCGTGCGACATATTTATCTCGTTGGACGTTCTGTGTTGCACATCTTCGATTTTGCATCTGTGCGCCATTGCGCTGGACCGCTACTGGGCGATCACTGAGCCTATAGACTATATGAAAAAGAGGACGCTAAAACGTGCGGCGGTTCTGATCGGGGCGACGTGGCTGGTGGGTTTCTTGATATCAGTACCGCCCATGCTGATTATGAAATCGCAGCCCAAAAGCAAAGCAGAAGGCATGGCCAACCCGGAAGCCTGCGCTATCAGCCACGACCCATGGTACACCATTTACTCCACCTTCTGCGCCTTTTACATTCCGCTCATCCTCATGCTCGTGCTGTACGGGCGCATCTTCAAAGCGGCACGTTTCCGTATCCGCAAGACCGTACGCAGGACAGAGAAGAAAAAAGTCACATGCTTGACTGTGTCCCCTGCGCTTTTTAAGCGCGCTAATGGTGAGCCGGGGAAAAGCTGGAGGAGCAGCGTGGAGCCCAAGCCGGCGTCGTGCGTTAACGGCGCAGTGAAACACACGGACGATGGCGAGTCTGTAGAAATCGTGGAAGTTCACGGCAATTCAAAGCACGATCTGCCTTTGCCTAACACACCGAGTCCGGCACCGCTGTTCGAAAACCGACACGAGAAAAACACGGAGGCGAAGAGGAAACTGGCACTAGCGCGGGAGCGCAAAACCGTGAAGACGCTGGGCATCATCATGGGCACGTTCATCCTGTGCTGGCTGCCGTTTTTCATCAAAGCGCTGGTGATGCCATTCTGCCCATCGTGCGAAATGCCCTTGTGGCTCCAAGACGTGATAAACTGGCTCGGCTACTCCAACTCGCTGCTTAACCCCATCATCTACGCGTACTTCAACAAAGACTTCCAGAGCGCCTTCCAAAAAATCATCAAATGTCACTTCTGTCGAAAGTAACTCTGGATTGATTTGCGTTGTGAATCACTTTGAGACTAAATCTATAGTTTATTCGGGAACTGACGGGAAAATCTTTAGTAAACATTCCTTCAGATGGATAAAGAGTGATGACGTTTACCCCGTGGTGGGACTGGCTCATTATCATTTATCAATTTTATTATAAATTTGTTTCTGTTTTCAGAAAAGATGTATAATACTGTGTATAAAGGAAAGCCGTATACTGCTCATGTCAAGTGGAAGCAGGAACGTGTTCATGATGCGAAATAAAGTGTCTCCAAATTGAGTCCTTTGAGCTTCTTTGTGTCTTAGGTTTAGAAATGAAACAACAAAACAATTAAATACAAATTGTTATTTTTACTTTACTTCAAATTATTGCTAATTTATGCAATGTATCTGTTATACAAAAGAGGGATATCTTAGAAATAGAAATATTTGCGAAAAAAAAGATACATAGTAGTTGAAGATATCGTGATAATTGTATTCAATAACTTTTACTTTTGCAGTATGTCATTAAGCATGGTAATTAATTATACAGTAGTGCTATACTACTACTACTAATAATAATAATAATAATATTCTTTTTTTCCTCTTGTCATATAAATCTATCTCTATAAAAATGAGTCAAATATAGATATTTTCCAACGTGATCAAAATATGTCCCCAGATAGGTGAATTTAAATTTCTTTTTCACAATTAATTTTAATAATTAGGAAAATGGGAACAAAGGATAGAAAATGGGCTCATATACTGATAAAGCTCAATTTATTCATTGAAATCTAATTTCCATGTAATTTTCACCAGATCCCTCATGGCAAAGAGCAAGCAGAGGGCAAAAAACAGATGAAGCAATTTCATTTATATTTGCATGTTCAGGTTTCCAAACACAAGGTAATGCAGATAAATTATTTTGACAGATCTGTAAATATTTAATCAAATAGGTACAGGTCACAGCATACAATATACATTGTATAATGATTGGTTATTCATAGCTCTATTATGTTAAAAGAAAAAGTGTTTTTATAGCTATTCATACTAAAGTAAAGTGTTTAAAGTGAAAAAAAAAAATCCACATTGAACTGCTTACACATTGATCTTTTTTAAATAACATGAATTCCAATGGGTGTACATGATTTATATGATAATAAAATGTTGTCCTTTTATCTGTCCAGCTCTCTTCATCTAAATAGTCCACTCAGACAATCAGTTTCCCAAAATGTAACTTTCACGCTATTAACACCATCAGTGCCATTGCACTCATCATCTCATAGACTGTTAATCAGGTGAGGTGAGTCTCTGCCATAATACAGCACAATATATGTACTGAGTATATAGCTGCATTTCATTGTGCACAATGAATGCATACAATTGTGGAACTTTTATGTTGGGTGTCATCACTAATTCTGCACAGGAATTATTATTAATTTGATGTTGAATGTGGAAACTGAGAGAAATGGAGCTCTCTGGGGAAAATAATCTTTTAATCTTTTTTTAAGGAGCTAGCACAGAAACATTATTGTTGTAACTTGATTATGATGAATTTTTAATACTATTTTAAACTTAGGTTTGAGAAGGAGTAATTCTTTTACAACTAAACACCATTGACACTGTGATAGCAATTACAATATCCTCCGGTGACATGACCTTCATGGGATAATTGTAATTCACCATCAACCACCTATATATCATAAAAATCACTCAACACATAAAAAATATTCATCATCTAATCTCATCTCACTGTGTCATCTTCTACACTTTCCCCTGTATATAGGGTCGTGCGGGGCCTGGAGCCTATCCCAGGAAACTTAGAACATGAAGCAGGGAACACCCTGGACCAGGTGCCAATCCATCACAGATATTCCATCATATTAGTATTTATTGTATTTAAGCTTGGAGTTTTCCTATAAAGATTCCACTCATGTGAAATATGTTTGTAAAATAAAATGTTGAATCAGTCTAGTGTATTTTATAAGACAGAAATTTCCAAACTCTAAAGAAAAACATACTGTATACAAACACAAACATACTGTATGTACACCTTGCACAAGGACCCTTGGATAGCAAAGGATCTGTAGTTTCATAAACTAATTTACACATGTGGCTCTTAATCATTAAATTAGACATATTAAACATTGTTCATGTAAATCTGTTTCAAATTATCCTTTTTCCATAATATTTTTCACATGATTATATCATACTGTATGTGACCGAGTCTTTATATAGAATGGTTTTATGCAGAAAACATTGAATCTAAAAAAAATAAAATAATAAATTACATTATCTGGGTTTTCACAGACTGGGTCACATACAGTATTATTCACAGTGATTTACTTGATTTTACAGATGTTTTAGAGAAATACACCATCACATGCATAGATGATTCAAAAACATAATCAAGTGAAATTATGTTTTTCCATTTAGTAATTACAACTGCAGAGGACTACATTAAACATAAAAAAGTTCAAAATGTAATCTTTGTAGAATTAGAGTGTGTCCAGAAAGCATTCTTTTGTGTGCATATTCCATTCCATTCTATTCTATTCTATATGCTGCATTTTTATCAAAAATCATTCTTTTCTCATCCAGCAGATAATTTGTCACATACATTCATTCATATTGTGAAATTTCATATTGGTGAGCAGAGCTCATATTCCCGAGTCATTCTATCGGTCAAGCTGAAACCACTAAGAGCCACTCCACACAGCCGGCAGATATGCTGGTCTCCATAGTGACACTCAGAGGTTGAAAACTCCAGGTTTGAGGGGCAATTATCTGATCAAAAGCCCAGGACAATAGACAGAGTGTCACGTGGGCATCACCAACTGGACAAATACAGAGGCCGTGGGGTCCACACACAAAATGAGGAGTAGACTCATAGTGCTCCAAATGTAACCAAATAAAACACACCAGGACATGCTAAATAAAACAAATGTCATTCTTTTTCATTTTTATATAGTTTCATTTAATGTTGTGCAAAATCTACGAGAATGTAGAATTCCATGAAAGGTAGTAGCTTCTGATATAAATTAAATGAAACTACAGACAGTTATTCCTTCACCAGGCTCCATTCTTTTCTTTGTTAAAGTCAAAAAGACAAAAACTGCATCTTTGTCAAACTAAAACATGCAAAGCACAAATGCCTCTGTCCTATAAAACTAAACATTAAAGCTTTACTGTACAAAGCACAAACTCAAATGTTAATTTATTTCACCATATCAATAATTTTAGTAAATATATAGATTTTTTTTTTAATAATAGCATTTTTAAATGAATAATCCATCTGTACATAATAATTCACCAATTTATAATTGCATCCATGATACAAGTCACTGAATGAGCTGTTACCAGAAACATTAACATAATTAAAACAAAGGCTTAAATATAAACTTGTGTTTAGCCAGAACTATTATTCCAACATCTGTTGTAGACAATCAACACCTTCTTACCAATCAGATTTTAGAATTCAACAGCATTGAAATTATTTATTTTTTACAATACAAAGTGATTTACACCAACATTTTTGGAAACTCCACTGTAAAATGGATGCATAATCAGGTTGAGTACTATATTTCCTCTACATGCATCATTCCCAAATATTTTAAATGTGTTGCTTGTCTCTGTTTTGTCTGATCCCGATTACCCAACATGCTCCTTTCCCACCCACTCAGAAGGCAGATGAAGGCTTATAAGGAAGCAGACACCTTCACTTCGAGTCATCTACGTTTCAAAGCATTATTGTTGATTTGCACTGCCATGCAGCAGAAGTAAATGTGTGATTATCTTGCGGACCTAGAGATGAAGATAAAAAGTATTACAATGTACTCCCTGGCATTAAACGGAATTATGTGATCTGTGTTGTTTGAGCTGACACATATTTATTTAAGATGACACATAGATACACACTAACTGAAAAATTAGTTAATACCAAAGCCAGATTCACTATAATAATTCGAACTTGTACCCTGTTAAACATTTGCTATAGTCCTATAAATGGTGGCATATCTAATATTTTGGACACTTTTAAGATTAACAGTGGTGAAAATTCTACTGATATTAACATTTGCAAATTAGTGGATCAATTTATGTGAACAATTGTACCTCTCTGGTGTACAAATATAGTCTAGTAAAACATATAATTTGGTAAAGTGCTGAAATTTGTCATTAATGGGTAGTGATAATTGAATGCTTTTAAGTTAGTCATTATACAATTATAAAATTGGGATTTTTCCTTTGGGATTAATTAACTACTCTATTTATCTATGTATCTAGGTATCTATTGCCTCTTTTCCACTGCATAGTACGGCACGACACGGTTCAGTTCAACTCACTTCGGTTCGGCTCAGTTTGGCTTGGTTTGCGCTTCCATTGCAGTTTAGTAACGCTTTAGAGTGGGCGGGATTATTCACGTGTCGTTTAGTCGCGGCGCCGCTACTGCCGTGACATCATCGTAAACGCGCCACAAACAAACACACAACAATGGAGCATATCGACGGCATGGTGTTCTTCATTCTCGGCATGTGGATGTTTTTAACAGCGAGACGAAGGAGTTTGTTTCAAAAGAGGCTGATGGCAGCCAAAGAAAATTTTTGGTTAATACAAAAAGGTGCGTCCGATCCTTCTCTGGCTGTTTCTAAATATAGCTGTTCTGTTGTGTCTCGTGTCGAAAGTTCAGTGACGCAGTAATGACGATTTTCTCCGGCCAATCAGTGACCAGCGGAGTTTACACGTCACGTTTTGGTAACGGTTCGGCGCGCTCGGAACCTCGGCTGAGGTGGTACTAAAAAATGGACCAGGTACCAGGTACTGTTCCCAGTGGAAAACCCCCCAAAAGTCAGCTGAACTGAACCGTGTCGTGCCGTACTATGCAGTGGAAAAGGGCCATATCTATTCATTCATCTTCTATACCGCTTTATCCTGTATTTAGGGTCGCGGGGACCTGGAGCCTATCCCAGGAGACTCAGGGAACGAAGCAGGGTACACCCTGGACAGCGTGCCAATCCATCGCAGAGCACACACACACTATGGTCAATTTGGGAACGACAATTAGCCTAATCTGCATGTCTTTGGACTGTGGGAGGAAACCGGAGGAAACCCACCAAGCACGGGGAGAACATGCAAATGTAATGTAAAATGTAAACTGAGCTGAATAAAAGCAAATGGAGTGCAATTTAGTTTACACGTAATCTTAATTGTATTTGTAGTGAATGCCATCTGCCATAAGAAAACTGTAAAATCAATGAAAAAATGTATTTACAATATATTACAGTGAATATACAGTGCAAGACTATAAAACAACATTTACCACAGTACTTTAATATATAGTCCTGTTCAAAAGTTAGTACTCTGTCAATTAATTATATGTGTTTTTGTGCAAAAACAACACAAATCCTATGATCCTAGTGGGTATGAGTATTCAGCAAATCAGACCTAAGAGGTAAAAAACAATATATAATGTCTTTTTTTTACCTTCCATTTTTTATTTAACAAAAATTAAGCCAAACATTTAAGGGGTTAATCATAACCCCTTAATTGACTGATCATCAGAAGGGGTGTAGATGTCAATAAACGCAGAAGTTTTAACAATTTCCTGTTGTGGAGCATTCAGGTTTTGTGTTAACACAATGCCAAGGGTCAATGATCTTAGAGAAGTAATTGTTGCTGCATACCAATCCTGAAAGGGTTATTTCCAAACATTATGGAGTTCATCATCCTAAAGTGAGATAGATTATTCTCAAGTTTAAAGCTTGGGTTAGCTTCTTTATCATTATGCTACTGTAGTTTCTGGTTAGCATGTTTCCTTTAATGCTTATGTGGGTTAGCCTGCTTAAATGATTGTTAGTTAATAATTTGCCTGTTTGTTAATAAGAAAAGTAATAACTTAGTATGTATACTATAATGGTACTGTAATTTGTTAAGCCTCCTTGTTCATGGTGCCATGCTTAACTTTTTCAGCTTATGACTTTTGCCAGTTTAGATTGCTGCCTATCTGTTTCAAAACATGTTACTGCACTGATCTCTTTCACATTTTTTTCATATAGACCTTTAAATAGACTTGACAATTACTGGCAGTACTCTAGAAAGCTGTTTCTGTATTGCCTTTGGTAAAACAGCTTCACATGTTTTTTTGTGTGTGTGTGTGTGTGTGTCTGTGTGTGTTGGTAACATCTCTGCTCACAATGTCCCATTTTCATCTGCTCATTTTAACTTCTACCTTCTTCCTTCCTTCAGATCTTGACTTTATAACGTACAGCTGTATTTTTCCTTTTCCCTATCCACATCAACTGTCACCTGCCTTAAGCCTATTTCCTCCAGCCAAGCTTTTAACCTGCACTTTGTTAAACAATGCGGTACACTGACATCTCCCTGTCAAGTGCTGTCCGCAACAACCCTGTCCTGTCTTCCAATTCTTACATGTGATACAAATTTTTAACAACTCTGGACAACAACTGTAAAGACTTTCTTTGCTTCAGAGATGAAAGCTGCTAATTAATATGTATTTTGATGAGCTGAATTAATAAAGGACAAAAAAAAGTATTGATTGGCTACAGATTTCAAGATATTTGGGTTTTCATTTTAAGATTTTATAGATACTGTACATATAATACTCTACATAATATTAATAAGAAATAGTACATTTCTTATAAGTGACAAAGCAATCACAAGTTTAGACACACCTTCTAATTTCATGGTCTCTCTTTTTATTTCTTTTTACATTGTGAAACAATGCTGAAGGCATCCAAAATATCCAATAATCTTCTTTTTACAGTTGATATTGAGATGTGTTTGCAACTCTGTAAAGCCTTCATAGTGGCTTTAATCTGTGGTGCTGAACATTGGTGATTTTAATGTGGTAACTCTAAATGAACTTCTCCTCTGCAGCATTGGTAAGTTTTGCTTTTACTTTCCTGGAATGGACTTCATGAGAACCAGTTTCATCATGGTTCTTGATGGGTTTTTACAAATGCAGTATTCAAGAACAATCATGGATTAAAATAACAACAGACTGTTGTTACTTAATTACCTTATTCCATATGTATTCTTTCTTGTTGTTTTAAAATTTCCTGTATTGTCTAGAATGAAGTAAATATAAACAACATTTTGCACAACATTAAACCCATATATCAATATAGTGAAGTTAAGAAGCAAGACTGAATACATCAAAAGACATATGTTAACAATTTTTTAGTAATACTGTATTTTAAATACAATATGCACTGCCCAGCCAAAAATAAAAAAAATAAAAAGTCGCACACACTAATATTTCTTTGGAAAGCCTTTTGCTTTGATTATGGCATGCATTTGCATTGTCATTGTTTCAATAAGCTTCAATCTTAATCTTGTATTGATGATGGGAGAGTCAGACCACTGTTTAAAGTCATAGGGGTTATGATCTGGCCTCTTTGGTGGCCAATGCATGTGTGAAAATAATGTCTCATGCTAACTGATCCAATGTTTCACATTTAGAGCCTGATAAATACTGACATTGGCATCTTATATTATGCCTGAGCCATCGGGGGAGGGGGGGGGGTTATCATGCAGTTTATTCAGGCAGTCAGTTGACGTCATTTTTTGGGAACATAAGTTTGCTGAACCTAGACCTGACAATCAGAGGAAAACTCAAATTATAACACTGCCCTCTCAGGCTTTTGTGGTATACACTAGGCATGATGAGCTCCTTAGCAAATTGCTTTTTTTCCCTCTTCTGATTAGCCTCACTGATAAGTGGCTTTCATAAATCTGAGTTCTCTTAACATTGTACTTTTGGATATGCTCTTATTTTCAATATTAAACATAGTTCTAATGTAATTTCTTATGATTTGATTCATAATCATTAATCATTTTTATGAGTCTATTCTTTTCCTCAAAGATGATGATTCACCACTATCCTTCCAGGTTTTAATAATGCTTGGGCAGCTCTTAATCCAATTTTAGTAGTTTCAGCTACTAAAATTTGAGTAAAATTTTAGCTACCAATTTTGGTAGTTTCATCTCCTTCTATTGTACATATACTACATTATATTGTGGCGTGGGCGGGGCTGGCGACCGCCGGTTTTGGGCCAGCATTCTGTTGATGTTCACCCTGGGTGGGACATTTGTTTTAGGTTAGTGGTTTCGGCCAAGTTTAAGCATGTGTATGTGTGTTTGACCTGTGTGTTTATGCTTGTGCTGAGTTAATAAATTACTCCCAGTCATTACATTGGGTAGCCACCAAGCTCACTCGTCCTCCAAGATCCCTGCTAGCGTCGAAAAACGCTACATTGGTGTCAGAAGTGGGATGGAGATGTCCGAGTTGGAGCGAACGGCGGAGAAGCTGAAGAAGATCAAAGAGGGCCGCAGAGTGGCAGCAGAACTCCTACAGAGGAAACACCTTCCGGACGGTGATAGCACCAAAAAGGCGGCGCGGCAGAAGCAGAGCGGCGAGATGAGGATCCCGGCACTGGATCTCGGGGTGGAGCTTCCCACAGACCAAGCCCCGGCTCCGGGCACCGCTAAACGGCGAGGCGACTTACAGCTGCGCCTTCCTTTCTACAACGGCGCCGTCGAACCCTACGCATTTTTTGCACAAGTAGAGCTCGCCGCCAACCTCGCGTGGCTGTTCCCCAGCAGAAATCGCGGTCCGCGTATCACTCTCGCTTGAGGGTGACGCTCTCCGAGTGCTCGAGGACCTCCGGGCCGAGGAGCGGAAGGATTGGGCGAAGCTGCGGGAATCGCTCCACTTCCGGGTTCGGCGCGGGTGACCGTAGGGAAGCGGCTATGGACGTGCGATGCCTCGCGCGGTGGGGCTACCCTGACTTCGGGCACGAACAGCAGGAAGAGCTAGCTCGTCGTGCATTCCTCCGGGGGCTCCGACCGCTGCAGCTCCGCGAGCACATTAGGTTTGGCGGCACCCAGTTCTCTGGCCGAGGCACTGCGTGAGGCCGAGCGCGCTGAACCCATCATGGTCGAGCATGGCGGCGAAAGAGCCGAGCTACCTCCCGCCACTAGGGGGCGCTCGGGAGGTGAACCTGGCTGGGGACAGGGCTACCCGTGACGCAGCCAGGTTCACCTCCCGAGCGCCCCCTAGTGGCGGGAGGTAGCTCAGCTCTTTCGCCGCCATGCTCGACCATGACGGCCAGGCTACGAGCAAGACACTGAACTTCCGCGGCGACGCATAGGCCCGGGACCGCAGGATTACGGCCCTAACGTTTCGAGGCGCGAGGACAACGTACCCCAGCAGCCGTTAAACTAGGTCCGGGACGTATGGGACAACGCACTGGGATCTATGTGGGTTGTGTGCTGGACGGCGTCCCGCTGCGGGCGCTTGTGGACACCGGCTCCATTGTTTCACTACTCCGCAACGGAGTGTTGGGACCAGGCGAGTGCGCTGGCAAAGTGCCCAACCCAGCCCTCAGCATCCGCACCGTGTCTGGGAGCCATCTGAAGATACGGGCTCGTCGCTCGGTGCGAATCAACATAGGTGAGCACAGCTATGTTCATGATTTTTTGCTGGGGAACATTGAGGATGGCTGTATATTGGGGCTAGACATTTGGAAAAGTGGGGGGCGGTGCTCAGCCTAACGGACGGGACTCTTTGTGGGGATTTTGGCAGAGCTAGGTTGCTAACACCTAAACCACAGCCGCATGTGAAAGTAGCACACACCCGGGGGGCGGAACTTCCGGAGGCTGCGCCACACAAACATCCGGTACACGACCGATCGAGCATACTAGACGAGCTTTTGAAACGTAGCAGCGCGGGGTTGAATTTGACACAGACCGACACCTTGAGATCGTTCCTTAATGAATTCGCGGATGTTTTCGCGGTAGACGAGCGCGATTGCACCCATACCAATCTGGTGCAGCACAAAATTGATACGGGGAACGCAGCTCCTGTTCGGTTGCACCCGAGACGCCTCCCATTAGCTAAACAGGCTGTCGCCGAACAGAAGCTGCGTGAGATGGTCGACTCAGGCGTCATTGAGCCAGCGTCCGGACCGTGGTCTTCACCGGTTGTGCTTGTGCGTAAGAGGGACGATTCTTGGCAGTTTTGTGTCTATTACCGGCGATTAAACGAGGTGACGCGAAAGGACTCATACCCGTTGCCGCGGATAGATGATGCGCTGGAACATGTCGCAGGCTCGGCTTGGTTTAGCTCGTTGGATCCGCGTAGCGGATACTGGCAAGTAGAGCTCGCTCCGGAAGACCGCCTTAAAACCGCGTTCTCGATCGGGCAAGGGCTATGGCAATTTCGGTGAATGCCTTTCGGCCTGTGCAATGCCCCGGCTACGTTTGAACGGCTGATGGAGAAAGTTCTGGTGAATATCCCTCGGAACCGTTGCGTTGTCTACCTACAGTAGATGACTTACTGGTGCACGGCAAGGAGTTTGAGGGCGCGCTAGCTAATCTCCGGGAGGTATTTGTGGCTATTCGGCGGGCGAACTTGCGGCTTAATCCCAGGAAGTGCCAGCTGCTGCGGCGAGAGACTGCGTTTCTGGGCCACATAATTAGTGCTAACGGGATTGCTACTGACCCAACTAAAATCGCTGCAGTGCAGAATTTTGCCAGAACCGGTAAATGTGTCGCAGCTGTGCACTTTCCTCGGGTTAGCCTCGTACTACCGCCGGTTTGTGAAAGACTTCGCCACCGTCGCAAGTCCGTTGCATGGGTTGACCAAAAAGAACCAGACGTTCCGCTGGGAGGTTGTACATGCGTGCGCGTTCGCCCAGTTGCGTGAAGATTTGGTCACGTGTCCCGTCCTCGGTTATCCGGATGCATCACGCGCGTTCATCCTTGACACAGACGCGAGCGATGTAGGGCTGGGGGCCGTACTGTCTCAGGGTTCCGGTAACCAAGAGCGGGTTGTCGCATATTTCAGCCGCGCGTTGTCTGGGCCCGAGCGGAATTATTGCGTCACGCGGCGCGAGCTGTTAGCTGTCGTCGCGGCGCTAAAACATTTCCGGCCATACTTACAGTGGTGTGAAAAACTATTTGCCCCCTTCCTGATTTCTTATTCTTTTGCATGTTTGTCACACAAAATGTTTCTGATAATCAAACACATTAGTCTAACAACTATTAGTCAAAGATAACACAAGTAAACACAAAATGCAGTTTTTAAATGAGGGGTTTTATTATTTAGGGAGAAAAAAAATCCAAACCTACATGGCCCTGTGTGAAAAAGTGATTGCCCCCCTTGTTAAAAAATAACTTAACTGTGGTTTATCACACCTGAGTTTAATTTCTGTAGTCACCCCAGGCCTGATTACTGCCACACCTGTTTCAATCAAGAAATCACTTAAATAGGAGCTACCTGACACAGAGAAGTAGAACAAATGAGAACAAAAGTAATTGAGATCTATCAGTCTGGTAAAGGTTATAAAGCCATTTCTAAAGCTTTGGGACTCCAGCGAACCACAGTGAGAGCCATTATCCACAAATGGCAAAAACATGGAACAGTGGTGAACCTTCCCAGGAGTGGCCGGCCGACCAAAATTACCCCAAGAGCGCAGAGACAACTCATCCGAGAGGCCACAAAAGACCCCAGGACAACATCTAAAGAACTGCAGGCCTCACTTGCCTCAATTAAGGTCAGTGTTCACGACTCCACCATAATAAAAAGACTGGGCAAAAACGGCCTGCATGGCAGATTTCCAAGGCGCAAACCACTTTTAAGCAAAAAACATTAAGGCTCGTCTCAATTTTGCTAAAAAACATCTCAATGATTGCCAAGACTTTTGGGAAAATACCTTGTGGACCGACGAGACAAAAGTTGAACTTTTTGGAAGGTGCGTGTCCCGTTACATCTGGCGTAAAAGTAACACAGCATTTCAGGAACAGAACATCATACCAACAGTAAAATATGGTGGTGGTAGTGTGATGGTCTGGGGTTGTTTTGCTGCTTCAGGACCTGGAAGGCTTGCTGTGATAGATGGAACCATGAATTCTACTGTCTACCAAAAAATCCTGAAGGAGAATGTCCGGCCATCTGTTTGTCAACTCAAGCTGAAGCGATCTTCGGTGCTGCAGCAGGACAATGACCCAAAACACACCAGCAAATCCACCTCTGAATGGCTGAAGAAAAACAAGATGAAGACTTTGGAGTGGCCTAGTCAAAGTCCTGACCTGAATCCTATTGAGATGTTGTGGCATGACCTTTAAAAGGCGGTTCATGCTAGAAAACCCTCAAATAAAGCTGAATTACAACAATTCTGAAAAGATGAGTGGTCCAAAATTCCTCCAGAGCGCTGTAAAAGACTCGTTGCAAGTTATCGCAAACGCTTGATTGCAGTTATTGCTGCTAAGGGTGGCCCAACCAGTTATTAGGTTCAGGGGGCAATTACTATTTCACACAGGGCCATGTAGGTTTGGATTTTTTTTCTCCGAAAATAATAAAACCCCTCATTTAAAAACTGCATTTTGTGTTTACTTGTGTTATCTTTGACTAATAGTTAAATGTGTTTGATGATCAGAAACATTTTGTGTGACAAACATGCAAAAGAATAAGAAATCAGGAGGGGGCAAATAGTTTTTCACACCACTGTATACGGGCAAACCTTCTTGCTGCGGACCGATCACACTTCGTTAGTTTGGTTGCTTAACTTTAAAGAACCTGAGGGGCAGTTAGCGCGTTGGCTGGAGCGATTACAGGATTATAGCTTCACCATTCAACACCGTGCCGGGAAGCTACACGCTAACGCCGACGCGTTATCTCGCCGACCATGCAGCGAAGCGCGTTGTCGGTACTGCGAGCGGGTCGAGGAGCGCGGTTGCGACGTAGGCCAACCTCCGGAACCACTGACGCACAACCTCCCTCCCATTCATTCCCCCCGGACCCCCCGGGGGTGATCAGCTGACCGTTCCGGCGTGCAGCCGAGTCACTGCCGCGTCGAGGGCACCTCCCACAGTCATCTCACCTGTGCCCCAGCTGGACAGTGAACAGCTCATGGCCGAGCAGGAGGGTGATCCGGTTCTGCATCAAGTTCTGGGTTGGGTTAAAGCGGGCCTGAGACCGGATTATACTGTGATCACTCACCTGGGGTTAGAGGCAAAGGCTCTTCACTCACAGTTTACCCGCCTAGCATTGCGGCAAGGGTTACTGTACCGCCGCTGGGAGCGGCCGTGCGGCGCTGGCGAATGTTTCCAGTTTCTGGTACCAAAAACTTTCCGGGCATGTGTGCTGAGGTTGGTTCATGGGCATACGGGTTCAGGACACTTCGGTGTGACAAAAACTTTGCGGCGGTTGCGCGCTCGCTTCTACTGGCCGGGCTGTCACACTGATAGTGAACTCTTTGTTCACAGATGCGACTCCTGCACGGCGAAGAAGGGCCCTACCCAGCGCTCGCGAGCCCCGCTGCAGGACTTTCAGGTGGGGTCACCCATGGAGCGTATGGGCGTGGACATTCTTGGACTGTTCCCAGTTTCCGATCGGGGTAACTGTTATTTGCTGGTCGTCGTGGATTACTTCACCAAGTGGCCGGAGGCTTTCGCTGTGCCTGATCAGAGCGCCTCCACCACGGCCCGAGTACTAGTGGATGAGGTGTTCAGCCTGTTCGGCGCTCCAGAGCAGTTACACAGCGATCAGGGGCGCAACTTTGAGGCGGAGGTGTTTGCGGCGGTGTGCGAACGCCTCGGGGTGAAAAAGACCCGCACCACGCCACTTCATCCACAAAGTGACGGCCTTGTGGAGAGCTTCAATCAGACACTCACCACACAACTCGCCCTACTTACCAGCGATCGGCAACGCGATTGGGACGAACATTTGCCTCTCGTGCTTTGGGCATATCGCACAGCAGTACAGGAGTCATCGCAGCTAACGCCAGCTGTTCTCATGTTTGGCCGCGAGCTACGCACTCCAGTGGACCTTGTTTTCGGACCACCTCCACAATCGGATTTACCCACGGAACCGGGGTTGGATTATTTTTGTTCTTTGAAAGAAAAACTGTTCCGGGTTCACAAGTTAGCGCGCAAACACTTGGCGGACGCCGGTGTTAAGCAGCGCCGGGTTTATGACACTCACAGCCGGGGGCGAGACTTTGAGCCGGGAGAGCAGGTATGGGTTTATTCCCCGAGAAGGAAGAGAGGGCTATCACCCAAACTTATGTCCCACTGGGTGGGACCCTGTACGGTGCTCGCTCAGCTTTCGGATGTCGTCTACCGGGTGCGGCTGGCGGGGCGATCGCGGATGATTGTGCTTCACCGAGACCGTCTCGCTCCCTACCAGCCGCATGCTGGCGAGACGGCAACTGTTGCGGAGGCCGGACCGCCTCCGGCTAATGTTCACGTTTCTTCTACAGCAGGGCTCCGGCGTTCACAGTGCCAGCGCCGCGAGAGACTGAAGAATTAGGGGTGACCAGGGACGGTCACAGCTCGGGTGGGGGCTGGCGACCGCCGGTTTTGGGCCAGCATTCTGTTGATGTTCACCCTGGGTGGGACATTTGTTTTAGGTTAGTGGTTTCGGCCAAGTTTAAGCATGTGTATGTGTGTTTGACCTGTGTGTTTATGCTTGTGCTGAGTTAATAAATTACTCCCAGTCATTACATTGGGTAGCCACCAAGCTCACTCGTCCTCCAAGATCCCTGCTAGCGTTGAAAAACGCTACAATATGTATTACATTATAATAGATATCACAATGGAAATCTTGCATAATAATAATAATAAGAAGAAGTAGAAGAAGAAGAATTAAAAGCAATTTACTCTTAAAGGGGTTGTTAATTTTTATGGGTTATCCCGTATTTAACCGCATTTAAGCAATATCACACTCAATGTCATGCTGTTGTGATGAATATCAGCATGACTATGAGCACAAGGGCACAACCACAAATATCATATTACGATTTGTCTGTTTATTTAAGTAGTTATTGTTACCTGGCAGATCTGGCAATCGACAATTAGAGACAGATAATTCAAAAATTGTGAAAGTAGGTTTAAATTCTTAATGCTACTTTCTAGCCAAAAGGTGAGATGAATAAGAGGTGGTATACTCATTCATTCATTCATCTTCTATACCGCTTAATCCTGTGTTCAGGGTCACGGGGGACCTGGAGCCTATCCCAGGAGACTTCGGGCACTAGGCGGGGTACACCCTGGACAGGGTGCCAATCCATCGCAGGGCACACACACATACACACACTCAATCACACACTACGGGCAATTTAGGAACGCCAATTAGCCTAAACTGCATATCTTTTGGACTGTGGGAGGAAACCGGAGTACCCGGAGGAAACCCACCAAGCACGGGGAGAACATGCAAACTCCATGCACACAGAGACGGGAATCAAGCCTGGCCGGGGAATTGAACCCAGACCCTGGAGGTGCAAGGCGACAGTGCTAACCACTACACCACCGCGCCGCCAGGTGGTATACTATCCTACAAATATTATAAGTTATAAGTATCTCTTTATATTTCCACTTGTTTTGCTTTGGAGCATCAACTTAGTCAACTCCCGGATTCTGGGGTTAAATGCCAAGGATTAAATGGGTTAAAATGGAAGCCTCTACTGCCGTGACATCATCGTAAACGCGCCACAAACAAACACACAACAATGGAGCATATCGACGGCATGGTGCTCTTCATTCTCGGCATGTGGATGTTTTTAACAGCGAGACGAAGGAGTTTGTTTCAAAAGAGGCTGATGGCAGCCAAAGAAAAATTTTGGTTACTTCAAAAAGGTGCGTCCGATCCTTCTCTGGCTGTTTCTAAATATAGCGGTTCTGTTGTGTCTCGTGTCGCAAGTTCAGTGACGCAGTAATGACGATTTTCTCCAGCCAATCAGTGACCAGTAGAGTTTACACGTCACGTTTTGGTAACGTTTCGGCTTGGAACCTCGGCTGAGGTGGTACTAAAAAAAGGACCAGGTACCAGGTACTGTTCCCAGTGGAAAACCCCCCAAAAGTGAGCTGAACTGAACCATGTCGTGCCGTACTATGGAGTGGAAAAGCGCCATTATAGTAAACAGTACGCGCATACACGGATGTTGATTATACCAGTGAGAGACGAGCACTAAGACCCAGCAGGGGAGACGATTACTTGCAATTCCGCAGTGGAAAGAGAGAGAAAAACCATTGGCTCAGTTGTGATCACGTGACGCTCGTTGTCAAAACAAGAAGCGCATGTGTGATACATGATACTCGGTACTCGTAAACCAAGACAATGCTCATTTTTAAGTAAAAAAAAAAAAAAATCTTTGCTCGTCTTTCGGAACATTCGCAAACCGCTTTACTCGCAATCCGAGGTTCCACTGTATTTTGAATTCTGTTCATGAGCCTTTTTTTATTTGCCCCCTAGTGGTTTGCCCCCTAGTTCATTTTCCCCCTAGTGGTGCACTACTGCAGGTGTGCCTTATTGGAGATTTATTTTGTGATTTATTTTCCTCATTAACAGTCCTGTCTCATGTCACATGTTTATTCAGTTACTGTAGCTTCCTAATCAATAGTTTTACAGTATGTAAGCTTCCTGTTTTCTGTACTGTGTTGTCTCTCACAAGTTTTGTTTATCACATAATCAGTTTCGTTTCATGTTTCTATTCTTGTTTCTGGCCAGTTACTGTTATTTTCCAAAGCAGAACAATAATAAAATGTCTGCATTTGTCCTCACATCCCATCTACAACTCCCTATTCGTGACAGCATTTTATTTTTGTAGAAACAAAATAATGTCCCAAATTTAGCAGAAGTTAAAGAAATACAGAACACAAATTCTGCTGAATGTTTTTTATTTTTATGTGCCCACCTTGACCTGGCATGTAGATTCATTGAGTAGGTAGGCATCAGGCTATGATTTGAAGGACATGAGTTTGAGCCTTGCTAAGATTCAGTTTTGATAAGTTTTGCCACCAAACCCACACAGAAGCAAGTTAAAATCTTCTATCTTCTATATTTCCTCTAAATATTCAAGTAATTCAGGCACATACAATTAGCTATTACGCTAAAAGGTCGGGGTACTCAATAGACGGACTCTGGTCCGCATCCAGACCCAAATACGGTTAAATCTGGACCAACGCCAAAACAAACATGCTAATTTAATCATAATCCAAATGAGTTCTCAATGAAGTGCGCAACTGTGTTTCCGCGCGATATATCTTTGAGTCTTCTAGTGATGGGTCGTTCATGAACCATTCGTTCTTTTTGAACAAATCTTTAACGTGAATCAGAAGAACGAGTCATCTCCGAGAGTGATTCGTTCATTTTCTACTGGGCGCGCATGCGCAAATCATCGCAAAACCTCCATTGGCTATGTACAGGAAACAGAATTGAACGGTTCTCAACGAATCACCAAGTCCCGAGTTGTTCGTTCCTTTGTTACGTGACTCCCATAAACGCTATGCGGTGCAGTAGATTCAAAAGAATGAACGACACAGACTGGAAGATATAAGAGATGAGCTACTCATTCTGTTTATTATAATATGTCCTTAATATCCTAAAGGCCTGCTCAAAGCTGGCCATTGATATAAGTTGATTTTGAAAACAGTGAATTTAAGAGTGAGTGGACAGAAAAATATTCACTCGTGCTCCCCGTGGGAAGCAGAAAACCAATGTCCTTAATCTAGCAATCAAAAGTCAATCTTCTCACCTTCTGGACAAAGATGGTTACTACAGCAGGTGTTCCTGTCCTGCAGAAAATGGCCCTTCAAATTCTTCAAAATGTTTTCCTCAACGTACGGCTATGAATCTGTCGTTTCAATTATGAGCACGGTGAAAAACACATATCGCAGCACCCTCACCAATTTACATCAGTGCCTCCACCTGGTCCTCACACCTTTTATGCCCAAGTTCAAACTATTGGTGGCACAAAGAAGATGTCACTTTTCACACTAAAAGGACTACCATGTCAATTTTGGGTATTGTTAAAAAATTTTGGGTTTGACTTTTTTTGTAGTTGAAATTGGACTGTCATTATTCCGGACCACGCACGAAATCTTGGTTGCAAGAATATTTATTTATAATAAGTTTATTTTCTTTGTTGTGTCCCTTGACCCTAGACCGGGGGTCGTAACAGTAATGCCTTAATTTTTGAGTGCTTAGGTCATGTGACATGGCATGATTGGAATCATGTACAGTAGTACCAAATGAAATGAGTGCTCAAAAAATAATTTATTATAAAACAGTGGGATGCAAAAAGTAATTTACCTTTATTCCAGGTGTACATTCCTGTGTGTGTGAAGGTGAGAGGAGGAGGCACGTGTGTTATAAGAAACAGTACACGCGCGCTGTACACACACGCTTACAAACACAAAGTAAAATATGTTTCACACGCACACACATGTTAATTATACTAGTAAGGGACGGGCACTAAGACCCAGCAGGGGAGACGATTACCAGCAATTCCACAGAGAAAATCTATTGGCTCAGGTGTGATCACGTGATGCTCGGCCTCAAAACGAAGCGAATGCGTGATACATGATACTAGGTATTCGTAAACCAAGACTTGTTCGTTTTTCAAATAATTTATTTAAAATCCTTGCTCGTCTTGCGGAACATACGCAAACTGCAAACGCAACTCTGAGGTTCCAGTAATTTTAAATGAAATTAGTTAATCTGTGCACTAAATGTTTTAAAAGTACATGGAAAATTAACATCTAAAAGCACAATATAAACCATTGGATATTCCACTCTTATCTTTTAACTTTATGGCCCGCCAGTTCGCTTTAGTTGTGTTTGCTTATGTGTGAAAGACAAAAACCCAGCATGTGCCTCAGTGGCGGCCGCTAGCTTTTGAAACAGGGGAAGCTCATATTAGAGCTTCATCATAAAATTCATTATATTATTTGTACGTCAATTCTGGCTAGTTTCCCCTTCCACGAGGTACTTAAATTATATGAACGAACTAACTTTACAATGCTGAAACAAGGAGCAAAGTCAAGAACGCTATAATATATATATATATATATATATATATACATATATATATATATATATATATATACAGTGGTGTGAAAAACTATTTGCCCCCCTCCTGATTTCTTATTCTTTTGCATGTTTGTCACACAAAATGTTTCTGATCATCAAACACATTTAACTATTAATCAAAGATAACACAAGTAAACACAAAATGCAGTTTTTAAATGAGGGGTTTTATTATTTAGGGAGAAAAAAAATCCAAACCTACATGGCCCTGTGTGAAAAAGTAATTGCCCCCTGAACCTAATAACTGGTTGGGCCACCCTTAGCAGCAATACCTGCAATCAAGCGTTTGCGATAACTTGCAACGAGTCTTTTACAGCGCTCTGGAGGAATTTTGGCCCACTCATCTTTGCAGAATTGTTGTAAATCAGCTTTATTTGAGGGTTTTCTAGCATGAACCGCCTTTTTAAGGTCATGCCACAACATCTCAATAGGATTCAGGTCAGGACTTTGACTAGGCCACTCCAAAGTCTTCATTTTGTTTTCCTTCAGCCATTCAGAGGTGGATTTGCTGGTGTGTTTTGGGTCATTGTCCTGCTGCAGCACCCAAGATCGCTTCAGCTTGAGTTGACAAACAGATGGCCAGACATTCTCCTGCAGGATTTTTTGGTAGACAGTAGAATTCATGGTTCCATCTATCACAGCAAGCCTTCCAGGTCCTGAAGCAGCAAAACAACCCCAGACCATCACACTACCACCACCATATTTTACTGTTGGTATGATGTTCTTTTTCTGAAATGCTGTGTTACTTTTACGCCAGATGTGACGGGACACGCACCTTCCAAAAAGTTAAACTTTTGTGTCGTCGGTCCACAAGGTATTTTCCCAAAAGTTTTGGCAATCATTGAGATGTTTTTTAGCAAAATTGAGACGAGCCTTAATGTTCTTTTTGCTTAAAAGTGGTTTGCGCCTTGGAAATCTGCCATGCAGGCTGTTTTTGCCCAGTCTCTTTCTTATGGTGGAGTCGTGAACACTGATTTTAATTGAGGCAAGTGAGGCCTGCAGTTCTTTAGATGTTGTCCTGGGGTCTTTTGTGGCCTCTCAGATGAGTTGTCTCTGCACTCTTGGGGTAATTTTGGTCGGCCGGCCCCTCCTGGGAAGGTTCACCACTGTTCCATGTTTTTGCCATTTGTAGATAATGGCTCTCACTGTGGTTCACTGGAGTCCCAAAGCTTTAGAAATGGCTTTATAACCTTTACCAGACTGATAGATCTCAATTACTTTTGTTCTCATTTGTTCCTGAATTTCTTTGGATCTTGGCATGATGTCCAGCTTTTGAGGTGCTTTTGGTCTACTTCTCTATGTCAGGTAGCTCCTATTTAAGTGATTTCTTGATTGAAACAGTTGTGGCAGTAATCAGGCCTGGGGGTGACTACAGAAATTGAACTAATGTGTGATAAACGACATTTAAGTTATTTTTTAACAAGGGGGGCAATCACTTTTTCACACAGGGCAATGTAGATTTGGAGTTTTTTTTCTCCCTTAATAACGTAAACCTTCATTTAAAAACTGCATTTGTGTTCAGTTATGTTATCTTTGACTAATTGTTAACGGTTTTTGATGAGCAGAAACATTTAAGTGTGACAAACATGCAAAAGAATAAGAAATCAGGAAGGGGGCAAATAGTTTTTCACACCACTGTATATATATATATATATATTTTTTTTTTTTTTTCTATATAATGATTTGTGCAAACAAAAATGGTTTATATCACCAGCAAACAATACAGAGTGCAGCAGTTCGTCGTACCACTTCACCTGCAAATCCGCATGGGACTGAACTCGAATCTCTATAGCGCTTATGTATACTTAAGACATGCTGTCAATCAAAAAAGCGGTTCCGCCCTTTCAACAGCTCCTCCTATCATCATGCAGCAGCCCAGTGTCCTGGCCCGCCCACTGCTCCATTCACTCCCAGCTGAGCTTCCCTGGAAGTGACGATTTTGGTGCATTTTTCCAATTACCGTCCAGCTTTTCTGCAGTGAAAAAAGCTCCTCTGTGCTTCGCCATAGAGCTCCAGTGAAGCTGGGCTTCAGGAGGGTTTAACGCACTGTGCTGCGCGGAAATGTATGACAAGAAAATCGTGTCAAACATTCTACAATAAATACCTGATTCTGAACGAGCTAGTCATGAAGTTGAACGTGTTCTTGCGCACTTTTATTAAAACCAATATAAATACAACAGTGCATATATGAGCATTTATTTTCTGATATAGTAGAGGAAGCGGAGCTTCCCTTGTAGTCTTAGAGCAGCCGCCACTGATATGCCTGTATGCGTGATACAGCACAAAGTGATCAAAAGCTGATTTGATGCACTGTGATGTTTGGCTTTATGGTTTACAGGTGTGCTCTTTGTTACTGTGTCTTTTGGGATTGTTCTTAGTTGACAAAAAGGTACACAAGTCCAAAGTTCACATTCTTGATACTGGGTTGAGCCACGGTCTATCCAGGCAAAATTAGTTTCTGTATTATTGAGGAGAAAACTTGTCAGTTGGAACGTTTCTCATCTGGAGGAAACCTGCTTTATTTGAGGCAGACAGATTGCTCTATTATCAAGCATTGTGCTTTGGGAGTAGGTGATGAGCTCTCAGATCTGTCAGGACCCGATCTAATCAAACAGCTGTGAACATTTTCTCCTGGCTTTACATCAAATATACAACTAAACCCAGGCCAGTATTTGATGATTTACTGAAAGGTTTTGTTAGATGAAGGCTTGCTGTCCCCTGTCCCAAACTGAAAGGCCTGTGCATGGTGGGGATTTTTTTAAACAGAATAGAAGGAAGAACAATAGATCTGTTATTATTGCAGAAAGCCTTGAGGATTAAACAGCTTTTGCTCACTGGCCATGAAAGGAAACATTTTTTAAAATAATCTCATAAAACAACACAAATGCAGTATCACAAGCATATACAAAATGATGCAGACACACAAACACCATATCTCTCTCTGTCTCATGCGCACACACATACAGTAGTATGCTAGTATGCTAGAGCAAGGATGGGACAAGGCAGCCAACAGGTGCTCCAACAAATCATATAATAATTTTAGAATAACATTCCCAAATGTTAGTACACAACAGCATCAAGAAATTGAAAGAAAGCCATCAAATCATCAAATTCCAATGTGTAAACCACTTATGAAAATGTGATCTCAGATGCCTCCAGTCATTACTGTCTTAAAATCCATCATGGGTGCGTAGTGGATATCACGATGAGGGCTTGACAACACTTCGGTAAACCTCTATCAATTAACACCATTTGTCGCTGCATTTACATTTGTGCTTTAAGGCTTAAGGAAGGCATATAGTACATCTATACTGTTTTGTCAAAGTCTTTTCTGAAAATAGACAGTGTGGTCCTGTGGTCCGGACAAGTCCACATTTCAAATAATAATAGGACACACCATAAAACAAAACCGGTGGAGTTCTTGGAAACAACAGCTGTCATGTACTCTTGGTCACAGCCAGCATCATGATATGGGGTGTTTCTGTGAGGGCATCATTAATGCAAAAAAAAAAAAGTTATTTTTGGAGAATATTCTGCCATCCAAACACGACCCTTTTCAGAAAGATCCTTGTATTTATTTAGCAGGACCACGCCAAACCGTGGTCTGCCCGGATTAAATGTGCATGGTTGCTAAACACTTATCTAGTATACAGTAGGTACTAGACTGGCCTGCCCAGAGGTGGAAGTAACGAATTACATTTACTCGCGTTTCTGTAATTGAGTAGTTTTTTTGTGTATTTCTATTTTTTAAAGTAGTTTTTAAAATCTGTAATTTTACTTTTACTTAAGTACGTTTTGTTTGAAGTATTGTAATTCGCTACATTTTAAATCATATTCGTTACTTTAATTACAGATTTTTAAAACTACTTTAAAAAGTAGAAATACACAAAAAAGCTACTCAATTACAGTAACGCGAGTAAATGTAATTCGTTACTTTCCACCTCTGCTTAGGACACAAGGCAAGGTACAACTTGTATGGACTGTGGACTATAGGCGTACCTAGTGGAAACCCACCAAGCACGGGGAGAACATGCAAACACCATGCACACAGAGAAGACAATCAACCCTATACCCTGGAGGTGCGAGGCAACAGTGCTAACCACTACAACACCATGCTACCCTTAACAAGTGTTATTAACAGAAATTGTGATGTTCCACACTGGTAAACTGTCGCCTTTTTCGAGGATATAGCAGCAACCAGATTTGAAATGAGTGCATATTTACAACAAACAATTAAATTCACATGTTAGAGTTTTCAATATTGTACAAAGTAAAGAGACTTTTTAGATGATTACTTTTGGTTTTTATTGCCAATTCCCCATTTTATTCAACACAGGGGTATGATAAGGCTGCGGTCAGCTATCAAAGTCAAATTTAAACTGGAAAAGGAGGAGCCTGATTATCCTGTCAGCTAATTAATTAAATCTATCGATAAAAATATCAACCGCAGGCATATTTGTCTATCTCTGAACAGAAACCAAACCTTCTAATTCTAATTCATTTGAAAAAAAAAAAAAGTCCATCATATGCATTTCAGTCATTCGACCCACAAACACTATTTTACCCATCCAGTAGTTTTGCTTCACTGATCATATGACAGAAAGAAGCAATGTGATTGACTCTTATTGGATGCATCATGTATTGCTATGTAATGTGGTCACTCATGTCACATTTGGCCAAAAAATATGTAAGTTAAAAGCATTCGAATGATGTTCATCAACTTATGCACACAAACTGGTCATAAACTCAAAACATTATTAAATGTATAGATTTTTAGTTCTCACATGTGGATTTTGACATTTTATATATATATATATATATATATATATATATATATATATATATATATATATATATATGGTACATACAGTACAGTATAGTTTCAATTGGTCTCTATAAACATGGACAAAAACAGTTCCAATTTTTCTTTCACATTATACTCCAAAATTAAATAAAAATAGGAAGTATATTTAGATCTAAATATTATTATCTGGAATTTTAGCTGAACTTCTCCTTTAAGACACAACAGAGGAAGCGATAAAGAATGCAGTGGAAAAGCTCTCCAGGAAATCCCACCCTATGAAGCCACAGAGTTACAAGGGAAATACAGTAAATGGATCATGCTGGAGCAAAGGCAAGTCAGGAATAAAGCTGTAAATAAATTAGTGGCCGGTCCTAGTAATCTCTCTCTCTCTCTCTATATATATATATATATATATATATATATATATATATATATATATTGCTAAAAAACCACTAAGGGAACACTTAGTCCCGGTTTGACTTGAACACCTCTCATATGTGTATGCATGGTTCAAACTGGGACTGCAAAACCGGGTCAAGTGTTCCCTTTATTTTTTTTGAGCATATATATATATATATATATATATATATATGTATATGTACAGCATATATATCAGCAGCGAAGACTGGATGGAAAAGATTTCTGTAAAGAGATGTTTATTTAACATTTATAGAAGGAGTATGCTGTGTCAGCTCCTTTAAAAGTTTGTGGGATGTTTATTAATTACACTACCTGGCCAAAAAAAGTTGCTGTTCCACAAAAATCTAATTATTGGCCTGCATCAAGCAAAGAACAGCATGGGTAAAGAACTGACAGACATATTATTAAAACCTGAAAGGATATTGTTGAATCATCAATTTGCCAAAAAAAAACTAAAAAAAAAAAAAAATGTGGTCGAAGGAAAAAAAAATTCAGAATAGAGATTACATGAATGCTTAGTGAAGTTATTTAATATGAAAGCAAGGGCATTTCCATATGTATAATGTGATGAGAACTCACAAGATTAGGACCTAACAGGTGTGTGGCCATGAAAAAAACATTTGTTTAATTTGCTAGTGAGCATAAGGAATGGACTTTGGAAAATAGAAAAAGGTCACGTGATAGAATGAGATTTAAATTCACTCTATTCCAGAGTGTTGGACATGTCAGGTTAAGAAAGGAAGTGTATGTTGCATAGGGCCCACTGTACATGCCTTTGGAGAGTTATTATCTGTGGTCGCTTCACTTGAGAGAAAAGAAATTAAGAAATTTTAGAGTGTACAACATTTTTTTTGCCCAAGCAGTGTAAAAAGGTGGGGAAATGATATACAAGTTCAGAATTCCAAAAATACAATTGTTGGTAAATTTATGTGTTATAAGAGGAATAAAACTTTATTGGATGTGCTGACAGGAAAATAATTAACTTTCTGTTTTCCAATGAACAGTTATGTCTTATCACTGCTTAAGGTGAGTATGTGATGATATTAAGGCATATTATTTGTGCCGTGGAAGTTATAAGCTTCACCTGTCAGTGAAAACCTTCTGCTATCAATGGTCAAAAAAGCTACAACACATATACTGTAAGTCCATGCTGAGATGGATAAGATGTAGTAGTACCACAGGCTACATCTAAGGATGCAAGTTTCTAAACAAACAAACAAGTAAATCTATGACATACACTCAAAAAAATTACTCGTTGAATGAACATAATTAAATTATGGAAAGAATTTCCACCTGATTTAATGGCTTTCGTTCAGCATTAATCAATTTTGTTGGCCCAACTTAATGTTTTTAGGTTCCGTCAAATTAATGTTATTAGGTTCATTTAACTTATTTACTACAGCTGCGTCCAACATAATTTAATACTGTTAACATAAATGAATAGGGTTGGTACAACAAATTTTTCAGTTGTAAATTAAGTTGATCCAACTCAAGTAAATTTAAATTTCAAGCCCTGGTCAACAGAATTCTGTGAAGGAAGGAAACAGACAAACGGGATAAAACAGAGATTTTTATTTTACACCAGGAGCAACTTACAAATGAGGTCTCAATTTGAAAAGATGTACAAAACATAAAACACCACAAATAAGTATTAATTAAAAAAAAAAACACCAACAGAAACGTTTTGTACTTTATAACTGTAGGTTATGACTTTTAAATATGACCGTTAGATACGTTGGTCAGGAAACTCCTGAAGTCAGATGCAGACACACTTTCAGTCACAAACTGCTGTGAAAAAATACAGAGATAGATATTCAATTAAAATTCATGATACTTAATTTAGCAAATGAACAATATTTATACTTTGTTCCTCTCGCTTCACAACTCATGAGAACAGACCGAAACCAGAACCGAACTGCAGATTAAGCACGCGCATATAACCGTCGGTATTTTAAGTGTGATTAAAAATACAAGAAATAGCTTAAACCAAAATAATGTGACTAAACATCGCTAAACAACAGGTGACATTTATGTTCAGTATTTCGTTTCTATTTAGAAAGATGGGAATTAATTCCTGCTTACCTTTTCCACAAGCCCGCCAACGTTTGTCTTCTGTGTTCTCTTCTCGCGATATTTCCGGTTTTGCTATTTCCGGTTTTAGTATTGACAAGATCTCATTGGTTTATCTCAACATGATTGAATCTAGTACTTGTTAAGTTGTTGAATTTCATGCAAATACAACATAACTTATTCATGTTTAGCTTGGAAACATGAAATTATTATGTACAAAACACATATTACATTTTAGTACATGTAACAGATAGCCAAGTTAATTTTTTTGAGTGTAAAAGCTACCTGAATCACTCGACTTTGAAAGGCAGTCTCTTAGCAAAAGCTTGATGGATGAGAGAGAGGACAGGGTTCTGACCCAATGGGTCACAGGGATGAGTGTTCAAAGAGAACCACCTGTGACTGACTCACGCTCGAGTGCCTGTAGGGCAGCACAGTACCTATGCGGGAATATACCTCTGCGTCAGACTTAGGGCTGGGCGGAGTAGTGTAGATGATGGGGGGCGACAGAGGCACAATCGAGGGTGGTCGAGATGAAAGTGGAAGTGGTGGAGGGAGGCGTGGAGGGCAGACTGCGTGAATTGGAACTACAGCTGGAGGTGTAGTAAAAGAAGGCACTTCCACAAGGGGATGGATGTTCACTGAAGGCAAACCTGAGGATTCATGTAGATGTTTCAGGTTGTAGTTTGCCATGTGGTAGAAGCTGAAGTACTCCAAAGCATTTCCTGACTGAGCTAAACGCAGTTTGTGTCGCAGGAGAAGAACACAGTAAAGCAGAACCAAGATGAGAAATCCAGCAAAAACCATAAGCATCAAGGCCACGTTTACTTCCAAGCAAGACTGAGAAACAGCTGAGGCCTTAGAACTGTCATATTGCGGATCCTTGCCAGATAGTATGTCTTCAAGGTGTTGACGTTTCAGTCCATCAGAACTCTCCACAGGCAGTGTGGGAAACTCCAGAGCCGTCGTTTCAGTAACTGATTCAGTTGGCATGGCTGTTTCCCCTAAACATAAACTACAGAGGATGCATCATTGCAGATTAATGTTTCTGTCGAGGGTATGGCAGTCACACTTAGCAGAGCATCGGCTTCAGTTGTGGACTCCAGAATTCAAAATAATGGCCAGTTCCTCAAAAAAGTATCAGAACAGAATAATTAGGAAATTATATATTGTTCAAAGAAAAACAATATTAAAAACATGATTAAGGTAGATTAACCGTGATGTCATGAATGCAGAAATGAATCAACTTAGCTAGCATGTCTTCAGCACAAGGTACTGTAGGCTAGTTAAAATCCATAGATAGACAAGTTCACATTTATTGTAACATTCTTATACTGTGGTAAAATGTCTGTGGCATGCCTTCTTGATTTTCTACACATTTAAATCTACATTTAGACCTACTTTCAAATTATTTAAGTAAGTACAAGTGCACCTTTCTTTTATACTGCACTTAATAAATCTGCACTTATCATGATCTGAAATCTTCTTGTTAAAGAGTGCGCATCTGTTCATTTTTCCTATACTCTCGTTGGATTCTACACATTACAGAGCTGGTCATGGTCTTAGTTTTTTTTTTTTTTTTTTTTTACACACCGCTTAGTTACAGAAACTATAGCTGTAGTAAGTTTGTTCACTCTTTTGACTCTTTAACCTCCCACTGCTTTTTTAAATGTAAATGTTGTTTACAATTACTCTTATACCTCACGCATACATTGCTTCCGTCAAAATAAGGCTATAATATACATAATATTAAAAGCACAAATGTAAACCTGCAATCTGTAGTTTAAAAACAGTACAGTAGAACAGTTTGACTTACTTGAATGTTAATGCTATAACCACCTCAGAAATGTGGAGACCTTCTGAAAATTCAGTAACAGTCAAGACTAAAGCCCTCTGGATGGGTGGGAACTCAGCTTCCAGGAAACAGTGCATTTCCTTTGATACATTCCTGTCTGGTGATTGGTCACACTGGTGTATACAGAAAGGGGCAAAGGATCACTATGTTCTAGCCCTGAAATTTTTATTTAATTATTTACTTATAATTTCTAAATTCTCTGCGATGGATTGACAATCTGTCCATGGTATACACCGCCTCGTGCCTTAAGTCTCCTGGGATAGGCTCCAGACCTGCAGTGACCCTGTATACAGGATAAAGCGATATAGACAACAAGTAAGTGATTGAGAATTACAAAATGTGTTTCCCCAAACTGAGCCTTGTTTCTGTGGTTTATTTATGTAAGATGGTCATCTAACATAAACATATATTTCTGCCAATTATGAGATGAATATCATACAAGCTCTTAAATGTAAGAATTAATGTGTGCAATGCATTACAGTGCAAACTGCACTGCTAATGGCTGTTACTTAAGAAGCTCTTACTCAAAATGACCCATTACTAGTAAAGCTGTGTATGTTATTACAAGGGCACATTAAGGACCTTCGCTTTAAAGCCATTCAGAATCAAAAGCAAAATAAGAGGTAATTATTTGCAGCAACATGCCAAGTTTAAAAGAATTCCAAAAAATACAGAGACAGAAAACAATTATGAGCACCCTATAAGGACTCATCTACTTTCCTGAAAATGCCCATACACACGTTTACCGTTAGAAAGAATGCAATTCAATGGAGCAATGACTCTTTTTTAGCTCTGGGACATCCTTTCATCCACGTTTATATGTAGATAATATTCTGTCACACAATAATAAATAAAATCAGCAAACCTGTTTAAAGGTAGGCAGACACGTTTGTATTTTTATTTTTTACTTTTAAATTCCAATATTTTCTCTCCAGTATTATGTATCCACTTTGAAAAACAAATTTAAAAAATGTCAATAGTGTATTGGTTTATGAGCTTAATATAAGGTTTGAAAGACAAATATGTCATTGTGATTGTCTTAACACTGTCATAGCCAAGGAGCTCATTAGTATGCATGACATCACACCAGGTGTTTCCCATCTTCTCTGGTCAAATCAGTCATGACAACCTCATTGCTCACTCATTGCTTGACTCAATGCTTGTCTCATTGCCTGGGGCAAATAAAGTCTCAGTTTCATGGTCCTCTGGGGACTTGTTCAATCAGATACACTGTACCTCACGTTTTTACCAATAGGAGGCTTTGTGTCAGCTCTGAGTTCAAATACACTAAGACTAATACTATGTAGCATTTTTTACTTAAAATGTTCTATTACGATCTAAAATTGGCCAGGCAATCGGGCAGTGAAATGATCATTGGGCAATGAGATGATGAAAAAATAATACCTTAGAGCTACAAAATAATAATAATAATAATAATAATAATAATAATAATATAATACAATAAAATACATTAATAACCATGCAAATATTTGGCTTTTATCAGTTAAATGATTGTTGACAGAACGTTATAGTTTAAGGTGGCTTTAGCGTAAGGTTGCTAATGGTAAGGTTTGCAGCTGCTAGCAGCAGAAAGAATTATTTATCTCAGTTATCTTAATAGTTCAATGGTCATTTGCCATTTTAACCCTATTATTACTTACTCACCCACATATTATCTATATCACTTAATCTTGTATATAGAGTTGCGGGGGGCCTGCAGCCTCTCCCAGAAAACCTTGGGGCGTGAGGTGGGGTACACCCCGGACAGGGTGCCAGTCCATTGCAGGGCACACACACTCACATGCTCATAATTTGGGAATGGCAATTAGCCTAATCTGCATCTCTTTGAACTGTGGGAATAAACCAGAGCACCCAGAGAAAACCCAGAACCTTTATTATTATTATTATTATTATTATTATTATTATTATTATCATCATCATTATTATTAATATTGATATTTCACATAAAATTTGGGCCTGCTAAATCTCCTACAAGTATTGATATATCAACACCATTCCAGCTCTGTTAACTCAGATTCCTGTACTGCTCTTGGTAAAAACTTCTGCATGTATAAAGTGTTTTTTTTTTGTGTATGTGTGTGTGTGTGTGTGTGTGTGTGTGTGAGTGTGCATGTTTATTTGCTTTTATCAGGTTGTATGGTTTTATCAGCCATTTCAATGGGAATACGTGGTCTAGTGGTGACTAGCGGAAGATCTGGGTTCTCAGGAGTGGCTACACTTTTGTTAGAGGAAGGCAAAATATCCTCTACTGCAAAATCACACTTTGCATTTCCTTGAGGAAAAGCATCTATAGTTGCCAACTTGCTTTTTAACAAGCATGGTACTGTACCTATTGAAAAAAAAAAAAAAAACATATACACAACCGTTCAAAAGTTTGGGGTCACTTGAAAATTTCTTTGTTTTTGTTTAGTGATTTATTTTATACATTCTACAACATTCATTCATTCATTCATTTTCTATACCGCTTAATCCTGTGTTCAGGGTCGCGGGGGACCTGGAGCCTATCCCAGGAGACTTCGAGCACTAGGCGGGGTACACCCTGGACAGGGTGCCAATCCATCGCAGGGCACACACACATACACACACTCACACCCAATCACACACTACGGGCAATTTAGGAACGCCAATTAGCCTAACCTGCATATCTTTGGACTGTGGGAGGAAACCGGAGTACCCGGAGCAAGGTACTCACTCAAACCCACCAAGCACGGGGAGAACATGCAAACTCCATGCACACAGAGACGGGAATCGAGCCTGGCCGGGGAATCGAACCCAGACCCTGAAGGTGCAAGGCGACAGTGCTAACCACTACACCACCGCGCTGCCCATTCTACAACAATGCTGGAGATTTCAAAACTATAAAATAACACAAATGGTATTAGGTAATTACGTGACAACAAAAACAACAGTTAGTTGTTATTTTAAGACACAGAGGTCGGCCTTTCTGTAATACAGTAGTTCTTACAAGAACAGTATTGTCAAGTGCATTTGCAAAATCCGTCAAGCACCATAATGAAACTGGCTCTCATGAAGGCCGTCCCAGGAGGACGAGACCAAAACCTACCTCTGCAGATGAGAAGTTCATTTAGAGTTATCAGCCTGAAAAAAGACCAATTAACAGCACCTCAGATTAGAGGCGTTATGAAGTCTTTACAGAGCATAGGAGGTCTTGAGGAAGACCAAAGAGGAGATTTATGATGCAGTGAGAGAGGGAATGAAGTTAGTTGGTGTGAGAGAAGAGGATGCAGAGGATAGGGTTAGATGGAGGCAGATGATTCGCTGTGGCGACCCCTGAAAGGAAACAGCCGAAAGACAAAGAAGAAGACAGATCATAAGTAGCAGAAACATCTCAATATCAACTGTTCAAAGGAGATTAATGCATTTTTTGGAAGCCTTCAGCAAAACTTTACAATGTAGAAAGAAATAAACATCAGGAACCATCATGGAGTTAGAAAGTGACCCCAAACTTTTGAACGGTAGTGTATATATAAAAAGAAAACTTCATATATTTGGGATCTGTAACTGTATTAAATAAAATAAAATAAAATAAAATAAAATAAAACTGTTCAAGCTCCATAAGCATATGCACTGAGTAAATCATTCTAACAATTAAGGAGACTGAAATTATTGGGAATGGATTAAGAACTGTCTAACAAATTATTAAAATCCTTAAGGGATGTGTTGAATCTTCAACTTAAAAAGATCATGAATGGAAATAACCCCAAAATTCATGCTAAAAATATTACAGAAATCACAGCTATGCTTAATAATGACAGTAAGATCATTTCCTCTGAAAAGCACTTAACAAAATCACTTAAATTTGCTAGGTAATTTGCACCTCCAGGCTCTAGGTTCAATTCCCGCCTCTGGTCTACTGTAAGTGCATGGAATTTGCAATTCACTGTGAACAGTGATAGAAAGGAATGAATCAGTGTGAACACGAGCATAACCCATGCAGGAATTAATCACTGGTGAGTTCAGCAAACCTGCTGGTGTCACACTCTAATCAGCTAACTGACTTACTGTAAAAACACCTTTGTCTGCACCTTTCCTAGGCCTTTCCTGAGCCTCTAATCAGCTAACTAACTCAAAAACACCTGTTACTGCACCTTTCCTGAGCCTTTCTCTCAGTCTGGTTCAGTAGGCTGGCTGTTCACAGAGTTCTGCATCCAAGCATGTTAATAGAAAGTTAAAAATGAAGACTAAGACTTGGTTTAAGGACCATGATATCCCTGTGCATGACCTAACAATGCAGAAGTGCTGAAGGCCACTATAACAGCAACCGGGGCTTCCATAACATCTCAGCAGTGCCACAGACTGATTGCCTCTATCTTTGCAGCAGTAATTTATGAACATGTACGGTACTGAATACTTGGCCAGGACTCCCTTTGCATGAAATGGGTGAGATGAGGGCCTGGTCGGGGTTGTGAGTGGTGCTGCAACTGTACTGTAGCCCCGGATAAAGCGACGATTAAAGTTTGCAAACTCGAGAAACCGTTGAAGCTGCTTGAGAGTCCTGAGTAGGGGTCAGTGACGCACAACTTCTAGTTTCTGTGGGTCCATGGCCACCATCTCCCTGGGGCGAGATAACAAAACCCAGGAACGTGTTGGAGTGCTTGTGAAAGGCACATTTTTCCAGCTTGCAGTACTGATGAGCGAGCAATCTCTTTAGAACAGCCCAGATGTGTTGAATGTGTTCTTCGGTGGTGTGGGAGTCGATTAGAATGTCACCTAGGTAGACGAACACCCATCGGCCTAGCATGTCTCTCAGGACGTCGTTGATGAACTGCTGGAAGGCCGAGGGTACGTTGCAGAGTCCGAATGGGATGACCAGACTCTCGTAGATGAAAGCCGATTTCCACTCATCGCCTTCTCTGATACGCACCAAGTTGTAGGCGCTAAGGAGGTCCAAATTTGTGAACACCAGAGAGGTCACCAGAGAGGCCGTCCCGGGCTGAGTTGGTGAGCGGCAACGGGTGACTTTATGGTGATTTTGTTTAGCCCCCGATAGTCGACACACGGGCGAAGTTCACCCCTTTTCTTCTTTATGAAGAAGAACCCCGCGGCTGCTGGCGAGGAGGATGCCCGAATAGTTCCATGATGGAGGGCGCTACGTATTCCTCCATCGCCTGCGTCTCGATGGCCGTGAGTGAATAGAGGTGGCCGTGGGGGGGGAATGAAACCCTGTTGAAGCTCTATCGCCAGGTCATAGGGGCGATGAGGTGGAAGGTGGGTGGCACGTCGCTTACAGAAGACCTCAGCCAGGTCCTGATAGGAAGGAGGGATGGCGTTGACGTCGGGGCCTTGGACTCCATGGAACAAGTTCGGTGCAGGTCGGCCCCCACTGGAGGATCCGGTTCTGAGTCCATGAGAAGAGGGGGTTGTGTTGTAGCAGCCAGGGGTATCCGAGTATGATGAGAGGTGAGGTGGAGCTGGAGCTGTTCGTGGTGTTGATCCAAGGTGAATGTGCCGGGCTGGGTCTGATGGGTGATAGGGCTGGATGAAAGGGGCTGACCGTCAACAGATGTAATTTGAACTGGCTGGGATAATGCCTCGATCTTCAGCCCCAATTCCCCAGAAGAGCAATGTGCAGTCGATCGGTGGAGTACTTGGTGGAATTGAACTCGAACACCAGATCTAGAGCTGTCAGAAACACACTACATTTCCCATCCGTGCGATCACGACGGGAGGCCGGCTAGCCGCACTAGCAACAACTAGCAAGTGAGTACTCACGAATCAGTGAACGAATCCGAAGTGGCATGGGCGAACTCAATGACTGAGCGGTGTGCTGCGCCATCTTGCCTTCTTTTATGCTTCCTGGTTCCTGGTTCCTTTTATGCACACTCGGACACTTTACGCACTAGGACCCGGAAGTAATGCGGTCGCGGACCGAATGTGCATGACAATATGAGCCTGTGTATAATAAACTTTTTAATGATATTCTACTTTATTGGGATACACCTGTATAACTAGCATCTTTAATGTGAGCTGAAAATCTATATTAATTGAAGGCGTGAATATCTGACTAATGAAAAATAATACACTTTTTATAATAAATAATCCTAAAGAGCGTCAAATATAGCAGAAAAAAAAGTTAAATTAACATTTTCTTAGGCCTAAGGTTCAGAATGTTCAGGACTGCGATCTAATTGGTCCTCCAGCCACCTCCCCTTACTTTTCATCCAGTTTCTATCAGCAAAACAAACTTTTGAAAATCACCACACAGTGACCAATTTAGAGCGAGATATTATCAGTGGACTGAAAAACTAAGATAATCTTGTTTGCTGAGAGCCTACAGGCAAAAGTCTGTGATTGCTGGAGACCTGTGTGAAAAATAGATGGGGGGGCATTCCTGGGGATTATAAAGGTTTGTACCCAATTTTTCACCAGCCGGCTGACTGACCTTACTATAAAGAGGGCACCAGATTTGGTCCAGTGGATGGAGCCATGTGAATAGGCTTTAAACAAGGTGAAAGCAGTTTTGTCTCTGGGTCCATTGTTGCACTCATCTCATCTTTTCTCTCCCTTTTTTCTCCCTTTTGCAGACCAATGTGTCAAACAGAGAGCTGGGGCTATTTTGTCTTAGGTGGTGGAGGGGGCAGACTACTGTATGGTGCTGTACATCAGTTGCCAACTCTCAGTGCCTCAAGCCTGAGTGCAGCACTATTGTAAAAGAGTGTCTGGACATCAAGAGGGCAATCCTCGCATTGTAGTACAACCTATTGGGGAACATGCCCCCTTCCAGTGCCCCCATCTCATGAAAGATGCTGAAGTGCAAATCACTTATTGGTGTAAGCACTTCAGCTATTTAAATTCAAGGTGACTGTGGAGGACTCTCTTTTTCCACCAGAGGAGGGGGCAGGGGTCGGCTGTAGCCCAGATGGCTCGCAATCCTGCGAATCAACAGAGCTGTGGACTACATGTGATTAAAAAAAACATTTTATACAGTATATTTTGCCTTGATGAAAATTTTATTTGGGTGGCGTGGTGGCATAGTGACACCCACAGTACAAATTGCCCATAGTGTGTGTGTGCCCTACGATGGATTGGCATCCACAGTGCACCCTCCCTTGTGCCTAAAGTCTCCTGGGACTACAAGATAAGTGGTATAGAAGATGCAAAGCTGCAGACAAGCAAAAGCAACCACACCCCAAAAAAAGTAATAAAGTAATCTATGTTTTATATATATATATATATATAAAAAACATAGATTACTTATAGATTACTTAACATAGATTATATATATAATTTCAGCAATATATCATCTTATTTCAGCTTATTTTAGTGAATGATGCTTCAACATAAAATATTCATGAGCCTTAAATATATTCAGATAAATGTAGGTCTGTTGCATTTGTTCTCAATGACTCGGTGTGATTGGTGCTTGAGCTTTTTCAATTTCCTGTTCCTGATTGACGTGCGTCACCCCTCTCATCACCACCACCAGTGTGAAGAAGCTCCTTGAGTCTCCTTCAACTGGCTCAGGCATCAGTCAGTGATTTTTATTTTCTTTTTTTTGTGAAACCTCAATGTCTCAAAGCCCCAATTTGGTAGTAAAGTTCACACCTAGTGAGCCGGGTGTGAGATGTTGGACTGGGGTGGTGATGGTGTCCTGTGTCAGGGCATTTATCAGACACTGTTGTTAAATGAAAATCAACGTATGAAAATCGTCTTTTGTCCAGCTGCATTTAGAAGTGTTCATTTTGACATAATTACAATTTTACGGTTCTACTTCTTTATTGGTTGGTTAACCTACATTTCTACTTACCTGTTTACATCTTCTTCTTAGTATTATTATTATTATATTTTGGTATTTGGCCAAAAAACAGCTACAGTATTAACGCTAATAAGAGAAACTCTGCTTCTCTCTAATTAATCGCCTAATTCATTCTTCATAGACGAAAGCAACTTCAAAGGAGTGAAATCGGTTTAAGTAAAGCAATTGCGCTATGAACAATTTCCCAGCAGCTGATTTTAAAGTGAATTCCAGAAAGAATCTTACCTGTAGAAAGCAATTATAGCCAGGTCAAAAGGCCTTTTCGAGTCCTGAATAAATCTGAAATTGTGAAGCGAGAATTAGAGTAAAGCAATAAATAACTGACTTGATAAATTTTAATTCTTGAGTTAGAAATATGTTTCATGTCTCTCATTTTGGTGTGAGAATAGCATGTCTCCGGATAGCCTGGTATCTTTCTTGCAGTTCTACAGTACAAAACAGCACATAGCTAAAAGCCTAGGGATGTTCTCTGTCAGATTGACTTTCACTGAACACTGGACACACCAAGGTTATCCAGCTATGACCTCTGCACACAGAATGACCCGCAAGTCTTGGCTGTCATGAAGAATCCACTCTTAACCATGGCACACAAGAACCAATTTGTTAAAATCAGCAAGATTTACACCTGGAAAGGATGAGCGATATGCGTACTAGATTAAGCAAAAACATGAATAGAAAGTAACAGGCATCTTTATCATTGAAATCAACAGCTGCTTAGAATGTGTATTATTATACAATACACATGTTGTTGATATGGTCCCTAGTGCTCATGTGTCTGCTTCTTCCCAATTGAGGGTAATAATGCACACGATAGTGCCTGTCAGAAAGCTGTTTTATGAGCTTGTATATTTATTCAGAAGAAATTGGGGTACCCAAAGGAAACCCCAAAGCACTGGGAGAACATGCAAGCTCCACACACACACACTGTTCAGAGGCATAATTTGAACGCCAAACCCTGTAGATACATGGCAACAATGACTTGATTTAATTGCTTATTTGTACTGTAGTTTACTTGATGGGTCCACCCACACTACTCTCCCACAGTTACCCCTTAAAAACAGGGGTTCCTCTACCCTTACAAGAAAATGGTTGGTTCGGCTGTAAGCTTTCATGTCAGCCAAACAGGGGGCACACTTGATAGTTGATTGGAGACCAAGTTGAATTGATTAAACAAGTGGAATCAGGTGTGGGTCCTGGTTGGTTGAGTGAAACCCTGCAGCCACATCAGCCCTTTTTGTGAATATGATTGAAGGAAGCAGAGCACTTTATTTCTTAATTCTGTCCAGTTCTCTCATTTCTTCATCTGTAGACACTGCTTAAACAGAACAGCTTTAATATTAACATGCCATTAAAGCCATCATACTCATCATCTTATAGAAGGTTAAGTAGCTAAGCCAAGTCCCTGCCACAACCGTAGCTTTATTAGATAGTTGGATTTTGAGTCCAAATTTTGTTGTATTCAACATAGTATTTTTTGTTAATATAATATTAAACATTGAACAAATAAAGAAATATGAAACACAATGTTGGCATTAATGCTGATCAACTCCTTTATGTTAATCTATGACTTTCAACAAAAATATATATTTTATTAGCTATTTTCAAGAAGCATTTTGAATACTGGATTAGCCTTTGCAAAATTCTTTATACATTTATACATTCTTTATTATATATGCAACTTAAACCAAGTACAAGCTCCCCCTTAATTATTAATTTTTTAGTGTCAATCTTTGGAAAAAATGTGTTTATAATTTTGTCAAGATGGACTAACCTGAGGTGACCAGAAGACGTAGCTTTAGCGGTTAGCCCAATGTAGGGTGGAGGATAAACCCAAACGCGGAAAGAAGCGAGCAGGCAGGATAACCACGCGATTTAGTTTAAGTCTAATAACTCTCACAAAAACGGAGCAAGGGAAAAACACAAATTTAACCCGCGTCCTAAAAATACACACACAATAGCAAAGACAACGGAACCAACATGTGAGTACTCACAGTTTGCTGAAACGACAGCTGGAGCTGACATGGACCGAACTCAATGACTGAGTGGTAAGCCATCGTTTGTTTACCTCTTTTATACTTCCTGGATTTGCGCCCGTCTTACTTCCGGGTCCTAGTGCCGGGCGCAGATTGAGTGTGTATGACAGTACCCCCTGTCCAGGACTGGCTCCTGACGGTCCTGGGGTGGAGGATACCCTGTGACGGTAGTCCCGAATTAGCTGAGGGTCGAGAATGAACCGGGCCGGGATCCAAGATCACTCCTCGGGGCCATAGCCCTCCCAGTCCACCAGGTATTGCGTACCTTTGCCCCGAGGGCGCGAGTCAAGGATTCGGCGCACGGTGTAGGCGGGACCGCCGTCGATGATCCGGGGAGGAGGAGCTGGGGGGGTGGGTGGAATCATGGGTGAGGTGATGAAGGGCTTGAACTGGGATAGGTGAAATACTGGGTGAATCCGGAGCGCCGCAGGCAGCTGGAGCCGGTAGGTGACAGGGTTAATTCTGTGGGTGATGTGGTATGGTCCGATGAATCTGGGGGAAAGCTTCTTTGACTCGGTGTGGAGGTGAAGGTTTTTTGTGGACAGCCATACCTTGTCACCTACGTGGTATAGTCGTCCCGGAGGATGTCGGCGGCGATGTTGGTGGGTGTAGCGGGCATTGGCACGTTGGATGGCCTGGTTGGTCGTAATCCAGAGCTGCCGACATCTGCGGACCAACTGTTGGGCTGACGGTACATCAACCTCCGGCTCTGGGTGGTTGAACACGGAGGGTTGGAAACCGTGGCATACCTCAAATGGGCTTAGGTTGGTGGCAGAGGAGATGTGGAGGTTGTGTGATAGTTCCGCCCAGATGAGGTAGCGTGCCCAGGAGCGCTGGCGGTCCGCTACGAAACATCTCAGGTAGCGCTCCAGTTGTTGGTTGGTCCGCTCCGTCTGACCGTTAGTCTGTGGGTGGTATCCGGAGGACAGACTGCAGGTGGAGTCGATCAGACGGCAGAAGGCCTTCCAGAACCGGGCTGTGAACTGGGGCCCTCTGTCCGAGACGATATCCTTGGGGAACCCATGCAGACGGACTACGTGCTCTAAAATCAGCTCTGCTGTTTCCTTTGCTGACAGGAGTCCGGCGAGAGCCACCAGATGCATGGTCTTAGAGAACCGATCCACGATCGTGAGGATGGTGTCTTTTCCTTCGGAGGCCGGCAGGCCCGTGATGAAGTCCACGGCAATGTGCGTCCAGGGCCGTCGAGGGACTGGAAGTGGTTGCAGTTCTCCTGGAGAGGGTTGATTGGTGTTCTTTGCCCTGGCGCACACTGGGCATGCCTGAACGGACTCTTGGACGTCCCTCGTCATGGACGGCCACCAGAAGTCTCGCTGGATGAATTGGAGGGACCGTCGGGTGCCTAGATGGCCTGAAATTGGGGAGGAGTGTCCCCAGTGGAGAACCTCTGGTCTCATCCCTTCGGGCACGAAGAGTCGTCCAGGTGGCACACCTGCCGGTTCGGTCTCTGTACCTCGTGCCTGGCGCACTCTCGTTTCCAGGTCCAGTTGCAGGGGGGCGATGATCTTGGAAGAGGGGAGGACAGGCGCGGGGTCCGCCCGGGGGAGGTCCACCTCTAGTTGTCGGGAGAGGGCGTCCGCTTTGGTGTTCTTGGACCCCGGGCGGTATGAGAGGTGAAAGTTGTAGTTCTCAAAGAATAATGCCCACCGCGCCTGTCGTGGATTTAACTGTTTGATGGTTCTGATGGTGATAAAATTTTGATGGTCCGTCCAGACTATGAATGGCTCACTGACGCCCTGGAGCCAGTGACGCCACTCCTCCAGAGCCCACTTTATGGCCAGAAGTTCGCGGTCCCCTACCCCGTATCGCTGCTGAGTGGAGTCAAATTTTCTGGAGAAAAAACCACATGGGTGTAGTTTTTGGTCTGGACCTTGCTGTGAGAGGATAGCTCCAGCGCCCACATCTGAAGCATCCACCTCTACAACGAATGGTTTATTGACATCTGGGTGGTGGAGAATCGGTGCAGTGGTGAAGCGGTGACAAAGTGATCGGAAAGCGGAGACAGCTGCCGGGTTGAGGTGAAAAGGGAGAGAGGAGGGACGGGTCAGAGCGGTTAGGGGGGCGGCAACTGTACTGTAGTCCCGGATAAAGCGACGATAGAAGTTCGCAAACCCGAGAAACCGTTGAAGCTGTTTGAGGGTCTTGGGTAGGGGCCAATGACGCACAACCTCTAGCTTCTGCGGGTCCATGGCCACACCCTGGGGCGAGATGACAAAACCCAGGAACGTGGTGGAGCGCTCGTGAAAAGCGCACTTTTCCAACTTACAGTACAGTTGGTGGGCGAGTAATCTCTTTAGAACCGCCCTGACGTGCTGGGTGTGTTCTTCCATGGTGTGTGAATAAATTAAAATATCGTCCAGGTAAGCGAATGTCCACCGACCGAGCATGTCCCAAAGGACGTCATTAATGAAGTGTTGGAATGCGGCGGGGGCATTGCACAGTCCGAATGGGATGACGAGGGTTTCATAATGTCCGGTGGGGGTGATGAACGCCGTCTTCCACTCATCGCCCTCTCTGATGCGCACCAAGTTGTAGGCGCTCCGGAGGTCCAACTTCGTAAAGACGGTGGCGCCAGAGAGGGCGTCCAGGGCTGAGTTGGTAAGAGGCAGAGGATGTCTGTTTTTGATGGTGAGATGGTTGAGCCCCCGATAGTCGACACAAGGGCGAAGTTCACCGCCTCTCTTCTTCACGAAGAAGAACCCCGCGGCGGCAGGTGAGGAGGAGGGCCTGATGGTGCCTTGGCGCAGGGCGTTGTTTACATATTCCTCCATCACCTGGGTCTCGGTGGGTGTGAGTGAGTAGAGATGGCCGCGGGGGGGGGATCGGGTACCGGGTTGGAGGTCTATGGCGAGGTCGTATGGGCGATGAGGAGGAAGATGGGTGGCTCGTCGCCTGCAGAATACCTCCAATAGGTCTCGATACGGCTCGGGGATGGAGTTGGTGTCGACGTCGGGGGCCTCGGACTCCCTAGAGCACGTCCCAGCCGCTGCCCGTAGGCATAGTTCGTTGCAGGTCGCGCCCCACTGAAGGATCCGGTTCTGGGTCCAGGAGATTAGGGGGTCATGCTGGAGCAGCCAGGGATGACCAAGGATGATGGGTGGTGACGAGATGGAGGTGACGAAGAATTTTAGCTGTTCATGGTGTTGGTTGATGGAGACGGTGATGGGTTCGGTTCGGGTGCTGATTGGGCTGGTGGAGAGGGGGCGACCGTCGACAGAGGTGATGCGAACGGGCTGGGATAACGCCTCGAGTTTTACCCCCAGGGTTTTGGCATATGCGGAGTCTATGAAGTTACCTGCTGCCCCGGAGTCGATGAATGCAGCACTTCGGACCCGTTTGTGGCCAACCTGGAGATGTACCTGAACCGTGAGATGGGAGGAGTTGGTGGTGATGGCGGAGAGACGAAGGTGACCCGGCGAGTATCTCTCTCCTCTCACCGGGCCTGGGCGTTTCCCGGTCTGAGAGGACAGGTTGCCCTGTGATGTGTAGCTGACCCGCAATAGGCACAGAGCCCTTCATGGAAGCGTCTCTCCCGTTCTGCAGCGGTCAAGGAGGCGCGTCCTAGTTGCATGGGTTCCCCGGCTCCGGTGTCAACCACGGCAGGAGGTGGAGAACCGACATATCCCGGGGTGGCGTAGGTGGCGGAGTCTGCGGGACGTGGAGTGGTGACGGTGAAGGCGGGTGCGGGTCGTGAAGTGGTGACGGCGAAGGTGGGTGCAGGTGGCAGGGTGCGAGGGGCTGGCCTCGGGCGAGAGAGGAGGCGCTGGTCGATCCGGAGAGCGAGTTGGATCAGGCCCTCTAGGGTCGCAGGAAGCTCTCGCCCAGCTAGTTCGTCCTTAATTCGAGAAGCCAGTCCCTCGTAGTAGGATGTCCGGAGCGCTGCATCGCCCCACGTTGTTTGAACGGCGAGAGTGCGAAACTCGGCCGTATAGCGGCTCACGGGCAATCCTCCCTGCCTCAGGTGATAAAGTCTGGTGTCGGTCTCCACCTCGCCCGCTGGATGTTCAAAAGTGAGTTTGAGTTGGTGGGTAAACTCATTGTAAGAGTGGGCGGTGTCTGTGTCTGCCTGTAGAACTGCCGTGGCCCACTCTGCTGCCTGCCCTTTTAGCAACGAGACGAGAAGAGCAATGCGAAGGCGATCGGTGGAGTACTTGGTGGCATTAAACTCAAACACCAGATCGAGAGCTGTCAGAAATACGCTGCACTTCCCGTCCGTGCCGTTCCACTTCTCTGGTAGAGAAAGAAAAACATCAGAAGGAGGGGGGGGGGGATGCGGCGCCGCGGCCTCCGCGGCGTGCGATCGAGCAGTGACGCCATCAACAGCTGCGCGGAGATCCGTATTCTCCTGCCGGAGCTCAGCGACCTCGCGGCGGAGAGAAGCGAGATCCCCGGTTAGCTGATTGATTAGCGCCGCATGCTGATCTACAACGTCGCAGAGACTCGCATAATCCGCTGGGTTTACCGCGGAGGGCTCAGTCATTCTGTCAAGATGGACTAACCTGAGGTGACCAGAAGACGTAGCTTTAGCGGTTAGCCCAATGTAGTGTGGAGGATAAACCCAAACACGGAAAGAAGCGAGCAGGCAGGATAACCACGCGATTTAGTTTAAGGACTCTCACAAAAACGGAGCAAGGGAAAAACACAAATTTAACCCGCGTCCTAAAAATACACACACAATAGCAAAGACAACGGAACCAACATGTGAGTACTCACGGTTTGCTGAAACGACAGCTGGAGCTGACATGGACCGAACTCAATGACTGAGCGGTAAGCCATCGTTTGTTTACCTCTTTTATACTTCCTGGTTTTGCGCCCGTCTTACTTCCGGGTCCTAGTGCCGGGCGCAGATTGAGTGTGTATGACAAATTTTCAAATATATTTCCTGCGTTTTATATATAACAAATTATGGGACTTTTTAAACACATGGTGAAGTTGCATTGTTAAAAGATCAACAATTTAAATCATAATTATGTTTATTATAATAATACACTGTAGTGAAATTTACAGCATTTCCACATGCACAATGCTATGAGAGCTATGAGAATTGGGACAAAACAGCTGTGCGGCATGAGAAAACCACTTGTTAGTGAGACTTATCAGGAAAAAAGCTCTAATTTGCTAGCAAGCATAAAGATTGGACTTTACAGAAATGGAAAATGGTTATGTGGTCGGATGAGTCCAGATTTACACCAGCCCAGAGGGATAAGGGTGAGAAGGGAATCGCACTAAGTGATGCGCCCATCATGCATAGTGCTCCATACAAGCATCTGGAAGCAGTGTTTTGATCAGGGGCTGCTTCAGTTGTCAGGTCTAGTTCAGGACCTTAAAAAAATGAAATGTTATGATATCAGAGTAATTTTGGAAATGCAGAACTAGGGATATTCACAACATGGAAATTGTGCCTATAGGTGCTCTAATTATCTACCACCTTAACTAAGCATCAGAATTTAGCAGCTCAACCTCTGTTTTCAAAGATATCTACTGTACAGTATAAAGCCACTTCCAATCCAGAACATTTGGGAGCCACTACACTATCATCTACTTGGCTTGCACACTCAGTGGGGAAGCAGAGAAGAGCGAGTGATGAGGGGAAGGGCTCTTGATGCTGAAGAGGAGCAAAGAAGACTGCAGTATAAAAATCTTAAACATTTGCTGGCAATCAGTTCATCTTTCATATGAAGGAGGAAAAAAAAGGGGGAGGGTGGATTTTTGCACAGCCGCCCGCTGATGGCCTCTTAAAAGAACCCACGCGATGGGAAAAGCTCTCACTCCCCTGCTGGACCTCAGTGATTTAGCTGGATGCTTAATGAAGCCTCTCTGTCCACAAAGAGACAGCTCAATCATGCTCAGGCCTGGGGCTTATAAATATTTATCTCATCAGACACAAAAGGCCACTGTTACACTCTTTGTAAGTCAAAAAGAAAAAGAGTGGATAAGTTTGGGATCCATGGGGTGTGTGTGTGTGTGTGTGCGTGTGTGTGTGTGTGTGTGTGTGTGTGTGTGTGTGTGTGTGTGTGTGTGTGTGTGTGTGCACGCACCATGGAATAGAAGTTTAATATTTGATACTTTTTTCTTTGAAACTTTCATTTTTTTGCATCTTCCTGTGGTAGGATGATGGTGCATCACTATATTCGCCTTTCTTCTTACACTGATGCACCCATCACTCTGGAACAGTGCAAATCTGAACTCATCTGACCACATGACCATTTTCAACGCTCCACAATCCATTCCTTATGCTGCATAGAAAATCTTCAGAAGCTTTGAAATTTTCAAAGATTCAGTATCTTCATCATTCATTACTGTATCAGTTAGAGTTAAATAACTTGCCAGCAGAACCATATTAATCACTGCAGTAATTACAGTATCCAATGGAAGGCTCTTAACTATTTGTATGTGTGTGCGTGTGTGAGTGTGTGTGTGTGTGTGTGTGTGTGTGTGTGTGTGTGTGTGTGTGTGTGTGTGTGTGTGTGTACAGCTATATCTTGAAGAGGAGAAAGAAGGTAATCCAAAAGAAGCTGCATTACAGAAATTAAAGAAGCTGCATTACAAACCTGGGAAAGTCTGCAATTATATAACGTGACCTTATTTTTCTGACTTTATGAATGTAATGCAAGCAATGGATATTCAGCCAAATTTTTGTGTTACTTACAGTTACTTGATTTAAGACTGTCTGTTCCAATACTTTTGCTCATCACTCAAGTCGTCATATTTTAAGTTCTAAATCTAGATTAAAATATTAAGTATGTAAAGCTGGAATTCTGGTCAATTGTCTCAAATTAATTTCTTGATCTCAAATATGAATGTCTTCAGTATATAGGAAAAACATGGATGGATGCCTGCAGTTATTTGGTAGGAGAAAATAAATTCACGGCTGCCGTATCACATTTATTCCATGCCTGGAGAAACCATTAGGGGCATTTAATAAGAGCCATTCATTAGTCAAATATTAAATACCTAATAGGCATATAATGTGGTGTGCAGAGTCATTTAATCAACTCCTTTAAAAGCAGCCAATTTCCATATTCAAAACTTATGTCTCAGAGTCAACTAAAAAAAAAAAAAAAAAACCCTGCACTTGCCCTTTACTGAACATTATACATCAACCAGTAAAGTGCTGAGGGTTATGTGAGAAGTTAATGGAAGCCACCTCATCTAGTGCTCTCCTGAAGCTTAATAAACAAGAAATACTTGATTTGTTATAAAACCCAGTTTGTTTTATTATAATAAATAATAAATCAATCAATAAATCAAAAAAAAGTTGATCAGCCTAGACTTTGAGACTTTGGTGTCCTGTATTATAAATGGCCCAAAAGTTGTTTAAGTAAGTCTAAAAGGTTACATTATTAGTAGGGTTTACTATTATTATTATTAGGGTTTACTATTGTTGTCATTAATAATAGGGTGTAAGGAATCGCCACTAGAGGGTACTGTTTAGTTTGTTGTAGTTTTTGTTTGCAGACTCAGTTTCCCAGAAGGTGCGGGTGCTCACCTGACCGAGGCAGCTCATTAAATTCTTCTATAAATAGCTGGTTAGTCTGGGAAACTGGGTCAAGCATTGTTTGTTGGTAGTTACTGTCATTTAGGTGGGCATCTTGTTTTGTATTTTGGTTTGCTTTATATTGTATTTTGGTTGGTTTTGCAATGGAACCAACGAGCATGTCCCAAGGCTTAAGGTTGTGGTCATAGGCAGGTCCTTTTGTGTTTCAGTGTGTGTGGAGCTGATTTGGTTTCGTGAAGTCTTATATTTGTCTCAAGGTCATGTAAGTACTGTTTGCATCTCTAGCGTTGGTGTACAGTAGTCCCTTGCATGTTTTATCTTTACTATGTTTAGCTTCCAATACAGTATGTTTAGGACACTGCATGTTTAGATTCCTATATGTTTAGGACATAGTATGTTTAGCTATTGGTAAGTTAGCTAGTTGTATGTTTAGCTATTTGGTAGGTGTAGCTAGGGGCATGTTAGGCTAAAGGCATGTTTAGCTAAATGTATGTTTAGCTAATTGCCATGGTTAGCTAATGACCATGTTTAGCTAATAGCCATGTTTAGCTGATTGCCATGTCTTTAGCCTTAGTCCAGTCTCTAGTCTCCTCATGTCTCCCTGTGTCTCTAGTCCAGTCTCTAGTCTCCTCGTGTCTCCCTGTGTCTCTAGTCCAGTCTCTAGTCTCCTCATGTCTCCCTGTTTCTCTAGTCCAGTCTCTAGTCTCCTCGTGTCTCCCTGTTTCTCTAGTCCAGTCTCTAGTCTCCTCGTGTCTCCCTGTTTCTCTAGTCCAGTCTCTAGTCTCCTCGTGTCTCCCTGTTTCTCTAGTCCAGTCTCTAGTCTCCTCGTGTCTCCCTGTTTCTCTAGTCTAGTCTCTAGTCTCCCCGTGTCTCCCTGTTTCTCTAGTCTAGTCTCTAGTCTCCCCATGTCTCTAGTCCAGTCTTTAGTCTCCCTGTGTCTTGTGTCTCCCCGTGTCTTGTGTCTCCCCGTGTCTCTAGTCCAGTCTCTAGTCTCCCCGTGTCTCTAGTCCAGTCTCTAGTCTCCCCGTGTCTCTAGTCCAGTCTATAGTCGTCTCGTGTCTCCCCGTGTCTTGTGTCTCCCCGTGTCTCTAGTCTCCCCGTGTCTCTAGTCCAGTCTATAGTCGTCTTGTGTCTCCCCGTGTCTTGTGTCTCCCCGTGTCTCTAGTCCAGTCTCTAGTCTCCCCGTGTCTCTAGTCCAGTCTCTAGTCTCCCCGTGTCTCGTGTCTCCCCGTGTCTCTAGTCCAGTCTATAGTCGTCTCGTGTCTCCCCGTGTCTCTAGTCCAGTCTCTAGTCTCCCCGTGTCTCGTGTCTCCCCGTGTCTCTAGTCCAGTCTCTAGTCTAACGGTGTCTCATGTCTCCCTGTTTCTCTAGTCTAGTCTCTAGTCTCCCCGTGTCTCTAGTCCAGTCTCTAGTCTTCCTGTGTCTCTAGTCCAGTCTCTAGTCTCCCCATGTCTCTAGTCCAGTCTCTAGTCTCCCCGTGTCTCTAGTCCAGTCTCTAGTCTCCCCGTGTCTCTAGTCCAGTCTCTAGTCTCCCCGTGTCTCTAGTCCAGTCTCTAGTCTCCCCGTGTCTCTAGTCCAGTCTATAGTCTCCCCGTGTCTCTAGTCCAATCTCTAGTCTCCCCGTGTCTCTAGTCCAATCTCTAGTCTCCCCGTGTCTCTAGTCCAGTCTCTAGTCTCCCCGTGTCGCTAGTCCAGTCTATAGTCTCCCCGTGTCTCTAGTCCAATCTCTAGTCTCCCCATGTCTCTAGTCCAATCTCTAGTCTCCCCATGTCTCTAGTCCAGTCTCTAGTCTCCCCATGGCTCTAGTCCAGTCTCTAGTCTCCCCGTGGCTCTAGTCCAGTCTCTAGTCTCCCCGTGGCTCTAGTCCAGTCTCTAGTCTCCCCGTGGCTCTAGTCCAGTCTCTAGTCTCCCCGTGGCTCTAGTCTAGTCTCCCCGTGGCTCTAGTCCAGTCTATAGTCTCCCCGTGTCTCTAGTCCAGTCTATAGTCTCCCCGTATCTCTAGTCCAGTCTATAGTCTCCCCGTATCTCTAGTCCAGTCTATAGTCTCCCCGTGTCTCTAGTCCAATCTCTAGTCTCCCCGTATCTCTAGTCTCCCCGTGTCTCTAGTCCAGTCTCTAATCTCCCCGTGTCTCCCCGTTTCTCCCCGTGTCTCTAGTCACCCCGTTTCTCCCCGTGTCTCTAGTATTATTGTCCCATTTCAGCTCCATGCTTAGTGGGTAATGTCATGTGTGTCATTAAGCCTGTGTCACAACATGGAGCTTATGTGTAAAACGTCTTAGAGCCTGTTTTTCACCATAGAGGCTATGCCTTGTATGGACCGCCATCATGCCGGTGTCTCACCATAGCACCTGTTTCACAACATGCCTTTTGTGATAGTTTAAGTTTGTTTTAATTAATTTTTTTAAATTTTTTTTGTCTTTTCATTGTTCTGGGTTAATGTTATTGTTTCATTAAAGACTCTTTTTTGGTTATAAAAAAAAACCCTCTGCGGCCTATGCCTGCCTTTTATGCCCACAGCAACACAATCAGCCATTACAACCCAGTCATGACACAGGGGCTACTAACAATTACTATTCTTTATTGGATTTTTTTTTATATAGGCTATTTTAAATTTACCCAAAATGTCTGAGGATTTTCTGAGTAAAACATGGATGGGGGGTGGTGGTAGAGAGTTTATATGCTATGTCTTATTATTCAAAGTAACCAGACATGATGCTAAAAGCTGTCTTCCATTGGCTCTGCTTACTGATGCAAATGAGAATGGATGTGACTTGGAGGTCCAACTATTTTCATTCATTTATTTTCTATACCGCTTAACCCTGTGTACAGGGTCGCGGGGGACCTGGAGACTATGCCAATCCATCGCAGGGCACACACACATACTGTACACACACTCACACACCCAATCACACACTAGGGGAGAACATGCAAACTTCATGCACACAGAGACGGGAATCGAGCCTGACCGGGGAATTCCAACTATTTTATTGAACTAAAATATTGGCTTTGCAAAGTTATGCTAGAATTGAGATAACCTGGATTATTATTGGTATTTGACCATGTATTTGATGAGGCCTTAAAAGTCAGTACAAGAATGTATTCTCCCCCTATGTATTCACAAAGAAAAGTCTAGCTGTGGATGCATATCCTCTTGGCGCAGTTCTTCCTGTACCTATTACTATTTTAAGCCTTCATTTCCTGGTAAGGAAACTTGATAATTTTAAGCATTCATTTCCATAAAGAAGCAAAATGGTCCGCTAATAGAATCAGAAAATTTAAACTTAAAAATATTAATATACTGTATATCTAAAAGAAGGTTTAATAATATTATTATGGTTATTGGAAACCTATCAACAGAAAATCTGACTAGATCCAAGATACAGTATGTTGACTTGCGAAAATGTAACTTATTGCGGTGCTCCAGAACAAGCCACAAACCTAACTGTGTGCATGTGCACATCCCTTCTATATGATTGTGTGGAGGAAAGGTACCCAGAAGAAACAGTCCACTCACTTTGGCCTTATTTAAATTCATGATATTTAAAGGTTAAAAGGGCTCTCTGGACTCTCTGAACTTAAGTTGAAATTATGGTTAATTTGGTTAATGTACCATTTGAATGATTTTTCCCACCAGGATATGGGAGGATCATGAAATCATTGAAATCCAAGAATAAGGGGGTGCTTAGCGGTTTTGAACCAGGGGCTGCAGACATTCCATAATGGTACTAGCTCCCATGCATCTCCAATCAATGGATCTGCTAAAAAAAATGTCAGAGGTTGAGTGGGATTGTTGAGTTAAACATCCAGGACAAGTTACTGTATGAACTGTGCTTTGGTTGACCCACAGAGGCGGGTGTCATGGTGGAATTTAGTGTTCTTTGCAGACAGTTTTGCCATCCTGCCCATGGTACAGAGGGCACACTGAGTAATGATATGATTTCCTGCACTCTTCATTTCCCAGGGTTAACTTCATTCTCCCTAGTTGCATGTGTTCAAGTGTATTAGATTCAACTGGTCATGGTGTGGAAGCTGTGGGTGTTTTCCAGTTCTTGGCCAGATGATCAAGCTTAATGACCATGAGTGAATTAAGTGTGGCTTGATCATTGCGACATGCCAAGTCGGTGAGCATTTGCAATATCAGGCCCCGTTGAAATGCACACCAACTTGGCATGCCTTTGCCATCTGGAAAGTGATCAAGCACACTTTAAAAGTTTGACCAAATAATCACATGAAGACAAAGGCACATCACCCTGCTCCCAGACCACAGTAGCCCAGAACAGCTCTTTAGTGGTGAGTAATGTCATAATTGCTTATTTTCCATTGCTCAGTCAGTCCTACCTGATTAGAATTGTAAAAAGAAACACCTGTAAATTTTATTTATTTACTTATTTGTGTGTGTGGGGGGGGGGGGGGTGCAGGGTCGAGTGGAAATGCATTGGAGATTTATTGACCTCATTTATTTGGTTATGGTCTCCTGCTGACATCTCACCAGTGGAGTGGTGTGCTGGGAATAGTTTTTAGGATGCTGTGAAACAGTAGTTTGGGCTGATTCAGGTAGTGGATGGACAGTATAAGTAAAAAAAAGTATGTGCAGTATAGTAGTTTGGGACTTCCAATTAAAAAAAAAAAAAGCTTTATCTATGATTGACCTCTTTAACAGAGTTTATGGGGAAATTACATTATTAAGGTGGACTTTTATATATAAGTTTATTCATTTAACCTTAAATAGTCCCATGCAGTGTTGGGCATGTTTTTGCAGCCTTTTCTCAGGTGGAGAGCCTAACCTGACTACCAGATTTGTGGTGTCTTTCCATGACATCTGACTCTTTTTGGTGTGGATGAAAGCTATTGACATTCCATAGATGCCGCAGTGGTTGTATCGAGTACTCCTGATTGTCAGCACAGAAGGTCATCCTCAGGAAGCTGCCAAGTTTCTGATTCACCTTTTCCACAGTTGGCAGTAGGGTTGGGTGATGTCCAGATGTCCAACTCACTGACACTCCTAGATTCACTATGAAGTCTCTAAAGACACTTGAATAAACTGGGTTGAGGGTTTTGGCAGGGGAAGCTGGAGCTTCTTGATGATGGTGTGATGGTTAGGGATAACTCAGTGGTTAAGGCATTGGACTAAGGTTCAGGAGGTCCCAGGTTCAAACTACCTAGTTGCCATTGTTGGGCCCTTGAGCAAGGCCCTTAACTCTCAATTGCTTAGATGTATAATTAGATAAAAATGTAAGGTAATGTCAATAATAATTGCACCTGTGCCAAAGTAAAGCAGTTCTGTAAGGACATTTTTCCTGGGTGCATTATCTGCCTTCATAGTGTCATTCATAGGCTGATTCTTGTTGTGTACAAAGTACTACCTTTTTTTTTTTTTCTTTTAATTTTTTATAGTATGTCCTACTGACGGCAAACTGGAACAAGAAAAACATTTTGGGTTTTGATTGACACACAACATTTTTTGATACATTAAAAACAATACAAAAACTTTATTTTACCAGTTTTGGTTTCACTTTGGTAGAGGAGACAGTACCTTATCAATGTACAGGTATAACCTGCATAATATCAATCCAATCAATGTCCAAATTTACATACATTTGTCCATGGTCCCATAGGGTTATAACAGATCTCATACACGGAAACCCTGATGGAAGAATGCGATGTAGGAGATGTAACCAGGCACAGTGAATACAACAGCTTCCCAAACATACTGTGTACCTGTTTCTTATACACAAAATGATCATATAATCTACCATTTTCTCCATGCTTATTAATTCCAAGATTAAAGTATAGTTTAATATTAATTTCATTGTGGTCTAATTCTATTAATTTCTCAGGCCAAGCATCCAGGGGCCATTAAAATAGACCTCTTAAAATATGTTTTATGATTGAACAATATATTGGTGTTAAACTCCACTTTCCAAAGACTACAAACACACTAGACTCTTCACTATTTCAGACTCTTTCACATTTACCTGATTACTGATTGAACACATCTGGATACAATCACTAACACACACTCACACACAGAATAAAAGGATGTTGAGTATCATATTCACATTCCAAATTATATGCTTTGTGTTTCTGTCCCAGCTGTTCTCAAACATTGATCTCTGTTTTGCCTACCCTGCGCTATTCCTGTTTCTGGTTTTCTTGGCTTATGATTTCATGATTGCCTGTTCACTTACTAGGACTTTGAAATCCGTTATTGTATTGTTTGCATTGTTGTATTAATAAAGATTTATTTACTTGTGTCATATTATTTGTTGACTTGCACATCCATACTCATTGCATTTATATATTATATATTATTAAATATTATATATATTGACAGTATTACAGTTTGGCCACAACTTATACGAATATTGTCACCATGGTGCTTTTTCATTTTGTTTTTAACACTTGGATACAGGTAAAGGTGCACAGCAATTTTAACAACAGGCACAACAAACAATATTTAACTTGGGGTCTATTTATATGGAAAGGAAGTCTGGGGGAAAAAAATCCATATTAAGATTCATCCAACACTTTGGTGGCTTATTATGCACCTAATCTGCAACCATCCTAATCATCTTTGACAATATAACCTAAGCAATGAAATTACACTCTTGTCTCAGTGTTTAAGGATCCTTACTGATTAGCACAATGAAAGGAGATAGCTTCTCTTTTGAGATTTAACCATAATCAGCATTACAGCACTATTGTCTATTACTTATTAAGCTGCACCTAGACCCCACCATCTGTCAGGTAAAACAAAAATGTATTTTGGCTCACAGGTTTAAATTTCTCGTCAAAACATATTTCTAGAGATGATGAGCATCTGGGATTTTATAATAACACGCTGGCAGACGTGTGATACAAGGTGACCTGAGGGAAGATAGAGTTGTAATGAGTTTTTGGACTGAAATAATAGCAGTTCAATTTTCTATGAACATGCACAGAACTACAACTACAACTTCATTACCTGGCATGGCCTCCCCTTTAATGCTCTTTCATATTATAGGCTATTTTAAAAAAGTCCATTCCCTCTTCAGATAACTTTATTGCTAAGAGGCTCAATGAAGACCACACGGCAGGGGAAACCACAGCTGAAATGTGCATCCAAAAAGTTCAGCCTGGGTAGCTAATATGTCTCACAGAGACAGACACTTTTTCGACTCACATTATAATTTATTATAAATTGTCTTGTTGTAAATTTGTATCTTACAAGCATTTTTTATCTGAAACATTAGCTAAATTATATGCCAATAGGTTAAGGCTAAAAATAATCTTAGTCATATTCCAATGTTATTATAAAAGGAAAGACTGAAGCTATACAGTATATAAAAAAAATCAATTGTCTTGCTCTGTTGTCAATTACTTTACTTTCCTGTTTTTGCTTGAAGTAAACACATTTAAAAGAATCCTTCCACAATCTATTTGATTACTTAATGAGAAGCTGGTAAACTGTATGCTCATCTATTGCAAAATATACTTCATGGCAATATTATATTACAGCATGAAGATGCTTATAAATACAGGGAAGGGGACTTGCTAATTGCCCTATTGAAACATCTCATTTTGCATAACTGAATACTAAGGCCATTGTAGAGCCTCATATCCAAGCTGCAGCTTTTAAATGCAGCTATAATCAGAGAGTTGAGTGTCATTGCAATCAATATCATATGCACAGGTTCAATAAATAATTCCGGCTGTCTAGATGTGCTAGGCAATTAGCAGCATTGATTGGCTAATGATAGAGGAGAGGTGAGTTTTAAATGAAGTAACTGTCAGTCAATAATGACAAACTGACACTATGGTACAGGACAAAAGACGAAAGACCTGAGCTTTGAAAAGGGTGTGTCCAAAGTTTGACCTATAAAACCTGCCAGTTTGTTTTACATTTTTGGCTCTTTCCAGGTGTTATGTGGGTGGGGAGTGGGGGGGGGGGGGGTGGAATTAAACTCACGGTAATGCGAAGCAAGTAATATGGAAAAAATTCAAATGAACACTCTCAGATCAGACCATCTGGCAATACACCTTGGGGTAATGATAGACAGACAAATATTCTTATTAAATATTAAAAAATCTTCACTCAGATTCAAGCATGCAGGTTTCTCCTTTCCAACATCAGAGGTTTCAGGGCATTTTTTATTCTTGGAGGTCACTCAATCCTGCTCACTATTAGTCTTTCAATCCTGGAATGTCATCTGAGCAGCTTACACAACTGGAATTGTAATTGGGTGAGATGTCCACAATAACAAATCCGCAGTTTAAACCAGGCATGGATTGGAAATTTGGACACAATTATCTTACACAAAATGTTCAGATACATTTATGCAAAAGTTACAGTATCTGAGTTTTTTTTTTAACACACCATGTAACATTATAAATAGGTAAATTCAACATTTAAATTTGATTATCTTTGATTTTTTTATTTATAGCATAATAAATGCAAAACCAGAAATTGAATAAATGAATAGTATGTTGCATAATATATACAGTAACGTGTAAAAGTACCCATTCCTTTAATACTGTGTTTTTGCATAAAAATATAATAAAAATCATCTGATCATGACAGTTCTTACTATTAGGCAAATGCAAAGGCAATACAAAGTACCCTCTTACTGCTTCCGCAGTATTTAAGACAGTAAGTTGTAGTCAGGTGATGATAATCATCCACTCTTTATTAATAAAGCATCAACTGGTGAGCAGACCTCTATAAAAGCAGACGTTTTGGCTCTTTGCTGGTCTAGAGCAGTCAGGTATGTTAACACAATGCCAAGCAAAGCAATTTCCCTTTGGGATTAATAAAGTTCTTTGAATCTTGAATCTTGAATCTTGAAGAGGGGAAGCAAGGGTCTTAGAAAAGCACTTGTTGCTGCATGTCAATCTGGAGAGTGTTATAAAACCATGTCCAAACTATTTGAAGTTCAACATACTACAGTGGGGAAGATTATTCACATCTGAAAAATAAAAGAATCAGATCTCAACCCAGTTGAAATGCTGGGACAGGACCTTAGGAGAGCTGTGCATAAGTTGATTCATTTTCTGTACCGCTTTATCCTTATATACAGGGTCGCGGGGGCCTGGAGCCTATCCCAGGAAACTTAGGGCACAAGGCGGGGTACACCCTGGACAGGGTGCCAATCTATCGCAGGGCACACACACACTACGGACAATTTGGAATGTCAATTAACCTAACCTACATGTCTTTGGACTGTGGGAGGAAACCGGAGTACCCAGAGGAAACCCACCAAGCACGGGGAGAACATGGAAACTCCATGCACACAGAGACGGGAATCGAGTCTGGCCGGGGAATCGAACCCAGACCCTGGCGGTGCAAGATGACAGTGCTAACCACTACACCACCGTGCCGCCGCTGTGCATAAGTGAATTCCCAAATAAAAACGTCAATGACCTGACGCAATGTTAGAAAGCAGAATGGACCAAAATTCCTCAACAATGATAAATAAAAAAATATATATTCAGTTTGGCTTTTCTAATGAATATCTATTGGTGCAGATGTTTACACAAGTAGCTTATTAGTAGCTGATTTTAAAATAGATTATTAAATCCACCACATAACTGTTCATAACATCTATTTTCCTAACCATTTTGAAATTAATTATGTTATTCACTAGGTTAAACTTCATGCACATAGTATATATGTATTGCAAAAGTGTCATTAAATTCTGTCCAGTGGTCGATTTAAGAAGCACCCAGAGTTTGATAAGTCAAAACTTATGATTTATACTCTGGCACATAACTGCTCATAATGTCACTTCTACTCAACGTTTTGATTCCATTAATGATGGAGGTTTAATGACATTTAAGTTTTTGGCAAATACTGAAGGACTGGCAAAGTTTCATAAAACTCTGTCCAGCCAGTTTTGCATGATGTTGTGACAAAATCGGCTGGACAAACATACAGATAGACAGGCAGATGAAGCCTTGGTGAACGGGAAACTCTTGGCTTTCCAGACCTACAGTAATGCACTCAGCATTGGACACAGTTGTTTGGAATCTGTCACATAGCCTGGGAATGGTATTCCTGGCGCCTCCAAACCATCTGGAGACATCTGCTTGCGTTGGACCAGGTATAAGCATTCAAATGGCCCTCTCTCTGTTAGAATTGTCTAAATAGGACATGATGTGAAGACAAATGCACAATTATAATATGTCTTACTTTTGACACCAAGACACATCAGCTGGACATAATCACATGGCACATTTTGTGCACAGCACAAACCTGAAACCTGGAGGTGCGAGACGACTGTGAAAGGCGTAATCCATTGTGCCACTCCCTATAAGAAGATGTGTTGGTATATTCATGATAAAGCAATGCTCTACTAAGCATGACAGTAATTTTACCTGAACTGTAAAATTAACAAAATTATGAATTAGTTTTTAGTTGTGATTAGCACCTTGCACCTAAACGTTCCGCCTTGGGTCTTTGTGCATGGAGTTTGCATGTTCTTCAAGTGCTTGGTGGATTTCCTCTGGGTGCTCTGGTTTCCTCCCACAGTCCAAAGATGAGCAGATGGCGTTCCCAAATTGCTTGTAGTGTGTGTGTGTGTGTTTGTGTGTGTTTGTGTTCCCTGCGATGGACTGGCACCCTGTCCATGGTGTACCCTGCCTTGTGCCCAAAGTCTCCTGGGATAGGCTCCAGGCCCCTCACGACCCTGTGTACAGGATAAAGCGGTATAGATGATGAGTAAATCATGTTAGAAAACAAGATATGAACAACAAAACTCATTGTGGAAAACAAATCATTTGAGAAAATTGGATGAGATAATATATAAATCATTTGGGGTGAAATGTGACATGTGAAAATAATCATCCAACAAAGTGGTAGTGTTACACACTGCTGTATATTCTATAAACATAAACACCCTCAGCCTTGCTAGTTGCTGTTGTTTAATATATTGATTTGTTACTACACATGCTGTGAGCTAGTTCACGAGTAAAAATATGTTCACCAACATTTAATATGTACTGTATAAGATGCTTGGTGTAAAAAGTGGTTATTTGTCACATGAATGTACTGTACACATTCCACATTATTCTATTGCTCTCAATTCTCATTATTCTATTCCTTCCTCAAAAGTCCCACATTTTTGAAGACTGATATTTGCCCACAATGCCCCAAAATAGACTTTAATATAATAGAGAAAAAGTTGTTTTGCTTGTTTTATTGCAGGGATATAATACAAACAAAACTAACAGAGTTGACAGAGGCCTGATGGATTTCATATTATAGTAAAAACATGCATAATATCTGCACCTTATGATCATACACACTCATTGTTTTGACCTTTATAATAAGTGTATGTTGTAGTGGGTGTGACCTGCAAGTTATGCTTGGTTAATATTAGTCTCATGCTATCACAGCATGTAAGCAGACTGTCCAAGTGGCTGAGCTATCCAAAAATCATTTGACATCACATCATTGACAGTGTTCTTTAAACATCTTCCATGCCTCATTGTAATGTATTGATACTTGTACTTTTATTCCTGAAGTGTATTTATTATAAAGAAAAAGCACAAAACCTCTTCTCCCATTGGATATAATGAAATCCTCACCATCATATCAATTCAGACTGTATATACTATACACAATATTACCTGGGGTTATTTCTTCTGGGAAACATGGTGGCTTAGTGGTTACCATTGTCACCTTGCACCTCCTGGATCCAGGTTCGATTCCCGGTCAGTTCGATTCCCATTTCTGTGCATATGGAGTTTGCATGTTCTCCTAATGCTTGGTGAGTTTCCTCTGGGTACTCCGGTGTCCTTCCACAGTCCAAAGACATGCAGTTTAGGCTAATTGGTGTTCCCAAAATTGCCCATAGTGAATGAGTATGTGAATGAGTTTGTGTGCCCTGTGTTGGGTTGGAACCCTGTCCAGGGTGTTAACCCACCTCATTCCCTACATCTCCTGGGATAGGCTCAAGGCCCCCCGTGGCCCTGTACACAGAATAAAGCGGTGACTGAGTGAGTTTTTTCTACTGACCATTTTATATAAGGTAAAATATAGCGTTGTTTGTCTGTAAAAATAATTACTAAAGTGAGGGATTCTGACGGGACAAAATCTCAGGTGTTCATCACACTACCACCAGTCTGAAATGCCAGCACAAAGATGTTTTTGATGGAGTCTAGAAAGCACTTGTGTACAGTAAGCTGCTCTCTATAAGGTGCCTGGAGAATTCTGAGAGAAGCTAAACCTAAGCTTTATTCCAGTCAAAATTCACACAGCACATCAACAGTCTGTGACCAAAATATGATGTAAGCAGGGTTTCAGTGGTGTTGCTGTTTTACTTTACCATGAAATATCTTTATTCTATAAACAAGCCGGTGGTATGAGCACAGTTAGTGCAAGGTGACCTGGCCATACTCAGCTGGACCACTGCTGCCATGGGTGTGCGAAAGAATTAGAGAAGGGACCTTGGGACTGTTATAAAGTCCTCTAAACAAGTTCACACCCCAAGACGAAATGACAAGTAAACAATGTCATTTAGGTCCTGGTTTACTATGCACTTTATTTCCTTGAGCAATTGACCTTAAATGCAGTTGCACAAGTGATGTAAAATATATACTGAAAATTATATGTAAGATAACTGAATCATGTTAGAAAGCGGCGGCACGGTAGCTTAGTGGTTAGCACCGTCGCCTTGCACCTCCAGGTTCCGGTTTGATTCTCGTCCTTGGCTTTGTGTGCATAAAGTTTGCATGTTCTCCCTGTTCTTGGTGGGTTTTCTTTAGATACTCCAGGTTTCCATCCACAGTCCAAAGCCATGTGGATTAGGTTAATTCAAGGTCCCAATTTGCCCGTAGTGTGTCAATGAGTGTGTAAGTGAGTGTATGTGTGTGTCCTGCGATGGATTGGCACCCTGTCCAGGTTGTACAGTACCCTGCCTCATGCTCTAAGCCTCCCTGGATAGGCTCCAGGCCCCTCTCAAACCTGTATACAGGATAAAGCGGTATACTGTAGATCCCGGGTGCCCAACCAGTCGATCGCGGTCAACTGATCGATCGCAGACTGCTTTCCAGACGATCGCGAGAGTAAACTGCCTTCAGGTTTGTCTTTTCTCTTTCTTCACTGTGTCCACGCCTCAAACCTCAAATAAAACAATAACCTTTATAGACATAGTATTTCTTGAGTAAAGAAACCCTGTACTTATTTTAAAAAACTGTTCTTTATTTCCCCTCACAAGATCACTGATTACGTAAAATTTAAACCGACGGAATTAGTGGCTGAATTTGAAATCGCATACTAACATACTACTCATAATATTTCACATAAATATATGGCAGAAATAGCGAGAGTAGTATGCTAGTACGCTGATCTGAATTTAGCCAGGGTTTTAGCTATAGGCACGTTAGGACTCAGTGTTTAAGTAGAGAAGTTGAGAGAGCTGCAAAGTAAAAGGCAACTATGGCAGAAGCAAAAAAAAAAAAAAGGGCAATTTGGGTCGCCATTTCAAAACCGCGCACAAAAGCTACGATGCAGATTTCCCGGCTAAATTGAGCTCTACGCAGCCGAAAAGTCGAGGAATTGAAGAGGCAGTTAGCAGCACAGCAGTACATTTTCACCAGGCCAATCACCAGGGGTAAGACTGCAGCTTTAGCATCTTATCGCGTCAGTCACGCTCTTGCAAAATAGTAGAAGTCTTTCAAGGATGGTTGTGAAAGAAGTTGTGGAACATCCTTGTTGTGAAGTTGTGAAAGAAGCATTTGTCGCGGCTGCAGACGCACTATTTGGTGAGTTCAAGAATAAAAGTGATATCATAGCTGCCGTTAAGGACGTGCAATTATCCCGTGGCCCTGTTACACGGCGATGTGAGGGAATGTGAGGGAGGTCGAGGCGCAGTTAAGGAAGGATATTGAACAGTGTGAATGTTTTTCTCTTCAATCTGATGAGTCGACTGATGTTGTGGATGTGGCACAGCTGTGTGTTTTCATTAGAATGGTTTTTGGAGACATGGGTGCAGAAGAAGAGCTAGGGTTAGGGTTGTCTAACTGCCATCTCTCCTCTTCTTCTCTTCCTCCCCCTCTTTCTCTTTCCTCTCTCCCCCTGTCTCCCCCTTTCACTCTTTCTCTCTCTCTCTCTGTCGAGCTACACATGTGGTTCCTGAGCTGCCAGTGATCCAGACTCCCTCTGCCCTCCGGACCTGTCTGATCCATCCTGGTGCCCCGTTTCTGGTTGGAGGTCTCGTCGCATGGATGCCCCGTGTGTCTCTTTAGGATGCGTCTGGTGTCTGGGGATGATTCTATCTACTTAGAAGATGGTTCTGGCCTCGACTGGTGTGGTCAGCTGTTTCTCTGAGGACTTGACAATTCGATAGTTCAGGACTGGAACTTTCTACAAGTCTATCTGAGTCTCCAATAACTACTGGACTCCATTTAACATCAATTAAGATCAACTATTATAGCTGAACCTAACACTTAACACAGTATAAATGCAGATCATTTCCTGCTATCTGTTTCACCCAGATGAGGATGGGTTCCCTGTCGAGTCTGGTTCCTCTCAAGGTTTCTTCCTATTACCATCTCAGGGAGTTTTTCCTTGCCACTGTCGCCCTCGGGCTTACTCACCAGGGACTATCTGAACATTTTGATTCATACACATTCACATTCCATAAAAACTTAAATAATTCTTTTGATTGTGTAAAGCTGTTTTGAGACAATGTCAATTGTTAAAAGTGCTATACAAATAAAACTGAATTGAATTGAAAATTAATAACTTATAATTATCACTACAATTAGACTATGTTTTATTATATATGGATTAGTGCTACTTTCTGTTTGTTTTGTGCACATTAAAGATGTAAATATGTTATGAATAGCAACTGGCTTTCTGTTTGAACTGGTAGATCTCGGCACACTGACAAATGAAAAAGTAGATCTTTGTTCAAAAAAGGTTGGGCACCCCTGCTGTAGATGATGAGTGAGTGAGGTGATGGTTGAATGATGTAAATGATGAAGAAAACAGATTCAACCATGCGAACAGAAATCACCTGTGGCCAAAAGTCACTTGTGAAAAACAAATCATGTAAGAAAATTGCTTGAAAGAACATATTAATCATTTGGGTGAAATTTCACATTAATAAATCCAACACAGAGGTAGTGGTTCCACACCATGCTGTGTGTTCTATAAACATAAACACCTTCAGCCATGCTGTTGTTTAATACAGTATATTGATTTATTACTATACATGATTGTAACTGATTCATGGGTAAAAATATGTTCACTAGTGGGTCAAAAAGTGGGCTACAAGTTTGGTAGTGAACAATCAGATTGCTAATTAAATAGGTACCAGAGTATTGTTTGCTAACCCAAATAGCAACAGAGAGTAGCCAAAAAGATGTACAGTATATATTTCTGTGTGTTAAAGTCTTAATGGACATTTTGGTAATGAGACCGGAAATGTTTGAGCTAAGACCTTATAACTTACTAACTTAATGCACATTGTAAAATGTCAGTGTTTACAGGTACTAATCATTAAATACTTATCAATTATTAATCATTATAATTATCTGTTGAATGTAAATTGATTAAAATTTTAATGAAATAATTTTATATTTTTATTTCATAACAGACCAGCAAAACGTCTTTTCTTTAAGAGACCAAATTCCACACAAGACAGGAAATTTATAATATAGTATTACCACGTAAAGGACCAAATGCACATTCACATCCCTCAAGCTCCTAGCCTTGGCTCCAACCTAGCGAAGTCAATCAGATGTGGATTCTAACTCCCTTGCGTAATGAGGTGACAGACTATAGCATCTTTTCATGAACTAATTTTCACAGACTCAAAGAGACTCAAAACACAAACGAGAATAAAATATATACTTGAGACATGTGACCTCGATCTGCATCACTGAAACACATGTATTTTCCCATTTAAAATTTAATTATTGTTTAATTAACCTATTTGATCCGATTGCAAGTGTGGCGGAAAATTATTTATTTTTTTATTTATTTATTTACAATAATAGAATAGCTAAATGTAATTATAGGAATATTTCTATGTGAATAATGTAATAGATCACATACCTATAGGCATTTAAGCAGCAATAAAAGAATGAAAATATCTGTGCAAATGAAAGTAAATAAATGAAATAATAAAGATCTAACCTCAATATTCAGTCTACATAATTTTTTTCCTATTGGATATTTAGTAAGATTATAAAGTATTTTACTAGAAATACATGTACTAGAAATATAGTGGGAATTTCTGCCAACTGAACAACAAGAGTATTAGTGAGGTCAGGCACGGATGTTTGACAAGACTTTTCAAATTGTAAATACAAGAGTAGGTATAATAACAGTGAATCAGTGAGTATAACCTCTTTTTTCTTTTTCTTTTTCTTTTGACACAACAAAACAATGGCCTCCCCATATCTCCGAGTTAACCTCTGGGTGATAAAAAAAAAAAAGTCAACTTGTTGATGTGTAGTGTATAGTGTCAGCTGAATGAAGGGCAAACAGGAGTTGCGATTCCATCCTGTCCCTTCCATCATTTCCAACCTTAAAGCTTCACTGAGCTTATTCATTATCTTGAAAAGCTGCCGTAACTCCCGCAGCCTCTGACCCTGTCCTTTTTTTTGTTTACCCCTGCTGTCTACTAAGGATTGACTGCTGTGTGAATGCTTGTCTTCATCATGAGGGCTGTACTTGTGTCATTGCAGATTAATTCCGCTATAAACGTAAAGTCAATCACATAGATAATGATGTTTTCAGAACTGCCAGGTGTATCTTACAGGTCACCATGCTACTTCATGCCAATTATCAAAAGGAATTATTGGAAATATGGGCAAACATGATTGCACAAAATAAACAAGATACACAATTATTTAAGTTTTCCATTCAAGTATATACATGTAAATTCATCTGTTTTAATTAGGAAAAAAAATAAACATTTCAGTTCTAGGAAGAGTGAAGAATTACCCTCAAGACAGCATCACCATTTTCAAGGAAGAAGTTCAAGTTTTTTGTCAACCTTTTTGGATAATGCAATATGAGAACAGCACAAGATGGCATGAAGTTATGAAGATATGTTGTCAGAGGGTCCTTGGTGTATAATCAGACATGGAGAAAACATTATAACCCAGTCTGTTATAAAAATCCAGGCTAGATTGTATTGAATATTGATCTTAATTGATTTGACCATCAAACCCTGCCTCAGGCATAACCTATAAAACTGGCTTTAGACGTTCACTGAACTACTCAGTGCTGCTATTTTTTCTAGTCTTCACATGCATTGCAATGTATGGAGGCATGTGGACACCTGATCATCACAGCTATACTTCATATTTAAAACTGTTAAAATAAGTATTAACTGCTAAAATAAAATAAATGTTAAAATAACTTAGCAAGATATAGCACTATATTTTTTGGGGATTTGCTCATTGAACCATAAGAGCATTAGTGGAGTCTGGAACTGATGTAGGATAAGAAGACCTGGTGTGCAGTCAACAATGCAACTCATCCCAATGGAATGATGGTCAGGTGCATCAGGGGTGCAAAAGTAATTTTGAAGTGTTTCACAATGCAGAACATTAAATAGGAAAAATGTTTGATAAACACCTTTTACCTAAATTATGTAAATAACACTAATATTAAAAAAATATATATTGTACAGTGTTTACACCAGGCAATACTGCTCCATTCACATGACTGCATATTGATTTGAACAGGCTATTTTCCCCTCAGGGGCCTGTCATATTGACTCCTCATGCCTACTTACTGATGTGGTCATTGGCTTTCACTCAAAAGCTCATGCACTCTCCAGTAATCTGCCAATTCCAGGTTTCTTCTTAGTAAGCTTAGGTAAGGTAGAACACCATATAGTAGCTAACAGGACAAGACTCTTCACTTATGGTTATCTAACATCATAATTTGAAGAGTGTTCACATGTTTGTGGACCTCATAAATACTAAATTGGGAAAATAATGAATGCAATATTCTGTAGGGATTTAACTATATTTACTATTATACTATTAATCATTCATTCATTCATCTTCTATACCGCTTAATCCTGTGTTCAGGGTCGCGGGGGGCCTGGAGCCTATCCCAGGAGACTTCGGGCACTAGGCGGGGTACATCCTGGACAGGGTGCCAATCCATCGCAGGGCACACACACATACACACACTCACACACCCAATCACACACTACGGGCAATTTAGGAACGCCAATTAGCCTAACCTGCATATCTTTGGACTGTGGGAGGAAACCATTATACTATTAAATACTATATATTTTTAATTAAAATATAGTTTAGGTTTTTGCCTTGTGGAACAGAGGAAATTTTCAAATTCTCAAATTTAATAAGTCAGGAGGAGTTGTTTAAGTAAGGAATTAGTGAATTATTTTAAGATTAATTCCTTACTTAAACAACAATGATTTAGTCTATGTTCTGGTAAAAGGCAACGTATTTTATAATTTTTTTTTTTTAACAAAATACATCTACTGCCATGCTTAATTCCCCTATGTCACCTCTTTCACCACTGATCCCCTGGTAAATCTCAAAACACACAAAATAGCCAGAGGTACCAGCTGTGATGCATTATTTTAAACCCCATGGTTTTAGACCATCTGAAAGGCAATATTTGTTCATTCACAACATGACACATGCTGAATACATTTGTCTGTGTATACATGTGTATGTAAGATGTGGAAATGTGATACTTCAATTCAATGCATAGATTGTTGATTAAGATCTTGTACTGATGACAGGAAAGAAAACCCACTACATAAGGTTTTTTTCCAGTACATCCCAAATGACTTTCAATGTGGTTAAGGTCAAGACTCTATGAGTGAAAATAATTGCTCAGAAGATAACCCAGAACTACTGTTTCACAATTTGAGTAAAATAAACCTTGTTTTGAAATATGGCATTAGGACAATATAGTAACTGTAGTAACTACATATTCCTGTGGATACTGAGTTCTGGAGAACTCATTATAATATGATCATTATATGATTATAATATAACCTAAAATGGTGTTCAATTAACTGTCCATAAATGTGGACACCAAGCATGAAAAGGTTAGTAATTACATTTTGACCAATGCAATTTGAGAATTAAACAATCTTGCAGTGTAGTTTTTATTACACCGGCTTCAGCTTCATTTATTACATCATCTTCAGTAATCAGATTCAGCTGATGTGTTTGTATGGCAGATGCTCCATATAATCTAATAACTACCAAGCATGCTCTCAAATTGTCGTCACTTATAGAACACTCTATACAGTACATTATGCATAATTTGGGTCGCATATTAAATGCCAAGATTAAACCCCAAATGTGTACTGCACTGTACATCCGTCACTCAGATTTAAGTGGAAAATAAACTGAATACTCTCTACTCATTCACTTTATGTTTATAAGTATCATACATGGTATGTAGCATGGCAAGGACAGGCTGGCATTAGGACTCATATGCGGTCGAGGCAAAAATCAAAAGATCAAAAGATCAGATATGATGACAGCACTAGAAAATACATGGCTTTTACAGTGTCTGTTTGAAATGATAGCAATCAAAGTAAGAGGAAACGTGTCATCTCAGGCAGCTGAAGATACTCTCACTGCAACCCGAGGCTGATTGATGTCCTCAGGGAAAAGTGGATGACTGCCAATGATGATCTTAAATACACACAAGAACATGGGGGGGGGGGGGGAGGGGGAATTACACCATAAGAAGTGCAGAAAATGACCCTAAACAAGGTGGAAAAAAAGTGTTTCCAATGATAACTGCATCAAGAAAATTATAAATTGTTGATATGATAGAAGCTCAGTAGATGCTAGATGTCAGTAGTTTACGCTTACTGACTTACGGTAGTACACTACGGTAGTGTCATCAACCAAACATCTTACTAGAACAATTTATGTTGCATTTTCTTTTAGTTTGTCATTCATTTGTATGTCAATATACAGTAAGCTGAATGATTGAAGCAAGCAAAAATTAAATAGAATGACACAAAACTATGTGCTACAAAAAACATCTGTTTTTTGTCCTTCTGTCTTTAGCTAACAGTCTATCTGTCGTCCAGTCTTAAAAACCCTTGAGTGTGTCAAAGGCACTGAACAACCCCATGGACAAAGAAATATAAAATAATTTAGACATTCAGTTTTCAAGACATTAAAATTATTAAAGTGATTTTATTTTGGTCACTATCATCATAGAGTTATGGGTTAGTGAGAAAAGGATTAGACACAGATAATTTGATGGTTTATATTTTTCCAAGCTTTAACTTTTATCAGAAAATTTTCTGTAAATGTCTCTAATCTTAGATTAGAGATTTAGATTTCAAGACAAACTTGAAAAATGTGAATTTCACCAGACATGAGTGAAGTTCTTACGGTATTTTATAAATGAAAAGGGGTTAAGGTGCATCATAGCAAGGTGGCTTTCTCGCCTGCTGTTTTCTGGGATTTTTTTTCCATTTCTAATATCAATGCCAGACCAAGGGCCTGAGATATATATACTGTATAACAAAGAGATTGACCATTTGTAAGGGCATATTGCTAGAATGACCAACATTACTCAGCCAAATATTTTCACTGATTTGATTATGCTCAAGGCGGCGCGGTGGTGTAGTGGTTAGCACTGTCACCTTGCACCTCCAGGGTCCGGGTTCGATTCCCGTCTCTTTGTGCATGGAGTTTGCTTGTTCTCCCCGTGCTTGGTGGGTTTCCTCCGGGTACTCCGGTTTCCTCCCACAGTCCAAAGATATGCAGGTTAGGCAAATTGGCGTTCCTAAATTGGCGTAGTGTGTGATTGGGTGTGTGTGTGTGTATGTGTGTGTGCCCTGCGATGGATTGGCACCCTGTCCAGGGTGTACCCCGCCTAGTGCCCGAAGTCTCCTGGGATAGGCTCCAGGTCCCCCGCGACCCTGAACACAGGATTAAGCGGTATAGAAAATGAATGAATGAATGAATGATTATGCTCAATGATCTGTATCTACTATGGAAGATAAATGTACACAATGCATCTGTCCATCATACTGGGAGATCCTATTTCATAAGAAGCCATCAACATCCAAACCCACATTTTCAACCAGACAACTAACCCAGACCCCAGAATCTGCTCCACAAAGTAACCAGAAGTCAGCTTTCTACAGTATATGTTTTAAACATATTTTCTACTACATTTACTTGCTTAAACTTTAGGACCTTAAATAGTCCTGCAAAGTCTTACAGTTTTCCCATCATCAGTATGAGTTCAGAGCCTTATCGTTTCTGAATGTATTGTTTTCTCTGACAGTTTTTATATTATCATTATTATTTAACCTTGGACCTAGATTTAGAAGGACCTTTATTATACAGGTCCTTCTAAAAAAATTAGCATATTGTGATAAAGTTCATTATTTTCTGTAATGTACTGATAAACATTAGACTTTCATATATTTTAGATTCATTACACACAAACTGAAGTAGTTCAAGCCTTTTATTGTTTTAATATTGATGATTGTGGCATACAGCTCATGAAAACCCAAAAAATCTAAAAAAAAAAAAATGAGCATATCATGAAAAGGTTCTCTAAACGAGCTATTAACCTAATCATCTGAATCAACTAATTAACTCTAAACACCTGCAAAAGATTCCTGAGGGTTTTAAAAACTCCCAGCCTGGTTCATTACTCAAAACCGCAATCATGGGTAAGACTGCCGACCTGACTGCTGTCCAGAAGGCCATCATTGACACCCTCAAGCAAGAGGGTAAGACACAGAAAGACATTTCTGAACGAATAGGCTGTTCCCAGAGTGCTGTATCAAGGCACCTCAGTGGGAAGTCTGTGGGAAGGAAAAAGTGTGGCAGAAAACGCTGCACAACGAGAAGAGGTGACCGGGCCCTGAGGAAGATTGTGGAGAAGGACCGATTCCAGACCTTGGGGGACCTGCGGAAGCAGTGGACTGAGTCTGGAGTAGAAACATCCAGAGCCACCGTGTACAGGCGTGTGCAGGAAATGGGCTACAGGCTGCAAATTTTGCATGTCATTCGGAAATCAAGGTGCCAGAGTCTGGAGGAAGACTGGGGAGAGGGAAATGCCAAAATGCCTGAAGTCCAGTGTCAAGTACCCACAGTCAGTGATGGTCTGGGGTGCCATGTCAGCTGCTGGTGTTGGTCCACTGTGTTTTATCAAGGGCAGGGTCAATGCAGCTAGCTATCAGGAGATTTTGGAGCACTTCATGCTTCCATCTGCTGAAAAGCTTTATGGAGATGAAGATTTCATTTTTCAGCACGACCTGGCACCTGCTCACAGTGCCAAAACCACTGGTAAATGGTTTACTGACCATGGTATTACTGTGCTCAATTGGCCTGCCAACTCTCCTGACCTGAACCCCATAGAGAATCTGTGGGATATTGTGAAGAGAAAGTTGAGAGACACAAGAATCTGCAAAAGGATTCCCGACCAAGTATTGAGTGCAGAACTGAACATAATTATTTGAAGGTTGACTTTTTTTGTATTAAAAACATTTTTCTTTTATTGGTCGGATGAAATATGCTAATTTTTTGAGATAGGGATTTTGAAAAAAAAAATAAAATAAAAAAAAATAAAATAAAATTAAAAAATAAATAATAAATAAATAAAATCAAAATAATAATAATTATAGAAAAGAAAATAATTGGAAGTGTGTATGTGTGAGAAAAATGTGCAGATAATAATAATGAGACGAATGAATGAAATTTCTCTGATGAGCAAGCCAAGGGTGACGGCGACGGTGGCAAGGAAAAACTCCCTGAGATGGCATTAGGAAGAAACCTTGAGAGGAACCAGACTCAACAGGGAACCCATCCTCATTTGGGCGATAACAGATAGAAATGATATAACATCTTGTGTGTTGTGCAGGTGAAAATTCAATATGACAGAAATTATTTAAATTGACATGAAGACCAGTTCAGCATAGGGACGAGTCAGTAGGTGTAGAGGGCAGATGAGGTCTGGATCACTGGAAGCACAGGAGCAGCATGTGTAGCTCCAACCATCATAAAGCTGAATCCAGTTGGAGCTGGTCCTTCTCTGGATGCCTCAGGAACCTCGCAGGGTCGGCCTTTGTCTACTGAAGCTGGCACAATCTCCAGATGCCTCGGGATGGGTAGAGAAATACAGAACAGATGGGGAGAATTAGCGTAGTTGCCATTCGGTATAGGTGTACTGGAGTATGAGATTATGGGATGAGTTATGTGTATGCCAGATTAAAAAGATGCGTCTTGAGTCTACTTTTGAACTGGGAAACCGTGTCTGCTCCCCGAACACTGTCTGGAAGGCTATTCCAAAGCTTTGGAGCTAAATATGAAAAAGCCCTACCCCCTTTTGTAGATTTTGAAATTCTGGGAACTACCAGAAGTCCGGAGCTTTGTGATCTTAAGGCGCGTGGTGGATTGTAGCGTATCAGAAGACTGGTTAGGTATGTGGGAGCTAAACCATTTAAGGCCTTGTATGTAAGTAATACTATTTTGTAATTTATTCTAAACTGAACAGGTAGCCAGTGCAGGGATGATAATATTGGGGTTATATGATCATATTTTCTGGATCTAGTGAGAACCCTGGCAGCTGCATTTTGGATTAACTGAAGCTTGTTTATTGAGGATGCAGGACAACCACCTAGTAATGCATTACAATAGTCCAGTCTGGAGGTCATGAATGCATGAACTAGTTTTTCTGCATCAGATACGGATAAGATGTTCCTAAGTTTAGCAATATTTCGAAGATGGAAAAAGGCTGTTTTTGTGATATTTGAAATGTGATTTTCAAATTAAAACATATTATTAAAACAATAAAAGGCTTGAACTACTTCAGTTTGTGTGTAATGAATCTAAAATATATGAAAGTCTAATGTTTATCAGTACATTACAGAAAATAATGAACTTTATCACAATATGCTAATTTTTTGAGAAGGACCTGTATATAAAAAGTTCACTGGTATGACACTGTCTATCATTTCTCTCATTTTTGTAAATAAACCTCACGCACATGGATTTTTACTCACAGTCCTTGTGTTAAAATATAATGTGAAGTGTCTAAAATTTCTCTGTTTATCTGTGTTTGTCTACATGAAGTGTAAATAATGTATGCGTGCCTTTTCTGAAAGCTACTTTGTGATTAGCCACATTTTACTTCTCCAAATTATTCTTAAATTAAAACAATACTGAATACACTTATACCAGACCATTGACATTGATGTTTATGCATGTTTCAGCCATACACATGAAAAGGATCCTATTACCATCACTGAAAGAAAAAACACCATTATACAAGTAACACTCAAAGCTATCCAGCTCTCCTGCGTAATTATGAGCCCAGCCGTAAAAAGAAATTCTTAAATAAATAAAAAATGGTGTTTTATGATGAAAAAGAAATTTATATGTATTTTCTTTCCTCTTCGCGGTAGTATGGCTGGTATTGTCCCGGTGAGTTCACGAGGCAAGCTGACAAGGTTTTGCTGATTTTCCCCTCAGATTTTGCAACTGTCATCATTGATCACGTTGAGATTTAGGGAGAAACAGAAATAGATGTCTCTCGCTGGAGTGATACACTTTGAGACTGACAAGCCTCACCACAACACACCACTTTTCTTTGCTACACTCAATTTTCTGAAAAGAATATTGAGCAGTGGAGCTATTTCGTGCCTGGATGCCGAATCCGAGATTAGACGGCATGCTGATGTTTATCTTGGCGTGTTCAAGAGATGGATTTCATCACTCTATCTTGACATCTCTCACTCTTTCCTCACTCTATATCAGTATTAAATCTCCAGCTTTGCCATAAAGCAGAACAATAGCAATGTGGCTGAATTGTTAGGAAAGAAAAACACGTTATATTTTCTTTGCAGCATTACAGCAGCGTATGAGAAGTGAAAGGTCCCATTTATGGAGCAAAAACTATGCTTTTTAAATGAAAGGATGTGCCTTTGATCTGAAAAATAATCCAAACCCTTTCATCTTGAGAGACTGATAGAAAACTTTTGATTTTATATATTGGTTCCCTCTGTGCCATTCTTTCAATAAAGCACAATTGTGCTACTCCTTTACATTTTCAACCTTGCAAATTGCACCCCATATACATGCATATTAAACTGTTGGTGTGTACTTCCAGTAGTAGTTAAGTAGACTATATTTGTATAAAAATTTTAAATGTATCCCAGTATCAGGATGAACATGAAATGAGGTTGTGTGATCAAATGAGTTACGTTACTTCATTGAGGTTGATTAGTTTTCAATAACAGTTTTACAAACCGGATTCCAAAAAAGTTGGGACACTAAAGTTTTGAATTAAAACTGAATTCAATGATGTGGAGATGGCAAATGTCAATATTTTATTCAGAATAGAACATAGATGACAGATCAAAAGGTTAATCCGAGAAAATGTATAATTTTAAAGGAAAAATATGTTGATTCCAAATTTCACGGTGTCAACAAATCCCAAAAAAGTTGGGACAAGTAGCAATAAGAGGCTGGAAAAAGTAAATTTGAGCATAACGAAGAGCTGGAAGACCAATTAACAGTAATTAGGTTAATTGGCAACATGATTGGGTATAAAAAGAGCTTCTCAGAGTGGCAGTGTCTCTCAGAAGCCAAGATGGGTAGAGGATCACCAATTCCCACAATGTTGCGCAGAAAGATAGTGGAGCAATATCAGAAAGGTGTTACCCAGCGAAAAATTGCAAAGACTTTGCAGTTATCATCATCAACTGTGCAGAATTTAGTTTAGTTTAATTTGCATTTTGGTTCAAGTGTTATGTAACATTTGTACATGACACTTTCCTCTTTTAATAATTTTAAATTAAAGTCATAAAAAGGAAAAACAGTATGTTCTACTAATTTCTGTAGATAATAATTCATTCATTCATTCATTCATTTTCTATACCGCTTAATCCTGTGTTCAGGGTCGCGGGGGACCTGGAGCCTATCCCAGGAGACTTCGGGCACTAGGCGGGGTACACCCTGGACAGGGTGCCAATCCATGTAGATAATAATGTAAACAAATAATTGTTTGCATCTTTCTTTAGTTTTGCACTTGAAATTCAGCCACATAATTATACTAATTACATAATAATATGGTTTGGCATGATCTGTTAATGGAAAATAGCCAACAATGTCAAGATGACGTCAATCCAACATGTCGCAGAATAAAAGTAATTTCTTATCTATTAATCTACTTTTCCTACAATAATTCAATGTCAATGCTTTTTTACCAGTTTTTTGTTCATTAAAGAGTGATGTTATGCTTTTTTTTATTCATTATCTAATGTAATTTATTGGTGCGGTAAATCTGGAAAACAAGTCACATAATATCATTAATGTAATAACAGATTTTATTGATTCCTCAAAAAGGGTTTTGTTTTCCTCCCGTGAAGAAAATGCAGCTTTTCTTTTTGTGGAGGCCACAATGCTAACAAATACACCATAATGCCTCCCCTGTTGTGTCTGAATTACTTTCAACACATTTATTTATTTATTTATTTATTTAAAATTCTATTTTATTCATGACATCTTGGCATATTTGATATGGTTTACATTTCAGCAATAAAACAGCAACCAGCTCTGACATGTGATTCTGAAATGTTCAGTTAGGGAAATGCAGGAGTCACAGTAGAAAAGGGTTATTGGATTCATAATGCATAGTTTGACATATGACAATGAAATAAACATACATAACATTAATATTATATGAAGCCTTGAACAAATGGAACTAATAAAACATCAATAGAAAATATAAAAAATATAACTTCTTTACGCTATTAGAGACAGGGGGAAGTCGATTCAGTTAAGAATCTTGATTCATTTTTGTGGCAATTCACATATCGCCACACTGAGTCCAGAAGAGTGCTCACTGTTAAGCTTTGAGACTTTAGAGGTGTTTGAGGAAGTTAAACGTTGCCATTTCTTTATAATCCTTTATAATCCTATAGGCAAACTATTTATAGTTATGTCATTTATTTATTGCCATTATTTATAGTCATTGTCATTTAATTATTCAGTATGTTCAGGTGATCATAAAAGGTCTTAGTATTAGGCAAATGGATAACAACATAAACAAAATTCCACATGCCATTATTTATTTATTAAAAAATTTAACCAAAAAGAAAAGAAAAAAAACCATGCAAGTACTAAGTATTTATATACTACGCATATACTAAGTACCTCCTTACAGCTTCCACAGGATTTAAGAGGGTAAGTTGCAACTATGTTCTTGCTAATCATCAGCCCTTGAATAATTTATCATCAGCAGGTGTGTTGACCTAGCAGACACCATAGCAGAAGTTTTGGCAATTTTCTGGTCTGGACCAGTCAGGTGGAAAGACATAAGCAATGATCTTAGAAAAGCTGCAAATTGTTGCTGCACATCAATCTGGAAAGGTTTATATAACCATTTTTTTAAATGGAGTTCAACATTCTACTGTGAGAAATTCACAAGTGGGAAAAATTCAAGGTTTACAAAATTGCTTCTGAACAAAGCACAAGCTTTCGGGAATAATGTCCTATGGACAGACACCACTAAAGTAGAGCATATTTGGGAATAACCAAACAACATTCCAGCAGAAACACCTCATGAGGTCATGAATAGAGAAGATCTATTTGACACAAAGCATCACAAATCATATTAGATGTCATTATTAGAATCAATGTCACAGCAGCATGGTTTGGCTTTTGAAACTCTTGAGCTAACAAGAATTAACTGAGTGGAATATTTCTATTAAATTGCATTCATGCAATCTCTTTATGAAATAGTTTCAGATGTTAATATGGTCAAAATTTGAATGCATTTATAAAGCACTTTTAAAAACCATGCAGTTGCTCAAAGTTTTGATGTAATTAAGCATATATTAGGATTTGATAATGTGAAAATTATCAGTGGTTCAATTTAAATATGCAAAATTATCTCAGATAATGAATTTCTCACCATCTTAGTAACATGCTCTTATGTCACCTATGAACCTTTACAGTTTCCTCACACTAAACGTAACATGAAAAATCGCTGTGTGTGTGTGTTAAAAAAAACTCCCTGTCACAGTGGCTTTAAATGACAGTGAATATAAACTGTTCACTCGTGAAATAATCTCTTGACAAAATCCATTTCTCACCATGCCACCAGAACAGACTCAGCCAAGCAGGCCAACATGTTTACAGTAGGCTGTGGTGAAATGAATGCAGCTGGACTCTGGTAGTTGTCCTTCAGCAGATAAAGTACAGCACTGAGAGTAATGTCACTGAGCACAGACAGATGGGGTAGGAAAAGCGCTGATGGCAGCAGCCACCATAACGTAAAAATCAGTGGACCGAGAAATGGCGCTGCACATCACTTTCTTGGATGCAACACCCTGCAAGAAAGTAAATTGTGATACTAAGTAAATGTCTTGCTTTAAGTCATGGCGTTTAGCTAACAAAGTCAGTGTATACATAAACCACCATTATATTTTTGATCAGAAGTTGTTGACTAATTTTTATATTAGACTATACATTATAAGACAGGTTTATATTAATGAGGTCATTCTAATGTTTTTTCATCTCTACAGTCTATACATTCGTTCATATAACATAATCTGAGATAGACCCTGAAGATAAACTCTATGCCTTAATAAACTGTATGGTGTTGCCAACAGACTCAGGCAAGACTGTGGTACTTTTGCATTTTCACAAGAAGGGCATTGCGAGATAAATCGGTGGATGTTAGTAATCATGTTAAGCTACCAGTACTTCACTTTCAAAGGGTGATATCTTCTCATTGTGCTAGGAGCCCTGTGGCTGGGGCCGTGTGAGCCCATATAATGAGCTCAGTTTGAGTTTTACTTCTCAGTTTGTGTGACACAATTGTTTGGTTTATTGGAAATCCAAAGAGAACTTGTTGCACTAGACAATCTCTTCATCCGTGTTCTACACTGTAAAAAATGTTCGTAATTCTAACAGTGAAATACCGTATAAATGCTACAGAATAAAACCGTATTTCACAAAACTTGGGATAACCGTAGAATTTACAGTGAAAAACTGTAATTAGTTTTACAGAGTAAGACCTTAAATTTAACAGTTAAAAACATATGAAAATATGGTTTATTGCAGTAAAATTTATGATATACTGTATTTATAAAAAGGAAACTCTCAGAGAAGGTATTTGTTACTGATATCATGGAGCATCAGTTTATATTTTACTAAACCTTTGTTGATAGAGTTTAAAAATCAGAAAAATATCTGCTCTGTAAAAAATAAAGTTTAAAATTTTATGGTAAAAAACTGGCAGCTGTGATTGACAGAAATTTACCATAAACAATACGGTAGCAACATTACTGGTTGTACGGGACTGAACTCATTATACTGTATATTTTATGGATATTAATAGTTTTTTCTGCGGTTTATAGCCGTCTAATTTACATTAACCAAGGACGTCATATTTGTGAATGGTATTCCACACTTTGATGACTGTGGCGAGGACAGCCGCTAGCACGCGCCACTTTACCCGCCGCCACCGCCATATTTAGATTGTCTGCCCAAAAAAATATCCACCCTGACATCTGTATATTTGATTTTGAGAATTTAAATATTGTTTTGATCTTTATTAAAAAATACATGGGGCCATGCTGATGTCCGAGTCTTGAATAACTTTTGATGATTTGATTTAGGTTTGTATTCATCAATTAGTATAAAAGTACTCTTAATAGTTTCTTAACAGTAAAATCCGAATGCTTAGCAATGTAACTTCTGTCTCTTTTAGCTCCAGCTAGTGTCATAAAATGATGCTTTCACAGAATTGCTGAATGAATTCACTGTGGTTATTCATAATAAAACAAATAGTCCAACAACAACGACAGCAATTGTGTAGCCAGCATGGTAGTGTAGTGGTTAGCACTGTCGCCTTCCACCACCAGGGTCTGGGTTCGATTCCCGTCTCTGTGTGCATGGAGTTTGTAAGTTCTCCCCGTGCTTGGTGGGTTTCCTCCAGGTACTAGTCACCCCCCCCCCCCCCCAATATATAGGATAAAGTTGTATAGATGATGTGTGTGAGTGTGTGAGTACTGAGCTGTAAAAAAGATGGAAATAAACTTATTATTACAACATAAATCTTTAAATTAGACAGTTCTGAGCTGTAAAAAACATGGTTATGATCCGTATTTGTTACAATGTAAACACTGGAATTTGACGGGAATAAACTGTTTTTATAACAACATAAACATGTTAGACAGTTATAAACCATATTTATATTACCGTAAATCTGTAGAAATTTTTACGGTAAACTTCTGACAACCACAGCTGCCATTTTTTACTGTAAAATTTACGGTTTATTATTTTTTTCACAGTGCAATAACGGTGCTTCCGTATTTTTTACGGTAGAATTCTGGCAACCACAGCTGCCGGTTTTTTACCGTAAAATGGACTATTTATTTTTTACAGTGTAGGATATCAATCTTACAAAGCAGGAATAGGGCAGCTGGTGGTTGTATGGTGTTCTTGGAGCCTAAACCTGCACAAGAACAAACCTTTAAACTGGGCAAAGAACAAACCATTTACATTTACTGTACATACAGTATAGGCATTTGGCAGATGCTTTGAGCCGCCTAGAAGGGGGCGGGGGGGGGGTGTTTAAATAGAAAGTAGGCCTACTGAAGAAATAGCTATGTCTTAGGTCGAGTGGCAGAGACTCAGCTGGTATCTAGAGGAAGTTCATTCCACCTCATAGATGCACATCCTGCTCGATCTCGGAGATGTGTTGGGACCAACTGAGCAGTACTGGAGGATCGGAGGGAACGTGGTGAGGTGCGTGATGTGATAAAAGCTGAGAGGTATGTGGGTGCTGGTCCATTTTTAGCTTTTTGGCAAGCATCAGGGTATTGAATTTAATGCAGGCAACTAAAGGAAGCCAGTGCTTCCAGAGAGTGGAGAAGTTGGGTGGCATGGGAGAACTGGGGTTAAAAAACACTTTTGGGATTGATGAGAGTTTAGGCACTTGGCAATTTCCAGGTTCTCAGGTCTTTGAAGAGCATAAAAGGATGGTTTGCTTCCTCCAGCCAGTGACAGCGCTTCTCTAGGATGAGCATCACGTGATAGTCAGCGACCCTCGATAAACTATTTTGTTGTTCTGCTTGGTTGGTGAAAGCTTATATGAGAAGAAAGCCACCAGATAGAATTTAGGTTCTTTTATTACAAACCTTTGTAAAAGTATCGCTCATACTCACACAATTACTCACTCACACTTACAATGAAGGGTTTGGAGGTCTAGGTCTTCAAAAAGGAAGTGATGTTGAATGCGGTTTTGTGTCTAGGAGAGATAGCAGTCGGGACAGGTTTGATTTGTTAATCTTAACCTGATGCTAATTAAGTTCTAGCAGTTCAATTCTCCTTCTGCATCCATATCTCTATAATAATCTCTCATGTGACTGAGATGAGAAGAGGTGCAATTGCTAATTCACTTTTCATTAAAAGGACACTGGTAAACAGTGGATAAACATTGACACATTAGACACTGGTAAACATTTTTAAAACAGTGCTGAGCAAAAACAATGATGTAGGCAAATTCAATCCCCAAAAATGTAACACTAAGGCAAAATCTAAATCCAAAACATTGAAACAGAATATGCAAGCTTTGGTAAGTTAGTTGAAGGTACAATGATCTGTAATTCGGTTGTGACTGGACGGGTCATCCTATGGATTTTTAATTTACACTTTTATTTACACTTTTTTACACTTATTTAAGGTTTTAGGTGGATTCTCTTTATTTAAATGCACATGCGTGATCGCACACACACACACACACACACACACACACACACACACACACACACTCCCACACACACACTCCCACATACACACACACTCAGCTACATGCAAGGCTCACAATCTTTTGTCACCAGGTCTGCACTGCAAGCACATACACAAATAAATTAACTTAGCAAAACAAGCTACAGGAATATTTCTGTGTTACCTTCCTATACAACCTGTCTCCTCTCTGTCCATAGCCCCTGCCATATACTGTATATACTTTCACCAAGAAACTTCAGTACACCAAGTACATACTAAGTCATATTTTAAGGAATACATCAAATAATTGAGATTAATGAACTAAATATATTTAAATAAATAGCCTGTTCTAGATTGCCTTCAGTAATATAAACATAACAGTTCTGTCCAAAAAAGTATTGGAAATGCAAGGACATTCATTCATTCATTTTCTATACCGCTTAATCCTGTGTTCAGGGTCGCGGGGGACCTGGAGCCTATCCCAGGGCACTAGGCGGGGTACACCCTGGACAGGGTGCCAATCCATCGCAGGGCACACACACATACACACACTCACACACCCAATCACACACTACGGGCAATTTAGGAACGCCAATTAGCCTAACCTGCATATCTTTGGACTGTGGGAGGAAACCGGAGTACCCGGAGGAAACCCACCAAGCACGGGGAGAACATGCAAACTCCATGCACACAGAGATGGGAATCGAGCCTGGCCGGGGAATCGAACCCAGACCCTGGAGGTGCAAGGCGACAGTGCTAACCACTACACCACCGCGCCGCCTAAATGCAAGGACAATCCTTCTGTTTTTGTTATACACTGAATGAATTTGATGTGTTAAAAAAAAACTTTAATTAAAGCCCTATTTGTAACATATGACTGACAGATATCTCTTGTTGCCTTGGTTTTGCCAGATAACTGCAAAAAAAAAAAAAAAAAAAAACTGCTGTCTTTGAGAGAAAAGCAAGCCATTTTCAAGGTGAGAAAAGTAGGAAAATCTATTAAATGTTGTCATTGCACACACATTCGTCACATAGCCAACAAAACAATTTTATATGTCCTACTGTGTACTAAAAAGAAAGAGATCATGGACGTACTAACAACCAGACACTGAACAGGTCAGCCAACAGTGTGAAAACAACAGACAGTGACATCACCACCGAGAACCTCCACAGTGCAACGGTAAATGCATCACATTCCACTGTTTTAGCATATAGAGGACATACCATAAGATGCAAACCACCTAACAGCAGTAAGAATCAGAATGCCAGCCTGGAAATACTGAAATGAGCCACAAATGTTTTGGAACCTAAATTATATATATATATATATATATATATATACAGTGGTGTGAAAAACTATTTGCCCCCTTCCTGATTTCTTATTCTTTTGCATGTTTGTCACACTTAAATGTTTCTGCTCATCAAAAACTGTTAACTATTAGTCAAAGATAACATAATTGAACACAAAATGCAGTTTTTAAATGAAGGTTTACGTTATTAAGGGACAAAAAAAACTCAAAATCTACATGGCCCTGTGTGAAAAAGTAATTGCCCCCCTTGTTAAAAAATAACTTAACTGTGGTTTATCACACCTGAGTTCAATTTCTGTAGTCACCCCCAGGCCTGATTACTGCCACACCTGTTTCAATCAAGAAATCACTTAAATAGGAGCTACCTGACACAGAGAAGTAGACCAAAAGCACCTCAAAAGCTAGACATCATGCCAAGATCCAAAGAAATTCAGGAACAAATGAGAACAAAAGTAATTGAGATCTATCAGTCTGGTAAAGGTTATAAAGCCATTTCTAAAGCTTTGGGACTCCAGCGAACCACAGTGAGAGCCATTATCCACAAATGGCAAAAACATGGAACAGTGGTGAACCTTCCCAGGAGTGACCGACCGACCAAAATTACCCCAAGAGCGCAGAGACGACTCATCCGAGAGGCCACAAAAGACCCCAGGACAACATCTAAAGAACTGCAGGCCTCACTTGCCTCAATTAAGGTCAGTGTTCACGACTCCACCATAAGAAAGAGACTGGGCAAAAACGGCCTGCATGGCAGATTTCCAAGGCGCAAACCACTTTTAAGCAAAAAGAACATTAAGGCTCGTCTCAATTTTGCTAAAAAACATCTCAATGATTGCCGAGACTTTTGGGAAAATACCTTGTGGACCGACGAGACAAAAGTTGAACTTTTTGGAAGGTGCGTGTCCCGTTACATCTGGCGTAAAAGTAACACAGCATTTCAGAAAAAGAACATCATACCAACAGTAAAATATGGTGGTGGTAGTGTGATGGTCTGGGGTTGTTTTGCTGCTTCAGGACCTGGAAGGCTTGCTGTGATAGATGGAACCATGAATTCTACTGTCTACCAAAAAATCCTGAAGGAGAATGTCCGGCCATCTGTTCGTCAACTCAAGCTGAAGCGATCTTGGGTGCTGCAGCAGGACAATGACCCAAAACACACCAGCAAATCCACCTCTGAATGGCTGAAGAAAAACAAAATGAAGACTTTGGAGTGGCCTAGTCAAAGTCCTGACCTGAATCCTATTGAGATGTTGTGGCATGACCTTAAAAGGCGGTTCATGCTAGAAAACCCTCAAATAAAGCTGAATTACAACAATTCTGCAAAGATGAGTGGGCCAAAATTCCTCCAGAGCGCTGTAAAAGACTCGTTGCAAGTTATCGCAAACGCTTGATTGCAGTTATTGCTGCTAAGGGTGGCCCAACCAGTTATTAGGTTCAGGGGGCAATTACTTTTTCACACAGGGCCATGTAGGTTTGCATTTTTTTTTCTCCCTAAATAATAAAACCCCTCATTTAAAAACTGCATTTTGTGTTTACTTGTGTTATCTTTGACTAATAGTTAAATGTGTTTGATTATCAGAAACATTTTGTGTGACAAACATGCAAAAGAATAAGAAATCAGGAGGGGGGCAAATAGTTTCTCACACCACTGTATATATAAAAAAAAATATATATATATATATATATATATATATATATATATATATATATATATATATATAAACAATAATAATAATAATAATAATAATAATAATAAGTGTAAAAAATATATAAATAATTTAAATTTGATAAAATAAGAAAAAGTTGATGTGCTTTTGTAATTTTACAAATTTTCCTCTCAGCTTGGATATAGTCTGTCCAACCTAGCATTAAAGCTACATTAGCCTCATTGCGCTGAATGCAAAGCAAATGACAGACACCTAACAGAGCTGACTAATCGACTACATTTTGGATAAGTGGAAAATTGTCTTGTTTTGTATTTGTCTCAACTATCTTTTCACAAATTTTCACACAGCTCAGTGTACACCTACTGCTATTCAAATCATTGTTTCTCACTAATCTGCAAAACAAAGTCTATGCTTCGTGAACATGCTATAATTTAGCTGCGCTTACGGAGTGAATCTCTCTAGCGGTAGAAAAGCAAGGACCTGTGCGTCGCATCTTAATGACAGCGCTGATCACACAGAATTTAAGTTGGTATCAAAGGCTTATTTCCAATGCAGGTGCATCTCTGCGGCAGGGGTAATTATCCCCATTATTCAAATGACGCAGAGGAGGTCGAGCAGCTCTTTCATATTTCACGCTCTTTTTGTTTTTCAGTCGCCTGTCGCCCAAGTGCGTGGTTCCACAAAGGCCTGATTCTGCTTTCCTTCTCCCACTGCTCTTTTTTCTAGAGTCACCCTAAGGCCTTGCTCTGTTTGGCAAAAGATTCACAACAATTGATGTCCCTGCTGATTAATTAGGACTTGAATTGTCACAGCAAGTCAGTGTCAATGTGCCTGCACCATATGGTGACTTCACATTGCATTACAAACACTAAAGCTTTATTAAAATCTCTGAGAATTAATTGCTTTTATCAATAAAGCTGCTGAATAGATACAAAATCTGCCTCGTAATCAAATGCACAGAAAGATGAGATTGAAAAGAAAGATTTGTCCCAACCAACAACCTCCTAATCCCTAAGCAACCATGATAGGTACATTATAAATAATTAGTAAGAAAACTAATAAGATGAGGGTACTTTAGCTTTAATATTCTAGCGAATACATTAATTTGGAATAATCTGTTCATTAAATTTACATTTCATATACATGGCTCACTTGGAATTGTGATCATTCCAAGGTCTGATGTGTAGGTTATTGGATGATGCTTAGGTAATTACACTGTAATTTTAGATTTTTTTATACTCCTTTATCAAGACATGGATGGAAAATATTTTCATTCATTTCTGTATTAAAAGCCTTAACCAAATTATTATTATCGTTAAAACATAATTTTAGCAACGGTGACCATATTTCTTATTTACCAAAGTTTTCACAATTTTAAGCAAGCACACTGAACATGGAAAAATGTGCTAAATACACGATTACACTATTTCAATGCAGCAAACAGCTAAAGTCTAACTTGTGCAGTATAACTTTGTAATGTCAGCAAGAAATACAGTAGTATGATGCAAAAATGTCTAAAGATTATGTACAAAGATCTCAAGACATCCATGAGACAACTTCATTGTCTAGAACTGTTGAACACTAAAATCTTATATATATTAATGGAAACCTATGCAGCCTCACTTTACCCAAATGTAGATAATGTTAACGTGCACATTGATTGTAAGATTATATAGCTTGCTTTGTTAGTCCAAACGTAGCATAAATGTGCATATCTTTTATACAGAATTAATAAATCTCCATGGTATGCATTCCTATGTCATAAATAGAAAATATAATTTAGCGTTCACATGACTTTACTTAGGACGCCCCATGTTTAGTTGATTGACCTGACTAGGCCGCTATTATGTAAACTCAGACAAGATCAAGGCACCTCATACATACCATTATATCATCTAATCTTCCAAAGCGGGAGTGAATCTGAAAGCCTATTTCCATTTTAATGATAATGATCACTGCTGTTATGGACCAGGGATGATTGGATGTGTGCAGAGGATTGTTTCACGAGAAGCATTGGGTGAAATTATATGCATTATTGATACACAGTAGTGAATTCATGATAACCAACCATGTTTCTAGAGATCGATAAACAAAATTGGGATTAGAAAAGCAATGCTTTCTGAAACATAGACCAGGGGCTGTGACTGCTTACGTTTAGTTACAGTGGAGAAAAACATAATCTGAGATTATCAAAATGATTAGATGTATTATTACTGAGCTATTGTAGTTATTATCCTGTTTCGCTGTAACTGAATTTGAACTTATATTTGAGTTATGCGGTTCAAATACATTGTGAAGACATAATTTTACATAATTGAAAACAGGTCTAATATTGTAATATTGAGAAGGGTCCCAAGCTGCAAAAGTGTTTTGATAACTCCTCAAATATGATAAGGCAGAAGTCCCAAAACACAGTTTGTGATCACTGATTGATAAATAAATAAATAAATAAATAAATGTGCTGTTTGTACCCAGTAACTTCGTATGAAATTTTAATTGATTCTAATTCCCAGGCATTTACAGCAGTTCATTGACACCCAGGGCTTCACGACTCTGCATCTCACACGTTGTAACGCAGCGCTCTCTGTTGGACACTTAATGTAGACGCCGTGCGCTTTCAAATCATCTGTCTGCTATTTACAAACAATAACATCTGTCTCGGTATAGCTAAGATAATGAGGCTCTATAATAAGGCTTAAGCTAAACAACAAAATATTATTTTTCGCAAACACCTAATGAATTAAGAATTTAACAAAAAAAAAAATAGTAACGAAGAACAAGGACAGCTGTCAGCTAAACAAAGCCGGTTCTGCATAATCAGTCTTGACAATGTTTTTTCCCCAACATTTGAATCCACTTATACTGATTAAACTTCTGCCAATATAAAGACAATTAATATGCTAAACACCAGTAATCCCATTATTTATATATACATATATATATATATACACACACATACATACATATATATAATTTTGACATTGATAACTTCTCTTTTCTCAAAGAGGTGTTTATCTGGGAATAGAGAAGAAGTTACAAGAAAAGTAGTTTATCTATCTATCTATCTATCTATCTATCTATCTATCTCCATATAAATGAATAAAGTCTGTATACAGATTGATGTCCATAAATATGTGCACGTTTTTAATATAATATTTATATATGAATACATATGTATGCGGGTTAGATAATGTGTTATACAGCATGTGGGCGATGTTTGGGCGGTTTTATGTCGATTATATGAAAAATCATGATTATTAGCGGCTTACATAACTGCACAATTTACTAAAGCGTAATTATGGGATATTAGCCTGAAAGCCCATCTGAGCAATAAATAAGCGTTGTTAATTAGTAAAGAAATTGTAGCTAGATTCTAAAAGACTTCTTAGCACCTTAGATGGATTGTGCCTGCGATCTTTGAAGCGGTGTGAGGTGGGAAAGCTGGAGTAAGAAAGCGCCAGAAAACATCGAGGAGCGCAGTTGTAGTCTATAATGGGGGGAAAGGGAGGGAGGGAGGGGGGGTGATGATGTAGGTTTATTAAGCTCCTCTAAACCAGTTTCCATCTTCATCATTTAATAAGGTGAAAAGTGATGATTGCACAAAAAGAATAAAAATAAATCGACTTCCTTTATATAGCATTGGATTGACTTTTCTCCCATTAATCAGAGTAACGCGCATGAATCCATCTGCGCTGCTAATGGTATTGTTTTAGGCGCGCAGGAGCGTCAGTGCGTTCACACCTCTGCGCACACTAAAGACCTCTTGGTTTCGGTGCGCGATGACCTTGACGCGGATCACACGCACAACTTCAAAGGCAGCGCGCGCACTGCCGATCATCAAACGGCGCTGCAGTTTCTGTAAGTTTTGAAAGGTGCTTAATTAAAAGGCTCAGCATCAACGAACCGAAGTCATTCCCTCCAAGGACCGACCAGAGAGCAGCAGCAGCAGACCGCAGAGCTCTCTCTCTCTCTCTCTCTCTCTCTGTCATATTCAGTTCATATCACTCGGATTATTCCTGTTATCACTATGAAACACTTGCTGTGGTGGATTCTGTGCTCGGCGCTGTGGATGCGCTCAGTCAGCTCCGGTGCGCTCGGCGGGAGGAAGCGCAGAGCCGATAAAGGACCGTATCCGCTCTACATGATGCACCTTTACCGGACTTTACTCGCCGGAGACGGAAAGAAATTAGCGGGGACGTCTAGCGTGGGGATCGGATATGAACATCCATCTCTGCACGACTCCGACTCAGTGCTCAGCCTCGTCGCTAAAAGTGAGTATTCTACTCTTATGTATAATCTGGTGTTTTAACCACTTGACAGACTTCGAATTAGGTTGATCATACAGGTTGTTTTTTGGAATTACAGCGTTATTTTAATCTGGCTAAATCTTAAGCGATATTAAATGAACTTTTTTCTTTTCGATGTCAGGAGCAAAGCTGTACGCATGCCCTGCGATTTACTTCGTGTGTAGCAAGTTGTTTATTATGCTCAGGGTGTGTATTAGCTACAACCCTCACGACGTCTGCTTAAAAGTGGGAATACACAATTAGACAATATGCGTCTTCAGCTTTATTAACTGCGCCTGACTGCAGATGTGTGAAGGCTGTCCTCTGAATTGTTAACCCCCAAACATTAATTAAAGGTCCCGGTGCGTCTGAGTTTTGCATTATGTATGTTTAAGACATGTACTGATGTCTCTCTCTCTCTCTCCCTTTTTTCCCCCCTTCTCTCCCAGGTTGCTACCAGACGGGTAACATGTGGGCCGTCACGTTTGACATGTCGTCCATCTCGGCAAGCGACGACGTGCAGCGCTCAGAGCTTCGCCTGCGCCTCCCGGAGTTCACGGCCTCTGAGAGCCCCGTGGTGGACATCTATCACGCTCCCAGAGGTGCCGAGGAGCGTCTTTACTTGGGTCGCATTGACGTCGGGTTAAGCACGTCTCCATCCTCACACTCCTCTTGGACAGTCCTCAACATCACCCAGCTGCTAAAGTACTGGCTGCACCAGGGGGGTGTGCCCCCTACACAGGCTCAAGCACCCCAGAATCTTGAGCATCCTGTCCAGCATCCAACAGTCAACAGCATAATGATGGTCGTTTACGCCAAGCAGATGAGGACAGACGCGTCCACGCTGATCCGCACAGCTGAGCTCTCCAAGTATGTGGCTCAGGATCATCGGATGCCGACTGAACCCGTGGGCCGGAGACACAAACGCAATCACCGGGCACATAAGAGGGTGAGCGAGGCAGCAGGAGGCAGCGCAGCAATCCCAGCACTCGCACAAGTCGAGGGTGTAAAGAAGACCCTGTGCAGGAAGGTGGACATGTGGGTGGATTTTGACCAGATCGGGTGGAGTGAGTGGATTATTTATCCAAAGAGATACAACGCATACCGCTGCGAAGGTGGTTGTCCTACACCAGTGGACGAGTCATTTACTCCAACAAATCACGCATACATGCAGGTAAGGAGAAACTAATTCATGCCTTGCATCCAAAATGGGGCTCTACTGATCCCCCACTTATATGACAATGCTATTAATATGGTATTTTATAACTAGTTGTGCCAACCTTATCCATTCATCTTGTTAATGTTAAACCTTTATGTCTCTGTTACAGAGCTTGTTGAAGCTGCACCAACCGGACCGTGTCCCGTGTCCATCCTGTGTACCTACACGCCTGGCCCCACTCTCCATGCTCTACTATGAGAACGGGAAGATGGTGATGAGGCATCATGAAGGCATGGTGGCAGAGGCATGCGGCTGCCACTGATCTGACTCTCAAACACTGAGCAAAACCGACTTCAGCACTTAAGGCATCCTTGCATGCCCATCCCCAACAATGAGAGACTGCCAGAAAACTTCAGCACTAAGCAGAGAGACCATTTAGAAACGTGGACAACGCACAAAAACATTTCCTCTTCCTTATTCAGGAAACAGCCCTTTCATATACCAGTGATTAGTTCCTTTTTCAACAACTAAGTTAAGTGAATCAATGGATATGGAGACAAACCATTTATATGGACATGTGATATTGTATCAGGCTCAGGGTAGAATATTAGCCATGTGCCTGGTTAATTAATTTAAAGATTCACTCATACAGGAAGTTCAAAGGAATCGAATCAGTCAAGAAATCACTACACTGTGTAATACTTAAAATGAATAACTGCTTGTATGAGTTAGATACTCAGCAGCTAGATATTGCTAGTGCTTTACTGTTCATGTTTATAAACTGTATATTATTTGTACATATCTGATCTGACAAACGTAATTAAATATTTTATGCATATTTAGTCAATCTTGAGTCTTATTCAAATGTTGCTTTTATTGTGGTCAAAATCAAACAAACACTGAAGCCAAAAGATGAATGAATTCTCAGGTTTTTTTTAAACTGCTCAAACATTTGATTTTTCCCCCCATATTTAGATGAACTGTATGGGCAGGACATTCCTTAGATACTGTATAATTGAGATTTACACAACATAACCAAAAACGATAAATGAAAAGAAAAAGGCATGTCACTTTTTGTTGAATTACCTTTTAGGTGAAAAACAAATAAATTCTTAAATTTTCATCATAAAGTGGTAACACTTTCACAGGGAAAAGGAATTAATGGGGGAAGGGGGGAGTTTTCTTTATCTACCCCTCAACACTTTCACACTCTTCAGCTAAAGGTACAAAAATCAATCAAACGAACAACTGCTCCTCCCAGAGGTCATAATGGCGAACTACACAAGCGGTAGCAAAAAGTGCTGGCTTTCACACTTGAGCTGAAGCTTTTATGCAAGAGGACTGGCAGTAACTCAAGAGTATTTAGGTACATCAGTATGAACTGGTGATGAGACTCAACAGCAAATGTCTTGTGCGTGTCTGGAATGACAGCATCAATACATAACTATTATGGATGGGGGGGAAAAATGAAAAAATGTTGATAGGAGAAATCTTCCAGTTCATTCATCCTTTCAATGCCAGTAATCACAGTAATGTTGACGCTGCTATATGTCCATTTCAAACTGGGCATCTTCACCTGGAGAGGACAAACACAAACCTAATATTATATTATGCATTATAATATTTAAAAAATAATCATCATTATAGCAGAAGGGTTAGGGACAGCAGCATTAATGATTTTTGAAAATTTTTTTTTTAATAATAGCGCTGTACCAAGTCCATATATACATGAGAATTTTATAAAAACAAGTTCTTCTTCCACATAAAAACATGCTGTCTAAGCATGCCAAACCAACAGACAACAGTGGAGCCATGTTGATCACTCAAAAGCCTGAAAAAAGTTAGCACTGAATGTGTCACTCTTGTTTGACTCTGATGTCAAACAAGGCATGCTTGACATGTTCTTACAAGAGAAAAACGCAGATTTTCCTGTCCACATCATCTCTGAAAACTAGGTATCAAAATATTTAAACGCTGGAAGGATCTTCCAAAAGGTCCGTTTTCAGTGACTGTGGGTGTGCAAGTCTGCATGTGGATAAATGGCCTAGAAAATGCATAGAATAACTCAGCTTTTAAATATACTTATATAATAATAATAATAATGATTCAGTTACTTGTCACATGTACCTTACAGCACAGTGAAATTATTTTTTTCCACATATCCTAGTTAGGAAGTTGGAGTTAGAGCACAAGGTCAGCCAAGATACAGCACCCCTGGCACAGATACTGAAAGGGTGGCAAAAGAGGCTTGCTCAGTGGCAAACTGGTGGCGCGGTGGTCCGAAATCCCGACCTTACGATCAGTAACCGACCACTGCCCATATGTTTGGAAAAGGAACTGAACTGCAAATGATGGTGGACTAATTGATTGGGAATGGTTTTATAACCTTTTCCAGAATATGAAGCATCAATTGCTTCCTTAGATCCTCGCTTATGTCTTCGTATTATGTAAGCCCACACCTGACTGCTCCAGGCCAGCAAACTGCCAAATCCTGTGTTTTTATAGAGTTATACACACCAGCTGATGATTAATTAATCATGGTCTGATAATTAGCAGCACCTGGCTGAAACTTACCCTCTTAAATCCTATGGAAGCAGGAAGAGGGTACTTAGTATTGCACGCATGATTTTTTAAAATGTTTGTTAAATAAATAATGGTACAGTGAAAAAAAGTTATATCATGTTATTCATCCGAGGTTATACTTTTATTATGTTTTATTATTAAAACTTTAGCAAGTCCAGATTAGTAAAGTACATTTTAACCTGTATTTCAAAATGTCTATAGAGCTAAAGAGCAGTCTTCCTTTTTAAAATACTTGTTTGATGATTATTTTCCAGGATGGAAAAGTTGCGCAATTCAGACAAATGCGTGGTACGAGTTTATAGGACCCCTGAAAGTAGGAGTATGCTTTTACCAGAAACTTATATAACACCCAGATGGGGAAGAACATTTTATAAATATCTAAACCTCTGACTGACAAAAATGGACTTTATTTTTAGATCAAGTGCACCCTCAAACTGAATTGCAACTAATGTAATACTGAGTCCGACTCCTAAATAAAGTTCACTCTCAGAGGACACGTATACGTACCTGTGGCCTTGTCCACAGGAAGTGTCCTGTTGTTACTGACGCTCTCTTGAGGGTTGTTTTTGTTATCAGGGACAGTGTTTGATGGAGGGCTGGTCACCCCGGGGATGTCAGGCAGGCAGCTGGGAGGTGTCTGGGCCAATGGGGAGCTACGACACTCCAGCAGGAACTTCCGGTCATAGATGATTCGGGTTCCTGTTGGGCCAAAGCAAGAGCCGGAAATCAGTTTTGTGGTCACTGATTATTTTTAATTTTACAGTTTCACTATTTGTATTACAATTTTATTATAATTCAGTACTGTAAAATCCACAAATGTATTTAGTTTTAAGGACTTTTTCAAGTTCCATTCCCTTATCGAAATCGGACGCAGTGTTTGATAAAAGCTAAATCAGTTGATTAGTGAAGTTGTTACTGGAAGCCTGTAAGTTACTATAACCTGACATTTGTAAATTGAAGATATTCTACAGGATTAATGCCAACAATAAAAAATACATTGTGTGGGGTGTAACTAATAAGAGTGACCTAGATCTGCTTTTTCCAGTTTTCCAGAGTTACATTATCTCACAATACAATTAAAAGTCAAACATTTTAGTTCACCTTGGTACTTTCTTTCAACATGATTTAATTCTGCATGTAAATAAACAAAATGCAGCACACAGGCCTGAGGCACACATTTGTCATGCACTGGTTTGAAACATGGTGATGCAGGATGGTAAACAAAAGAGTGCAGCATTCGTAGAGAGTCAGGTTGAATGGAACCCTGGTGTGTTCTCCTCTTAGAGCGGTTCCTCAGGCAGGTGAAAAGCAACACCACTCGAGAATGAGTCTAAGTAAGATGGCCTGAGTAAGACCCCCTATTTTAGGTGAAAAGTGATTTAATTTTGAATTAAACCAGTAGCAGTAAGTGGTTTCGGTTGTTACTTTTTGTAGATGTGAGCTGTTAAACTCTGCATGTCCCAACATGTCCTAAAGAGGTGTTACGTTGTGACAGTAAGGTGCTGTACCTTGTAGAAATGGGTAACCACCTGATACCGATTTTTTTGGTCAGATCAGATTTGCACGTCATGACGATTCACATTCATCTGAAATACCACACATCAATGTTTCTCAGCATCTGGGTTAGAACACATCATATTTGTTGCGACCACTCATTTATTTTGAACGGATGTGACTTTAGTGGAAAAAATATGCTTGAGATTTTGCTCCGGAGGATAGTAAGCAGTTAGTCGGCTGTACTTGTTGAGAAAGAAAAAAGCCAGATGCCTTGCTTTTGCTGCATTAGCTGTTTTAAGATGAAGTAAGGCAATAAGTCACATGAATTACGATCTGCCTGTTATCATTCAATACACTACCGCTGAAAAAAGTGTGGGATCACTTTCTAATGCCACGGTCTGTCGTGATTTTTATTTATTTATACATTGTAAAACATTGCTGAAGACGCTTTGAAAAAAAATCTGCTTTGAACAATTATTGTTGAGATGTACAGTATCTGCTAATCATGATCCGTAAAACCTTCATAACGGCTCTAATCAGAGGTGCTGTTAATTGGTGATTTTGGAAGGTAGTAACTCTAAATGAACTTCTCCTCTGCAGCAGAGGTAAGTTTTGGCCTGTGAAGGTCTTCATGAGCCGGTTTCAGTGCTTGATGGGTTTTGCAAATGAACTTAACAATATTGTTCTTGCTGGAACTATTCCAAAAAATGCTGAAATCTGTGTCTTAAAATAACAACCGACTGTTGTTGTTGTTGTTGTTACATAATTACCTACTTCCACATGTGTTATTTCATAGCTCTTAACTCTCTATTGTTGTAGATTGTAGAAAATAAATCACTAAACAGAAACAAAGAAATTTGGAAGCGATTCCAAACTTTTAAGCAGTAGTGTATAGCTGATCTATAAACATGAGTCCAATCGGCAAAACATCAAATTTGCGCGTTCAGACAGCCTTAAAAAATACGATTCATGTCACATTAGGTTAAAAAAAAAATTGAGGGATCTGGGCGATAGTCACAGTAATGAAAGTTATTTTATCTGTAAACATATCCTTCATGTATGTTCCTATATGTATCTCAACACCGCACTGCTCAATACTGAGAGAGAGAAAAAAAAAAAAAAGCAACAGCAACAGCTACGTAAATAAACATAAAACTGAGATATTCTGGCCAAAGCAAGGTCATCAAGAGTAGAACAGCTGGTTAGAACACGGTATCAGTCATGTGACTATAAGGCAGCTGAGTTCAGTGTCAGGCTTCCCACCTCCATCACACACACTCTTGTGCACCATCACTCTTGCGCACACGCACGCAGGCGTACACTCATTCTTAAGTGCACACATTCTCGTATACATCCTGATGAACCAGTAGATCAAACATTAGCATTGAAAGGGCAATCGTCTTAAATTTACATTCATAAAAAAACAATAAATAAATAAAAAATCACTCATAAGTGCAGATGTGAAAAAAAAATTTTTTTTTAAACTCACAACAGTAAGAAAGGAAACAGTGAAATAGGAAGTGTAAAATAAAGACGTACAGCAGCACAAAACAGTCAGTTTACCACATGCTAACTGTTACTCCGCTGTTGCATCACCGCAGTAAAGTTCACCAAGTCACCGTTTATAGTGACAGAACAACCCACAATGTGAAGTCTAACAAGAGATAAGCAGCTCATGCATAGGGCATCAAATACAAAAAGGAGGTACATCCATCCATTATTGCTTGTATCTCCTTTAAAACTATGTAAAGCCAAAATTATAAACTACTGCCAAGGCCATTCAGGGACAAATAATTCATCTTGCAATTATTTCTGTGATCTTTAATAAGTTCAGAAAGAATTAATTCTGTTGTGGCCAGCACTGTATGAAATCCCACTCAGCTTAGAGTCAGATCAGGAGCACATGCCTGCTCAAAGAGGACAATCCACACATTTATTTTTTGTTGGACTTTTGGCTGCAGCCTCATCAAGCGGTTGCCACAGCGGATCATCAGATCCGTGCAACAACTTGGCACTGGTTTTACGCCGGATGTCTTTCCTGGCACAACCTTCCCATTTTATCTGGGCTTGGGACTGGCACTGCATCCAGTGGCTGGGGTTTGGGCACTGGCTGGGAACCGAACACGGGCCTTCCGCACGGTGGGCGAGAAACTTACCACTGAGCCAACAATGCCCATATTATTTGCATTTATTTACACGGTATGGAAAACGCAGTATGGAAAAAAAACTAGACTGAAGTTGGAAAGATTTTGCATTGAAATTGGACAGTTGTAGTCTCTGAAGAGATGTTAAACGTCTTTGCCATTTAAATAGAATAGCTTAAAAATAGCCTAGGGCACTGGTGGTAGGTGTTTCATCTGCCATGCGGAAGGCCCGGGTTCGATTCCCAGCCAGTGCCCAAACCCCCCAGCCACTGGATGCAGTGCCGGTCCCTAGCCCGGATAAAGTGAGAGGGTTGCGTCAGGAAGGGCATCCGGCCTAAAGCCTGTGCCAAGTTGTAGTGCGGACTGGATATTCCGCTGTGGCAACCCCTTGCCGGGAGCAGCCGAAAGACCAACAACAACAACCTAGGGTTAGTAACTTTTTAAAATTAGTACTCCAGTATCCTCTAGTGCGTAAGATTTTAGAGCCAGGTCCACAAATATTTGGTGGACATTGTTGGAATTATATGCGCTTTCCCTGGTTTTAAGGGGCCAAATCATGCCTGCCTGGAGTCCGAGGCATTTGACTGAATTTAGCACAACTCTGTTGCTGTTGTTGGTCTTTCAGCTGCTCCCAGCAAGGAGTCGCCACAGTCCTGCTGTTTTTGCCAACAGTCACAATGTAAATAACCATTAGGGACCATTAGTTCCTTTGGCAACATAAGCCATAAGATGACGTCTATGATTTGGGTCATGACCAGTGTAGTAACCATAGTAACTGTGATGGGGTTGCATGGTAACATGGCAATTAATCCTCTAGCATCATCCTTACACTTGGACCGTCAAGGACGTTATCCAAGTCACAGTATTAAATAGGAGTGTACCAATCAGGGGTCCGTTCTTCATACGTCGCTTGACACATCCAAGATGAACGGACACATCTAAGATGAGATCATCGTGCTAATTACGATCCGGCTAAGTTGGTTCTTTGAGCACACCTGTTGATGATGATTAGTATAGCTGGATTGAGTTGTCTAGGATTATTGTGCATTCGTGGATTGGTTTAAAAGGTGATCTGTGTCGACAGTAGAAACACAATGCTGAAGTTTAGCTCCTTATTCGCAGCTTCCGATTCGTTTGGCTTCTTATTGCGCAGCGTCTCATTCTGCGGCTGAAGTTTAGCTCCTTATTCGCCTCGTTACTAACGGGAGTGTTCACGCTGGCGAAAGCTGCGCAGTTTATCAATAAATCGTTATTTTGGTGGCGTAAACCATTCTGTGTTCAGTGGCGATTCCATATTTGTTGCCAGGGGTTGTATTTTAGTAGTAATTCAATTGCAAGTAATCTACTTCAGTATTTAATTATTTCGCTTTCTTTCTAAATCTGTCTTCTTATTCACACCATTGTGCATAATAGAATAAATATCAAATGGAAATATGTCAAAGTGTAAAATCAATCTGGGCCAGGACAATTTCACTTTTACTATATAGTACTTGCTAGGTGTTGTATAGTTCATATTTGCTTGGCCAGAATGGTTTAAGCCACCAAAATAACGTTTTATTGATAAACTGCGCAGCTTTCGCCAATGTGAACACTCCCGTTAGTAACGAGGCGAATAAGGAGCCAAACGAATCGGAAGCTGCGAATAAGGAGCTAAACTTCAGCCTCGTTAGAAACACTGATCACAACCCCTTTGATTGGTTGACGAAACGGCAAAAATTTTTTTTAACACATGTTATACGCTGAAATGCCCCCTCCCATGGATTGCACCCCTACATAATCGCTATCAAATATTATTTTAGAACATACATTCATAGGTTAATGGTTTACAAATTACATGAGCCAATAAAATAAAATAAGCAATGTGAAAAATGTTGTATATGAAAAAATAGAAATATATATTTTTTCCAAATACATGTATACTTTTATATTGTTTATTTTATAATAGAAATAGTTTCATCCAATTTTTCATTATATAAAATATTTATTTTTATTATATATAAATATTTATTTGCATATTCATGACAAACCCCTGAAAAATAAATGTTACAAAATTAACATTATACAAGAATTTGTATTAATGGTCTTGACGGCTGTCTCGTGCCTAGAGTTTATTATAATAGTAATATCATACTTGATAATAATAAACCTGTGAATTTATGTTCTAATATAATATTTGATAGCGATTATGTGTGGGGGGGCTATCCATGGCAGGGGGGCATTTATATATGCAAGATACTTTTCCCACGTGAGTCAGTCCGCTTCAGTCGTGCTCTTTAACCAATCAGATGTGACCTCACCATTTCAACCAATCATAACGCGGCAGGAGCGCAGCCTAAATCCTGTTTACATGAAATAAACCTGCTACCGAGCAGGTTCAAGCTTACGGACATGTTGCTATGACAGCAAATGCGAGATGAGCATCGAAGAACGAAACAATCCAAGATCAGGACAAATACACATCAATCAAATCCAGCTATTTGGGGCCAATGACCGCTACCCGATGATTACAGAAACCAGAATCAGCCATCACTGCTGTCTCTGAGGTATTGGGGTCTTCCATTTAAAGTGTTCTATTTATTGTGTAGTAATGTTTATTTACTATTTATAGCAGTCAAAATAACTCGTACTATACTCACTTGTTATAACCCGCTGCACATGTAACAAAGTTGTCAATGAATAAATAGAAACTCCTCACTAAACGTTTTTAAATAAATACAGGCATCAGTCACTTTGTATTAGACGCACCCATCATGGCTACTGATTAGTCTTCAGCAAGGGCAAGCATTTCTTTATAAATATCAGAAGTTCTGCATTTTTAAGAAACCATCTACATCCTGAACATTCGCTCACTGCCCAACCCGAATGCAGGGAGTGGTAATTAATTTTTACTATTTATGTCTATTCCAATAACAATCATTCATAGTAAAGGTGAACAGCTACCTACTGTGTAATTAGGTATTATACACTATTAAGTAGCTACTGCCCCTTGTTGCAATACTTACTGAACTGTAGACTAATGCTACCTAGATACCTTAATCCATTGAGTAAAAACCTCAGTCTTCATTTACATCAAGTAAATACACTATCTTGCCAAGAAAAAAAACATATGCCTTTAACATGGAATATGGCATGTGCGACAGTGATTCCTCATGCTTTCAGAACCACCCTTAACAATTTGAGTCCTCAAATACGTGATAACCTGGTCATTCAGTACATTCAGTTCGTCACCTGGCATCATTTTACTGTCACATAATATTGCTGAGCCCTGACGTGAGCAACTGAAGCAATCCCAGATCATAAACACTAGCCTCCAGAGGCTTGTACAGTGAGGAGTACATGATTGGTGTGTCACTTCATGCACTTCCCTTCTTACTCTGATGCATCACTCTGATATATCTTGACACATCAGTCCACAAAAGTTTTTGATCTTTCATCTTTAGATATTAGGTTGTTGGTCTGGAAGTTATTTGCTCTGTTGAAACATTTGCAAAATGGCAGCCCTATTGATTGCTCTGAAAGCATGGTGAGAGCGCTGCTCCTGCCACCAGGCTTTGATAACAGCAGTCACATTCCAGTGTTCTGTAATCACTGAGAGTGTCTGAGAAAATAGCCACAGAAATAAACACAAAGGACAGACAGAAGAGATGAGAACATGCAAAACAATCATTTGGCCAAAACATGTTATTGGTGCCAAAAAGTTTCTCATCTATGTAAAAAATATGATTTTTTCTTATCTATCAATCTATACATATATTTACATATAAAAACATCTCTCCGAAGTGGCTTAAGTTAGCAACTTGACATTTTCAGGGAAGCAAGATTGGTCACTTTCAAGTTGCATAAACTTCAGAAGTAGCTTCTTTGGCATACAGATTTTCTGCATTACAGTGATACCCTAGTTCATGAACGCCCCACAGTTCAGTTCGAGCAAAAATTTGCTTACAATCTGTCCCTGAAGTCCGTCTAGGAAAACAACCCAGAGACCACCATACCAAGCTGCCATGAAATGATAAAAAAAAAAAAGCCAATAATAATAATAATAATAAATGCTTTTCTCTAGGGAAATGTTATATTGCAAGAAATATCATTATCGCAATATTCAACAACAATATCGCATATTTTCCTAATATCATGCAGCCATAATTCATTTGTAGGTAGACTAGTAAGGAATAAAACACAATGTTTGCTGTTTTTTTTAAAGAACTTAATCAACAATTATTTGGTGAGATAAAGCAGAGATACTATTACCATTTGAAATGGTTTATTTTTATGTTGTAGCATTTTGCTATGTATCTTTGACAAGTCACATATTTTAATCAATCTATAGTTTAATATGTAATTGTTGGAAACATCTGGGAAGCAAATCCTGCTAATCATTATGTTACAATACACAGTTTGTAATCTCCAACACTCACCTCCATTTTTCCTTTCAGAAAGTTAATAGATGATAGACAAATGCAACTTGTCATGATACAGAGACGTCATCTATCTGTAAATATGTCTATGGTGAAAACTTAGGTTCACAGATTTTGTATTTAGCTTTTCTATTTGTATGTGACCCTCTAAGACAGGGGTGGCGAACCTGTTTGCCATAATGAGCCAAAAAAAAATAAAAAATCTTCATCACTGCAAAGAGCCACACAATAGATGTGCAAACAACAGAATCACAACTTATACACTTAATTACATAATACCCCTATCTCCCCTATGCGGTTTCGCACGGTGGCCGTAAGTACGGTTTCATTATGATTCACCGCGAGTGTTAGTCTATGTTAAATCGCGCGAGAGGTTGTGTAAAAAAAATCATTTAAATACATACCCCTTTATTGGAAAAATTATGTTTTGACATTTTAAAAATAATTTGCACGTGTAAACACAGAACGTGGATAGACTGAAGAGCCACAGACGAGCAGTGAAAGAGCCACAAGCGGCTCGCGAGCCGCGGGTTCGCCACCCCTGCTCTAAGATCTTCACATATAGACCTTTTGCACTTGATGTCACAACATCTGGCCACCATGGGCCGTCCACTTCTGGATATGGTGGCAAAAGGTATGTCACTTATCAGATGCCAGTACCAAAAGCCACATACAAAACCAGTGTTTCAGCAAGAAAACACATCTGATAATGTCATCTTAAACACTTTTCCTTTTTAGTAATTGCTTCTACTTTCTTCTGAACTGCGCCTGAACCATCTGTTTAGTTTTCTTCACAGTTAACATGATCTAAGCAACTTCTAACACAAGGCTGAATCTCAAATCCATTTTCAGCTCCTAAATTGATGATACTATTTATTGTTGGGACAATAAGTACATGGTTTTCCATTTTATGCTATTGGGGATTCAAGCCTGGAATATTAAGTGAGGTATTAATTAGAAAGGTTAAAATGTCAGCCTTAGTTAACGCTACAGTACCTGTGTACTGTAAAGCAGAAAGCATAGCATATTTCTAAGCATCATGCCATTTGCAACAGAAGTGCTGAATGAGTTAAAGCTAACGCAAGCAAATGGAACCAAATCCAGGGGCAATTACATATTTGCACAGCATTTTAAGTAACCATGTTATGCTAACATATCAAATTATTGCAATTTAATATCCTTATTATTTTCATCCATTTAAAAATTACATCACATTGTTGTTTCTCTTTTGAATAAGTTACAAAGTGCACCAAAACATATTACATATGGCAGAACAGAAGCTATTAGCTGCTAAAGCTAAGTTACTCTATCAAGTAAACCGGCAGGTAAACAGGTAAATCATAAGCTAATATTTCTGTTATTTTTTAATACACCCTGAATAAAACATTTTAATGAAAATACCTAGTAGCCTAATGTCTATTAACCGTACTTGTGCCATCCTCTTCTGTGACTCTGAGGCTATTGTAGTCACAGGCTTGCAAAACTTCCATACATGAAAGTGTTCTATTTAGTTTTAACCTAAACTTTAATTTATTTTTAACTGTTAAATTAGTATTTATTATATTTATATACTTACTTACTTATTTTAATATAACTTTGCTTGCCTTGTGGCATCGCACAAATCCACAAGTATATCCAATTGCATTTGCAATTTTGTAAATCTATGTAAATCTTAAAATAATAAAATAAAAAAAACAATATCACACGATCGATATCGGTCAAACTGCTGCCCTATGTGAACTCTACTTTGATTGAACAGTGTTTTTGTCTGCTACTTAAGTTTGTCTTCCTTTTTTTCTTTTAGAATCTAGGTTTGCTTGCACATTCTTCGATTTAAACTCATGTTTTTAACCTACAATTATAGATTCAAGAACATTTCGCATATCAAAACACTTGAGTTATGTTATAAAAATTGTTGTATGTAATAATATTTATCAGCTTATCAGCTTAACAGTGAGCCATTAACATGATAATACATTTACAGTGATTCTCTGAAGTGAATGAATAGGTAAATACATCTTTGGAGGGGGGAAAAAAACAGCTTTACTCTGAGTGATACCAAGCATTGATACTGGAGACCCATTACGTGAAAGAAAAGCAGATTAACGATTAATTATGCAAAGTGTCCACCCTACATGCTTCTGCACTTGACCAGTTACTATAGAAACGAGTGCATTAACATAAACCCGAGGCGAGGAGCGGCTGTTGGACGGAATTTTAACTTACAGGAGAAGCAAAGTATATGGATTTGTACCTCCAGGTGTGGTGCTAAACAGAGTTCCTCCAGGTGTGCTGGAATAATCATGTGGTAGATGGGCCGCGTCGCAGATGATCACCCGTCTGGTTGCCGGGATGGCGCGGCTGCTGGTTTTCTGGTTGTTTGTGGACATTCTGCACCTTGTTCAAGTCCAAAACTCCCAACTCTCTGCTTTTAACCCTCACCACAATTCACAATACAGGCTGTCAAACGTTCTGCTAGCTCGACAGGAAAGTGTCAGTTCTTAGCAACTTAAGTTTAACATCTGTTTACCTTTTTAAACCGAACACAGCTACATACAAAATACCAAAATAAATAGTACGACCGGGCAAGGTTAAATTATCATCTCATTCACGCGCTCACACTTACAAGCTAGCTAAAAAAGCTAATCTTAAGAACAACCACGTTCTCTCTCACTCACTCACTCACGCCTACACCCCCCCTTCCCTGACACACACGCGCACACATGCGCGCGCGCTCACACGCAACATACTTCACATAACATTAGCTAAAAGCTATTTAAAACAGAGCTCGTGACGTTTCCGTTGCGCCCTAATTATGCGACACTTGGATGCTAGGGCATGACGGGAAATGCAGTTTTTAACTTAATTTTAATTTAATTGTTTAAATTTGTCTGTTAGTTTTTAAATAAACGTTTGAGGTTTGGCGTAAAACGGTTCTTTTTTTTTAAAGAGTAATTTCCGAGTAATTTCCACCAAAGTTAGTAAAAATTTACAACGATTTGTTAATTTCTTAAAAGTTGGTATGACAAAATTTTTATTTTATTTTTTATTAAATCCAAAACTTCTTGTATGGTCATATGATCAGACTTATAATAATAATAATAATAATAATAATAATAATAATAATAATTGTATTCAGTTATAGTTAAAAGTAATGTTTGCATGTAAAATAAACATGTGTACCAATGGTCTAAGAATTGCATTCTACATTTGATTGCATTACATTTTTTCCTGCATCATTATTAAAAATGAGCTCTAAATGTGTACCGGGTTTCATGTGCCTATGTGAAAGAATATGAGCTATGTGAGCAAAATCACGTGTGAGGGCCCCTGAGGGTCACAAGCTGCGCCCTTGGCCTAGACTTTCAGGCATCCGAGTGGCAGCAGATTCCAACCTGTCTGCCAAATTTCATGAGTTTTTGAGCATGTTAAGACACTCAAAAGGTCTAAAATGGTGGGGGGGAAATCCTTAGGAAAACAAAAGGGTCCTGCGCACCCTATAGTGCTTGGGCCCTAATAATAATCCTAAGGAAAACAGGAGGGTCCTGCGCACTAGAGGTGCAGAGGACTGTTTTTTTAGTCCCGCTCCCGCCAGGTTTTATCCCGCACCCACCCGCTCCCGCTCTATATCACTCTTTGTTCACCCACTGCCCGCTTAGAATAATTTTCTTCCTGACCCGACCGCTCCCGCTAAATGTCTATGTGTTTCCAGAATCTCACATTTAAACCGAAAGGGATGGATAAGAAAAAAACTGTAGGTTGTACAACAATATATTTTATTTTTATTCTTCTTCTCAAGAATGGTTAATACGGAAAATGTGTTGCAGGGGGGAAAATGTAGAAACAATGTACAACATTGTAGCATATTTATTATTTTTATTCAAAATATAAATGTGACATTTTTGTCAACACGGTAGCTTAGGAAAGGTGTAGCAGAAAACAAAAATTACATCTGCCAGATATGCTGTTCAGAAAGGACGTCGGGAATGGTATATTATTAGACCGCCTGCTCCCGTCCAAATTACACCAGTTTCCGACCGTTTTGTTTGTAAATTTATTCCCTCGCCGCAAAAAATCTTGTCGGGTCCCACGGGAGAGCCGCGGGAATGCAGACCTCTACTGCGCACCGTATAGTGCTTGGGCACTAAAAAGAGTCAAGATCAAAATATCACATCACCTAGTGAGCCAATAGGTATATTAGTGGTGATTGCTCACACTAGGGGTCACCATAGCAGAAGGATGACCTTCCTGATTCAAACCTCCCATTTTTACTGGCTGGGAGGTGAACCCTTGAAAGTCTTCCACATGGCAGGTAAGAATACCATCACTGAGCCGCCAATGGTCCATTTGCAGTGAGTAAGTTAATAGACTATACAGTATCATTGCCAATATATTATTCTTTTTATGCTCCTCCTCCTCCAGTGATCAATTTAGGACTAAAAGCATTAATGAAAATTTCATATACAGTACATAATGGTTTGAATGGCATGTCATAAATGTATTTGAAAATACAGTAATATATTTTTTTGTATGATGAACCAACATGTTATAAACAAATATGTAAGAGTAAAAGCTTTTTTTCATGTTTCACCACCCACCCTGTTGTGACTAATATATTGTCAAACTAATACATTTTATAATATAATCTCAGAAACATTCTACAGTTACCCTGACATACTGTAAGGCAGGGGTTAATGAGCTGCTCTTTTGTGAAGAAATGGCCTGTGTAATCTGAACCAATAGAGGCGCTACTGTAGCTCAAATGGCTGAAAAAGTAAATGCTGGCTCCCATAGAAAGGCTGTATATAGAATAATGAGAGGATTTGATAAAGATGAGTGTAAACCAACAATTGTGGAAAACTGAAAAGGCTCTGAAAACTTTCAGTTGTTCCACTCCAGGACCACCACGACTCTTACCAGAATTAATAAGCTCCTGAAAGTGAAGGAATTTATGATGAATATAATGCAAGAAAATGCAATCACATAATAATCTAACACAAAAAGGTAATTAGAAAATCAAAATTTGAACATAATTTAAAAATCAAAATAAATAGAAAAATCCGAAATGTAATACGATTTTCACAACACCAGACTACATACAATAGGTCACATATTTCTTTATTAATTTTTGTAAATGGTCTGAGCTGGTGTGCAGGATAAATGAACTATACATATCCTTATGTCAGAATGAATCTGATTGAAAGTTTTGTATACATATTCAGATTTTATTGTATTTTTTTTTCCTCTCCATAACAATACAAAAAGAAAACAAGTTTAAAGCTACAAAGCCTCTACATTTCCCAGGTTCATTTATGGGCATGTTCTTGTTCTAGCTAATATGCTTAAAATACATCCATAACAACTCTAATAAGGGTGCATAGCATTCTAATCAATGTATATAATTAGATTTCTTGTCATATATTTGTACATATATTCTTTATGTAAAAACATATTTTCTGTGCATGTACGCAGTTGCATTCCTTAGTACGGAGTAATATGATATTGCGTTAATATTGTCATTTATCCACTCTATAGGAGTACAGATGAACTCTAGGGTTTCAACAGTAACATTTTACATAAACTTGTCATAATACACTGTAATGGTAATGTCCTTGTGTATTTATTTAGTGGGTGTCCTTTTTTTTTTTTTTAAAGAACACAGCATACCCACTAACCGCCCCCCCCCCTTTCAAACTCCCTCACACTCCCTCCCTTCAGCTAATAACAAGTCTAATCATTATGGATCTCGTTTTATCTCACTTAGTCGCTGACCATCACCTCACCACCTAAAATCACTAAACATCTTTAGACAGTTGGACTGAACCCTGTCAGAAAATAATGCTCAGGTACAATTTTAATTCCCTGAAAATAAACAATGTAAATATTTACTCATTGGAAAAGTCTGACAAAAAAAATCAAATTTACACATCGTTCCACTTCAAGCCAAAAGCAGAATCAGATAAGACATGTTTGGTATACAACAAGTCCAAGTCTAATATAGCTAACAAGGAATGGAAGTCTATCACACCCTTAGAAAGCGCAAAGATAAACTGTGTTAAGGAAAAAAACAACAAAAAAAAAACAAAGATGCCCCTCAAGCCAGTGATGCAACTGCTACAGTACTGTTCGAAGGTCTTGAACCCTCATTTCTTCATATTAAATAAAATAAAATTATGCAGATTAAAGAATTGTGAACGATTTTTTTTTTACTGCAGCAGGCTACAAATTGGCTAAAGATACAATTTAAACATTGTTTATGGAACAACCTCAGCAGCAACCTCATTTCCTCTCTCATCTGTTCCAACCACTCAGCATTTAGCATCACCAGTATACCAATCTCCGGCTTGATCATCTGTCATCATCTGCACCTGTTTCTTACTGGTTCATGCCTTATGTTAGATATTTTTTTTTATGCTTGAATGATTCATGGGTCACCGTGTGGCTTAAACACAAAACAGTCCTTTGAAACTGGTGAGGTACTGTACATGGACAGGCCTGATAAATGAGAGTCAAATAGAGAAAAGAAAGACCTTCAGGGAACATGGAAAATATTTCTCAAGACAATGTTTAAAAATATATACAAGACACTTTGCAAGCCAAATATGAAGAAATGAGGGGTGACCCAGGATTTAGCACAGTACACTATAATATTCTTAACCCCAAGACCAGCAAGAGATGTGAAAAAACATGACTGCTCACACTATATTTTATATAACATTTGCTGGTCACTTGCTGGTATAAATAAAGATAAAGATTTTTGAACAACAGAATGTTGGGTGAAGTTGACGCTGACTTTTGTGTTAGCTACATTAGCATCAGGCTCTTTAAATGCATTGATTTCATTTGGTGTGAGGAGGAATTTGCATGAATTTGATTCATCTCTGAACTTTTTTTTTTTATATAGTTTTGTTACATATGCTAGATGAAATATAGTGGAAGAAAAATCATTGGTTAAAACACAAAACCTGAGTGAAGTTTAAATAGTCAGTAGGATTGAGTGAGTGGAGGTGGCAGGTTTAGAGAATATGGGTTTCACTCATCCACAGAGAAATCCTTAACAATAAATATATAATCTGCTTTTTCTCACTGCTTTTCTTATTATTATATCACAAATAATTTTTTACTTCATATCAACACAATCATTCGTTCATTCTTGTTATCATTCATGCCAAAGAGTCATAAATATATATATATATATATATATATATATATATATATATATATATATATATATATATATATGTATATATATATATATTATTTTTTTTTTACAACTTCTTTTTCTTTGTTGAACATAAATAACATATAAGGTTGTGTGCTACATTTGAAGTGAGTCTGTCAGACGTCAATTAAGCGTCTAAGCTTGCAGCTTTCAGATAGTGCCCCTGGAGGTCATTTTGACAAACTTGGGTTGGTTTGAACGTCACACTCTTGCACACGGTGCAACTTTAATACTCATAATGTCTATTTATACTTATAAGTAATGTATATACTCATATTAACAGAGTCAAATAGAAATGCTACTAGGGTAAACACTGAATGAACACACGTACACACACACACACACACACTCACACACACATAAATGCCAAACTGTCACAATGATACTGTTATTATTTGATATTATTGCTTTGGTAGTTGAAGGGTAAAGATTTTTTAGCTGATTTGGAATTTGTGCATGAACATAGAAATAAAGATGATTAAAGATGTGTATAGATGCCTGTGTTGGATTTTGCGGTAAATTAAGAGCTGTGTGGGTGTTGTGTGTGTGTGTGTGTGTGTGTGTGATATAAAACCCACAAAGGACAGACAATTGTCACAGTTCAGGGGTCAATTAATTTCAAGGTGGACGATCACAGTGCTGTCTGTATAGATTGTATCTGTCTGTGCTTTACTTTACACTTATAGTGATTTAAAATATTTAATTTTTAAAATATATTTCAATGCCATCAAATGTCCAGATGCATTACACCGGCATTAACTCAAAGTGTAATCAGTTAAGGGGCAAGTTGGATCAAATGCCCTGAAAATGTAGAACGCACATGAACAGGACAGAGAGATGAAAGCGGCATGATGTGCTACATCATTCATCCCGAGTCCAGAGTGGGCGGGGCTTTAAAAGAAGCCTGAGCTACAGTACAGACGCACATAGAGTAGAAGATAGAGGAGATAAAGACTTTGTGCTTCCCAGTGCGCTAATTGATGCCTCCTTGATCAAGCAGTTCTACGGTCTATCTTTTAATATGCATCAATTCTTTGCACACCTGGTTTTCAAATGAAATTTAAAAAAAATTCAAAAACGATTCAGAAAAAAGAATAAACAGAAGTGAGGTGGAGTATAAGTATGTGTGCTTGTATAGGTTAAAGAGGTGATATTTAGACATGCATTTCTGTTGTTGATTGGTGTGTGTATGGAAGTCCATTTTAATCAGTGACAAGTTACTCTACATTCACACTATAGTGTGACAATGCAACAGATGACCACTCATTCTCTACATGTGAAATATGAAGCCACAATTTCAGTGACATGTCTGAAATAAGATGATCTCAGTTCTGTGTAAATTAGGTATTACTCCGTAAAGTAAGAAATACAAACATCTAACATGAATCATTCTTTAGACCAATCTTATGGTGTCTGTGATCAATGCTTCTCCAGTTATACTTTCACAGCTTCAGTTCCTACAGTACATACCTGAAATTAGTAATTGCATTCATGGCATATATGACCTCTGGTTAAGGACATACAGTAAGTAAGTCAAACAACCAATTTTCACACTCTAATTCATGCCTAACTAGTTGCTTTTAGAAGACCTACAGTATAAAAAGGCCAGTCTGTTCATGCCGTTGTCCCACAAGAGACAATAGAAGTAGTTGCTACACGCCCACAAGTGGGGAAGTACAAGGGACACAAGCCACTTGTCACTTGCGAGTGTGAACATTGTGATATACCGTATGGCTGTTCAGCAACACGATCATTTTACTGAGGCTTTAGTAAGCAAGGGTGTCTTATTAGGTAAATCCTTCTGCTACAGATTTTTCCTGTGTTTGTTTCCTTTTCACGCAGCTTTTCCTCGTGTCCGTAGTCGGAGCAGCCAAACCCCGAGGAAGAGAAGCAAGGAAAGGAAACGAGGAAGCACACAATTTAATAAATGGGAAGCACGAAAGATCGTCAGAGAAAAAGACAGACAGAAAGAGAGAGAGAGAGAGAGAGAGATTTGCAGGTAGTTTTTCAGCCAAAGGTCCTACATTTCACTTGCAAACAAATTGTTCCTGAAGTTATAAGTCAATAGGGTTTTAAAACAGATATGCAACCGTCGATATGATGCAGCCTGATTACTTTTCCATAACAGCATACCCAAAGCGTTTCACTCGCCTCGTAGCTCAACAGTTAGACAATTACAATTTTTTTTTTACGTTACTGAACATCATCCTTTTTTCCGTTTACAGCGACATGTGGAAAGTTCATAAAACATACTGTATAGTCACTTAGGTTATAGCAGCTATAAACTGATGTTTGCACACCAGTAACAATTTCTTTGCTCGTTTAAAGTTAATATGATTTTTTTTTTTAAAGGCGGCTTGTCGTATTACTGACAAACAACAAAGCGTAAACTCCTCGGTCATGAAGATTTCTTTTCTTCTGTTGCTTAAATTAAAGTGACGTCCTTCTCGAGAACCCTATCATAAATGTTAAATAAATGTCTCGCTACACAACATATCACTGTATCAATGATAACACATTTGAAATGTATTTATATAGTGCATCCATGTGCACATCCCTGTAAATGAACCGTTTCCATAGAAACAATCACATATTACAACGAGCGCCTTAATATAAACCTATGATTTGCAGCTGCGCAATTAATCAACATCTTCTGACCAATCAGAATGGAGAATTATACAAGAACATATAATATAATATCTTACATCAATATATCATAACATCTCTCATGGGTTTTTAACCACATGCTGAATTTTAAATACAAATGACTTTAGGAGCACTTTGTTTACATATATTATAAAGGACTTTTGGCTGAAATTTGCTGTTTTTTGTTGATATACATTTTTACCTTCTCTACATATTACTGAGAGTACAAACATACAGCATGTCTCTAGTAGTAGGGACATTGGGGTGTTGCGCTGGCACACGGAGACCGACCAAAAAAAAAAAAAAAAAAAAAAAGACAACCTCCAGCTGGAGAACCCAATTTCTTGAAATATTCCCACTACGCAGGGGGGAGATCCTCCAATTCCACCCGGAAGTGACAAAAATGTGGAGGACTGTTTAAGGAAACACAAACACATTTCACAACAAAGAACAAAAGTCTGTAATAACACACACATACACACACACACACACACACAGCTGAGCACAGCAGGTTTGCTCTCAAACTCCTTCTCACACTCAAGAAAAAAGTGTCACGGCAGAAAAAACGACATTCAGCAGCCGGAAGCAAGTACACATGCATTATATACGGACACACACTCACACACACGACAACCTTCACATAGCATAGAGTGCATATATCACATATAAGACCAGGATAAAGGGCCTGTGGAGATGAAGCACTGATGGGATCAGCGTAAACTTTACGCTGTGTCGTGTTGTCAAACTGTTGTTGGTGTTTTTTTGTTTTTTTTCCGTTTAGTTTTCTTCTATTTGGCTGTGTTGTTCCAAATCCTTAAATCTCCCCATATCCTGTGACGGCCCTTTTCCTCATCCAGTTTTTTTTAGTTGATAGATAATGACAGCTCAAAGGTCATAGGTCATGCACCAGCAGTCGATCATGCATTTACGGTTGACAGGAAGCACTTTTTGTTGTTGTTTTTTTTTTTTTTGTTAATGTTTTTTCCCATGAACTTTTATACAAAAAAATCATGCCCTAAGCTAGTTGTCCTCTTTTAATCACTGTTGTTAAAAATTTTTACAAAAGTACAGGTAGATCTTCTCATGTTTCTCCTCCCTTTTCTCAAGTGCGGCTCCTTGGTTATTTCTGTTTTTTTTTTTGTTTTTTTTAGTGAGTGTTGGTGTGAGTTGTGATTCTTTATCATTCACCGCCTCCCATTTTCCTTTCGTCATCTTGCCTCTTGTGCGCTTCCCGTCTTGTTCTGTCTCCCAAATGTATTTGGGTCAAGGATGGTTTGGCAGTGAACGTCCGGCCCTGAAGGACAGCAGGAGAGAAAAAAAAGATTCCCTTAAAAAAAAGAAAGAAGAAGCATTTTATCATGTCAACATTGAGGTCCCACCCACCTTTATTCATAAGATTTACTGATTTATAAGAGTTAGTTACTTCTTTTAACTTTGTACTCGTATACTGTGCTGCTTAATTTTGGAGTCTGGATCTGGTCTCAAAGTGATGATTAAGGTCTATGTCGGGGTTATCCCCTGCAGAGAGCTCTGTGTCCATGGAACTTTTTCTGTGGTTTGGTCTTGGAGACTTCTGTGTCTCATAGTTTCATACTTTATGTTCATTGTTCACAGGTATTGTCTTGATTAGTTTTATTGTTTAAACAATACTGCACAGATCTTAGTCTTGTAGCAGTCAGGTTAACTGTTGTTTTCACCACTGTTGTTTTTGTTTAGTAGTGCAGTTGCAAATCACAGGTCTATAATAATGCACATGTTTTAATACATTAATATTTCTATAGTAACAGCTCATACGGGGAATTGTATGGTAGATGGTCCACATAATCTCAAAGTAAGTAAGTAAATACCTTTATTTGTCATTGCAATAAAAACAACAAAACAGCGAAACAACTTCTAAGCCCTAGAAGCCATATAGTGGTCATACCTAAGAATAAAAATATATCAATAATGTTTAAAAATAGAGTAATATGAATAAATAAACAAACAAATAAATGAATGAATAAATAAATAAATAAATAAATAAATAAGGGATAATAGCATCATGCTGATGGTGGCATGCAAAGATGCTGCCGCTTTCCCAGTCAACATAATAAAATCATGTCCCTGTCGCCAGTTCACTGGTTTTACTTCCTTGGATCACTTTTGGTATTTCCTAACGAATGCAGACGAGAAACATCCTACAGGACCTGGAGTGTTGGAGTTGTTCTGACACAGTCCATCTAGCCATCACAATTTAGTTCATGTCAAAGTCACTCAAACCCTCATACTTGAACACAGGTTCACTTTCTGCCTAATACTGTATATCCCACCCACTTCCAGCTGCCATTGTAAAGCGATATTGAAAATGTAGCTACTGTGAGAAGGGACCAATTGTAATGGCTTGACAACTGGGTCAGAGCAACTCCAAATCTGCTGTTCTTGTGGGATGTTCCTGGTCTGCATTGGTCAGAACATACAAAAAGTGATCCAAGGAAGCAAAACTGGTGAAGTGGCAACAGGGTCATGGGTGGCCACGGCTTGCTGATGCACCAGGGGAGTAAAGGCTGGTTTGTGTAGTCCGGTGCAATAGAAGAGCTACTGTATAGGAGCTCAAAATGAGGAAAAGGTTAATGCAGGTTGCAATAGAAAGGTGTTAGAACACATACAGATTATTACTGTTTTGGTGGCAAAGCCATGTCATGGCTGATCAGTGTATCAAGTAGGGCTAGGCGATATGGCTGAAAACTGTATCACGATATCAGTGTTTCATATCAGTCGATATCGATAATTATTGATATTTTTTATGACCCATTTAAAATAAGGACCAGTAGAAGAATATATTATATTTAAACATTTTTATTTTAAACTTACCCTTCCTCTGATCATAGTCCCCTCAGTTATTAAGACAGAAATGTCAACAACCATGGGAAAATAATTAAAATATAAACATAAGTCTAAAGTCACAATGAACACTTAACAATTATCTCTTAACATTTAAGGTGCAAAATTAAAAGAAAATGTAAGAAATGCTTAATAAATTGTAATAAAATAGTGAAATGCGTTTATTATATCAGATTATAGAAAACTACAACAAAAATATATTGTTGTAATATATTTGAGTTTGATGTTAATTCACTGGCGGGCCACCAGGGGGCAATACCGTGCAGTATACTATATGTGTCGTGTGCACTGAATGCAGTAAAAGAAGAATACCGTTTCTTTTCCTCTGGTTGTCTCACACAAAAAGCAAGTACTATTATAGATGTTAGTTGTGCATATTGATGCAAACATAACAATCGTCATACCAAAGAATAAACTACCCGCCAATGTGGCTAGTGAGACTAAAGTTATTACCCGCCACAGCCGAATTTTACCCAATGTCAACGCCATCTTGTCTCCGTTTATGCTTCCTGAATCGCGACCGTACTACTTCCGGGTCTTAGAGCCGGTCGCGGAGCGAGTGCGCATGACAGCAACCAAACTAGCTTCGCGACCTCTGTTTTCTTCCGACAAAGAATAAAAAATATCGAACGTTCTATCGAACACATTTTTTATTGATATCGATCACGTGTCTATCACGAAACATATCGTTATCGTTTTATCGCCCAGGCCTAGTATCAATTTAGGAAAGTGTGAAGAAGAAGATTAGTGACATTTATTAAAGCAGTCTCCAGTCTCAATGCATTGTTACAGGCAATCAAAACTGTCTAAAGTTGTCCAAAACAGGAAGGTCTTCAGGACAAGACAAACTACTTGTACTGTATTTGACATTTTACTACAATCAATGCTCTGAATAAATACGCAGCAATTAAAATATACCATTGACCTAACTCAGTCTAATGTTCAGAAAGACAGTTCATGGTCAGGGATTTATAAAATTAAATTCACGCATTTCTCAGAAGCAATTATGATTACGCTAAAACTCATTAACACTTTGTTCCTTTTCTGCCCATCCCATACCTTTAGGACAGTTTGTGTCTGTTTCAGTGCTTTACACTCTTCAGACTTCCATGCTTCACTGCCTGCACTCCTTTCACACCCAGCTGGAGCAGGGAAGGAGGTAAGAGAGAGAAGGTGGAAAGGAAATAAAACCTCAGAAACACTGTTTCAATCCCTCTAAAACTGAGATGTCAAACTCATATCCTGACCAAGCCATATCAGCATTTTTCTGAGCCCTTGAAGGCACATAATTTAAGACTGTTCATATTTAATTTTTAAAAGGATTCAAGCCCTACGGAATGTATTTATCGGAATAACAAATAATAAATAAAAATATTCCTCCTGTCGTTATTTTATTGCAAAGTCCTGCTCCCTCACAGTGAATTTTCGATGAAAGATAACCAACTGACTTATTCATTCATTCATTTTCTATACCGCTTAATCCTGTGTTCAGGGTCGCGGGGGACCTGGAGCCTATCCCAGGAGACTTCGGGCACTAGGCGGGGTACACCCTGGACAGGGTGCCAATCCATCGCAGGGCACACACACATACACACACTCACACACCCAATCACACACTACGGGCAATTTAGGAACGCCAATTAGCCTAACCTGCATATCTTTGGACTGTGGGATGAAACCGGAGTACCCGGAGGAAACCCACCAAGCACGGGGAGAACATGCAAACTCCATGCACACAGAGACGGGAATCGAGCCTGGCCGGGGAATCGAACCCAGACCCTGGAGTTGCAAGGCGACAGTGCTAACCACTACACCACCGCGCCGCCTCCAACTGACTTATTATTGGCCTTAAATATTAAAGCAGGGGAAAATTCATTAAAGTCATTAAAGAATCTAGCAATCTGAAGAAAAATGTTAGGGAGGACACAGGAAGATAAACATAAAACCATCAAGAAAGACCAGTTGTACTTGAGCAAATGAAATAAACTAATTGGGGTCAAATTTAGTCAATTCCAGTAATTTAGTATATTCCTGTACAACAATGCAACGGGTCATCTGGCTCAAATTGTGACAGAGTGGCTCTGAAAATATGAGGAATAATTTTTACATATAAATTGGCCACCACAGTGTGTTGACTTTAATCTTTTAGATGTACTGAAAAAGACTTTATAGAGTGGTTTGATTTTCCTGTCATCAAATATATACAAGACCTCACCCCAAAAAAACAAATTTGAACTCTGGATGAAAATAAACGTCGTTGAAACGATGCCATGGCAAATGTGTGCAGGAATCAAAGCTAAAGATGGTCCATATGGTCCACCGACATAAAATGTGTGCTGAGGAGATTCTCAAAACTGAAACCAAAATGCTGCTAAATAAAACTTTTCCTTAAAGTGTAGTCATTGACACAAAGATCCTAATTAATCAACTAATCTTTCCTTTAATAAAACTTTTCCTATCATAAACGCAATATGATAGTAGCATGCGGCTTCTATGGCAGGTGGCACAAAAAATGTTTGTGCATATAGTGAAGTATTCAGAGGGTTTATAAAGGTATGAAACCAGATGGCATGTGTTTCTTTAAATTACCAGCCTGATGGTGTTGCCTAGCAACCGGCATAAGGTTTGATAAAAAAAAAATAATAATAATAATAATCCTGTTTAGTTGGCCACAGCACTGCCTAAAAGAGCACCCAGGGCATTACAGCACTCTTCCTTCTAGTAATGGCTACCAAAGTTCCAAGACCAAAAGGACCTGGATGAGCTCTGGGTTTAGAATATGTCAAGCTGAGACCCAACAGCAGTCCTCTGGGCCACAATCCTCCCAGTCCACCATGTACTGGGTGGACCCAGATGTCTCTTTTAATTAGCAGTGCAGTCAGCTACCCTGGATTTCTGCAAGACTCTTCAACAGGGTTCCATGTGCAGGAAATTCACCTCTTCCTCTTGTTCACCTCTTCCCCCCATTCCTCTCAGCCAAATATGCTTCCAAATCTACAGAGTTGTAAATTACCCCAAATTACAACCTCTGGAGAGCATGGTAGAGGTCGGTAACAATTTATATATCACATTTCATCAAATTCTATTTACAATAAATGCACATTGCACAAGTTAGATTAAAATTAAATTAAAGTAAAAATATTTTTTTGTCACTAGCAAGGATTTAAAGATGTTCTACAAACTACCTCTCCCACTAGATATCCTGTGGTTGATCACAAGCTCTTCTTCATCTGTGAGTCTATGTCTACTGCCGGGGTCCTCAAGGGAAAGCGTCATACAGTAACCGAGAGAAAAATAAGGCATGACATGTCATCATTGGTCATGGGTTCTCGTGAAAGGAAAAGTTGATGGTACCAACCTTTATGCTATTTCAGCTCACTTTCGTTAAATAGCAGGGCATCTGACATTTTCTCCATTCCTCCAATGTCTATAGGAGTCTAGCTGTTAATGGGACGGTATTATATTGTTCTCATATCGTTAACACCTCGGTAATAGTTTGTGATAGTAGGTCACATTATTGTTATTTGCTTCATGTTGGTGGCATGGGTATAGTTTCATTATCAGTTGTTTAGGCCTCGGTATAACATTAATATAACATAAATATAACTCGGTATTCAAACATTATCATGTCGTGAACATGTATCAAAAATCCCTGTAGAGTCATTTTCGTGCTCTTACGAATTAATTTAATCCTAGTACTGATTGGCACTCTCCATTTGGCCATCAAATTCCACATCTTTGTTCATGCTGGACCAGCAGAAGCATTGATGCAAGAACTCCACAAAAACTCCACAAGAACTCTAAGTAAATCCAGTTTTGAGAAGACATTGCATGCATTCAAAGGCAAAGTTATCGGTCTTGGTGGGTGACAGCATTGGTTGTCTATACAGAACCCTTGAAAATCTAAACAGAGCCACAGATTCTTCTCTTTTTCTTGACATATAAGAACTCGATCCACACAGATGATGTTGTACCGTGGATGAACCCCAGAAACAAAGACTTCTTGATGTGCTCCTCTATGGGTTTGTGTTCTGGTCGGGACAAAGAAAACCTATCTATAGGGAGAGTCCGCCCTGGGAACCCTATGAAGGTGTAATGTCTTGGCCTTTTCCTGTTTTGAAAAGACCTTAAAAGCCCAGTTTTCTAAATTCTATTTAATCTGAGATGAATCTGAATCTGAGAGTTTGAATGCCTGTAAGGCAGCTCTTGGAACACTACGAACCATAGACTGAAATGAGACCAAAGGCTGGCCAATGAGGTCTGGTCCAATCCCACAAAAATGTTGGACATGTCAATGTAGCACAAATTGCCAGATTTTTTAAATGTTGGCCACAATATAACTGGGCATCACAGAATGCTGTGTATTGGTTTTTGCAGGCAAAGAGTTTATGGCTGTTAATACAGTCTAAAAATTACCCAAATCTTAATCTGACCAATCATTCATAGAATGCACCAAACAAATAAGTCCTGTCCATGGAGCTCCCAAAGCCGAACCCACACCACCCAAAGGATCTGTTGCTAATGTCCCAGTGCCAGACACTAGAGCACACTGTCAGAGGTCTTGCTACAGTATGTGTGACACAATGTCAGAGACCAGATGGTTGTACAAGTCCACACACCATACAAACATGAAGAATGAAAACTACAATTCTAGCGAATTATCCAAATATTAAATATGTTTAACAATGATGATATTGACATATCATATTATACAGTACTGACATACTGACGTACAGTACCTGTGACTGTTTTGTATGCTAAGAAAGAGTTTATTTAAAAGTTTGTTAAACTTACTGTACTGTATGTCACTGTGACACATACCCTAATGCACAATACCTCAATTTATACCAATGCTGCTGTACAATGAAATGTGGTGGTAGGACCATCATCATCACTGGTTTCTTTTCATCTGCACTTACAATTTGCACTTCTTATCTAAATAAAAAAAATGGATGAAGCAAAATACGCAGTGTACTTAATGAGAACCTGCTTCAATCTAAAATAAAAAAACCTGCTTCAAATAAAAATAAAACATTTAAAAATTCAGTAGAACAAACCCCTGAAATTATTCTTGCTTCTTTTGAAAAAAAGCAAAAGGAGCAATCTCATTTTATAATTAAACTGTCCATTTATTCCAATCTAATGTCAATAACTGGGTCTGAAGCTTGAACAGGGTGTGTACAAAAGAATTGCTAACAGAAACTATTCGAATGTACTGTATGCATCTTTTTATATAGCAGAAATATATAATGATACCAATGAGAGTATGAAGTAAATTGATGTAAATATCAAATAGTGTTAACATGTTGAGTGTTAGATACTATGAGCTCTTTTAATATAATATTTTGCAAATTTGACAAATGGCATGACTTTATCCCCCTTTTTCTAAAGTGATGGGATCGTAACACGAGCGGGTCCAATGAACCTGTAGCTGCAGGAGGCACTCACCTTGCTGACTACATTTCCGTGTTCATCAGTGAACTGCTCCTCACTCACACGCTCACTGGTGAAATCAACTGGCTCGTCTCTCTGCAAAGAATGACAATGACGCGTCACACATTTTTAAAACTAAGCATTTATACAGTGTTTCCAGAAAACATGGTGGAACAGACCTGTGGCTTATTTTCACCCTGATGGGGGAAGCCGAGTCCCTTTTCAAAGGGCTGAGTGCCCATAAACCTCCCACGGAGGACCTCTGACTGACCCGTGTCACGTACCGGAGTGAGCAAGGCTTCTTGAGCTACACGGGCTTGGTTCTGCTCCGTCACACACTCAATGGCCTTCTCCTGGAGGAAGGGCTGAAATGCACCGCCACTTAACCTAAGACAAAACACACAGGCACACAGTGATATGCATGGAATTAAAGCAGTAAGAGATAGATAATTTCTTCAGTCAAAACTCCTATTAACAAATCTCAGCTTTTTGATATTTTCATTGTCTGCAAATCACAAAGCACTGAATACTTATGCCACAAAGCATAGAAATATTTTTGCATAATTTTTTACATTTTTAAAAAAGGATGATGTGGGGTCACATACCTGTCTCCATTGTGCTCAAGTGCTCGGGTCAGGCCGGTTTTCTCACGCAGCTGGGCATAGATCTGTTGCCCTGTAAGAACAGAAAACTTTTCCCCTGAGCTTGCACCTAATCCAATCCCTCCACATCCTATTCCTCCACCTCTCGCTCCTCCTGCCATGCTGCTGCCTGCCGCCACCTCTGCTCTCCTGCTCTCCGACCTCTGACCTCCAACTTGCCCATTGTGGTTGACTTTAGGGATAGCACCACTGGCATGGCCCCTTTCCTTGTCCAGTTCATGTGGCATGTCTTCTTCATCCACCTCCTCTTCCTCCTCCTCTTCCTCTAGCTCCATGATAGAGCCACTGGCCCCACTAGCACCACTGCTGGGCCGCCCCAGGCTGCTGCTACAGGGCAGACTCAGAGTGTTGGGCTCAGAGTCGTCTGCACGACTGCTACCCTCAACAGATGAGTCTTCTACTGTCACAAGGGATGGACCGATTCCTGCTGGCCACACCTGCACATCTGACATCTCCATCATGGTGTCCTCCTCGGTGGTGGCAATTGGAGCACACTCCAGACTCGACACCTCCTGCCAGTAGGGCTCAGGGCCGAGTGGAGAGGGCAGGCTATACTGCACCGATGCTGGAGATAGCAGCTCCTCCTGCACCAGCCCATAACCTAAGAAAATGGCCATAAAAAAAGAGGCAACACTAACACCACACAGACAAAAGGAGGCAATCAGGACCTCTCAGTGGTGATCAATGTGCTATTATATGCTCATGCTTTTAAAGGAAAACTACAAACATTCAGATTATCACAGTTGTGTCAATTCATCGCACATGCATATGTCCTGCTTTTGTGAATTAGCTGGTGTAGTTTCTGACATTTTATGCCATGCTGGTAAACATAAACATGTACAAAATGTTGATCAATTCACACAACGTTGCTGAGCCTAGACCTGATCAACTAAACAAACCCCAGATCATAACACTGCTTCCAGAGGCTAGTACAAAGGGCGCTTGCCTTCTTATCTTAGCAGTATAATATGTATCGATTATAAAATTGGTTTTTCTGCACAAGCAGTTTAAGCATGCGAAACTGGTAGAGCCGTTCAAAAAAAAAAACAAAGCACGGTTAAAAAAAAGGAAGGTTCATATATCAGACCTGACTTGGTTAATTAACTTATGAAACAGTAAGAAAGAATAAAACATGCCTCGCAACCACATATCATTAGCTTATCTTTTTTTGACCCTGTAAGATTTTCACATGTTCACAAAAAAGATTTTAGATGAAAAAGACACATAAAATGCAGTTTAGAACTGTAACAAAATTAAATAGGGAGACATTTTAGTTTTGAAATGTGCACAAATTTGTACAACTAGGAAGTCTTGTCAACAATTAATTTATGCTAAGTGAGGAAAAATAATGTGATCTCAACTTTACTTTGATTAAAAAGTGTTTAGAATGTCACTTTACATTTTAAACTATCGATTCCCGTCTCTGTGTGCATGGAGTTTGCATGTTCTCCCCGTGCTTGGTGGGTTTCCTCCGGGTACTCCGGTTTCCTCCCACAGTCCAAAGACATGCAGATTAGGTTAATTGACATTACAAATTGTCCGTAGTGTGTGAATGAGTGTGTGTATGTGAGTATGTGTGTGTGCCCTGCGATAGATTGGCACCCTGTCCAGGGTGTACCCCGCCTTGTGCCCTAAGTTTCCTGGGATAGGCTCCAGGTCCCCCGCGACCCTGTATATAAGGATAAAGCGGTACAGAAAATGAATGAATGAATCAAACCATTTTTAAATGTGATAGAAATATAATTTTACTTTGAAACTAAATAAGAAGCATAGTTTGTAGTTTGGGCTGCTAAATCATTCCATTGATATAAAGAAAAGTGAATATAGTGTCTTCTGTTCAAATCATGTTCATGAACTTCTGCACTACAAACATCATTTGCATCATTCAGACAAGAGCTCATTTTGCATTAATGTAAAATCTTCCTACTCACACAACTTTGTTCATCCTGTGTGATCATGTTCAATTTATTTTTTTATTTAAATACAATTAAAAGTGTCCCTTTTCCTATTTACATCTGTATTTGTACCTGTTTAGATCATGCTACAGTATGTGTTCAATCTGTATCTAAATTTGGTTACATCCCTAGGCAAAAATCTACTTCACACCAAACTAGAGATATGCAAATGGCTTTTCAGTCCTGCTTGCACTGTTATGATGTTTGTTTGCACATGTCCAAGATATTTTCGAATGACTTTATTTGGTTCTATTGCACATGACAGTTACTGTAGTAAGGATGGTCTCTGTACTTGCACCTGCCCAAGTCATTATTGCAGGAAAGAAAAAAATGGCAGTGGGAAGCTTCGAATTTATACAAAATATCCTATTAAATTGAAAAAGTGAGAGAAAACAAAGTTTGATAACAAAATGGGAGTAAATCCACCTGTACCCAAAAGGTGTATGAATTTACACTACCAGTCAAAAGTTTGGAGGCACTTTCTCCCTCAGTGGTTTTTCATTATTATTATTATTATTATTATTATTATTATTATTGTTGTTGTTATTGTTAATAATTTATAATTATAATTGTTAATATTGTTAATAATAAGAATAATAATATCTTCCATATAATTATTGTACATTCATACTGATGACATCCAAACTATGGAAGAACACTTTTAATTTAATTGTGTAGTAAACAAAAAGTGTTAAACAACCCAGAATATGATTTATATTTTAGATTGTCCAAAGTAGTTAGATTTAGCTTTGATAGCAGCTTGGCACACTCATGGCATTCTCTCATCATTAATGAGTTAGTCACCTGGAATGGTTTTCAGTTCACAGATTATTTTTAATTTATGAAATGTTTTGCCCTAGATGAAGGGTGGTTACAGAACCATATTAATGCTACTACAACTATGCTACAAATCCACATAAAGGCAAGAAACACTCAGTTAAGTAAAGAGAAAAGACTGTACATCATTACGTTAATAAATGAAGGTCAGTCGATATGAAAAATATCAAGAACTTTGAATGTATCCCCACGCGCAGCTACCAAAACGATCAAACGCTATGATGGCTCTCATGAGGACCGTCCCAAGAAAGGAAGATCATGAAAGATAAATTCATAAGAAGGACCAGCCTCAGAATAGAAAGACAGTCCTCAAAGCTACAGATTTACAGCATCTCAGATTAGAACACACAAACGCTTCCCTGCGTTAAGTGACAACCTCCACTGGTCATAGGAAGACTGTGTCAGTAAGGACTTTGTAGTCAAATTATGGCTAAGAAATTATTACTTTGGAGGAACAACAAGCAGAAGAGACTTGCTTGGGCCATTAATCATAAGGAATGGGCATATGATCAGTGAAAAATTGCCTTTTGTTCTGGCGAGTTGAAATTTGAGATTTCTAACCACCACGTCTTTGTTAGACATTGAATGGGTAAACAAATTGTTCCTGAATGTGTGGTTCCTACTGTAAAGCATGGAATAGGAGGTGTGATGGTGTGGGGGTGCTTTGCTGGTGATACTGTTGGTGAGTCAAAACTGAGGACACAATTAAACAGCATGGCCACCACAACATTTTTCAGCAGCCTTGCCATCTCATCTGGTTTGCACTTAGTTGGACCATAATTTTTTTTTTCCAACAGGAGAATGACCCCAAATACATCTTTAGGTTTTGTAAGACCTATTTGTACAAGAAGGAGAGTGATGGAGTGCACATCAGATGACCTGGCCTCCACAATCACCTGATCTGAACCCAATTGAGATAGTTCATGATGAGTTGGACAAAAGAGTAAAGGAAAAGCAGACAAGTATTCAACACCTCTGGGAACTCCTCCAAGATTATAGGAAAACCATTCCGACTATCTACCTCTTGTAGCGTAACGTAGCGTAAGGCTGAAGTAGCGGGAGATATACATACTGTACAGTAGCTCAGATAGGAAAGGTTGTTCATGGGAAAGCCATTGGCCAGACTCTTAACAAAACTGAGCTTTACAGAAAAAGTTAAGAGACTCACTTTTCTGATACCAAAATTAAGCTTTGGCTCACGGCAAATGGTGCTACATTTCGAGGAAACACCGTGAGAACACCATGTATAGTGAAGCATGATGTTGATAGCATCATGATAATGGAATGCATTTCACCAACAGTGACTGGGAAACTGGTTATGCAACTGGATGAGAACAAAATGGGCCGTTATAAATGAAAACCTGTTGTAGTCTTCAAGAGACTTAAGACTGGGATGGAGGCTTTTCTTCGCTTTCCAGCAGAAAACAAGGACCATAATCATTCTGCCAAAGCTATATCAAATTTGGTCAAAACCAAGGAACTTAGAACGGCCATCCAAAAAAGATCTCTGTGGCATAGCTTTGAAAAAAATGCTGTTCTCCAACTTTTCATCCAACATGACGTGACATATCTTGAATAATTTCATTAAGAATGACACATTGGTTCTATTGAGTATTGGACCTGGGTTGTGAAGGTGCAACCAAGAGTGAAATATGTGTAAATCAAATGGTAAATGTCCCAATTGAACCCATTTCAGTTCTAAGTTGTAACACTGTAATATATGGAAATGGTCAATAGGGTGAATACTCCTCTGTATTCAAGTACTAAAGGAATAAATAAGGTGGAACAACAACAGATGTGTGAGGATAATGATGAAGAGTGTGAGATACTTTAAAGAGACCTTCAATGTCCTTCCCATTATGACAGCACACAGGTGAGCTAGAAGCACTGCATGGTAGGAGGCACAAGAACCTACGCCAAATACTACACTAACTTGCACCACTACACTTTAACACACACCACACTACTAAGACACACTGTACCGCACCAGACTACCATTACACATTAACACACATCATCACATGGTAACATACCATCATACAATAACACACACCACACCACCCTCACACATGAACACCCACCATCACACACTAATACATCACCAAACACTAATACACACCATCATACACAAGCACATACCTCTGTACAATAACACACACATCTACACATAAACTATTACATATTAACACACACTAACACATATTACAGTACATTGTGAGATTTAAAGCATTAGTGCATTTGTGAGAAGTCACATTACTGATCTTTAAATGCAGAAACACACAAAGACATTATAGGGTTAATATACACAGGGCACACATACCACCATACCATCCAGCCGCCACTCACAAACACCCGCATATACCCACCCTTCCACCCTAAACACAAATAAACATGGCTGTAGTAACATGTTGTGGTATTTGGATCAAGCTGCTTTCACAAACACAGCTGGGTATCTGTAGAAAAGCAATATTTTTTTCTATTTACTTATTTCCCTGGTTATTTTCATGTTCTGTACAGTAAGCCTTCAACACAAACTAAGCAACCCCAATACTTTGTTTCCCCAATGGCACATCTAATGTTGTTCTTGATGTTTACCTGTCACTGGTCAGTGGTAAATCTAGCAACAAAGGGTCAATCCTGTTGGTGCATAAGGGGGCTCACAATTTTACAATGGTACCCTTTGGTGCATATTATTTTTAAATACATTTGTGTGACATCACAGTACTATGTAGCTAGCTAATATTAGGCTACATGTACCTGAGATTCCCAAAACCGAACAAATTTTAACTAATGATACAAAGTAAGTATGAGGGCCATTCAAATCAAACCAGGACTTTTGATTGGGCCGAATATAAGAGCACAGTTATAAAAATAAAAACTACCTTTTTTTAGTATGCGCACCCCCACAAAACTTATATCAAGACATTTGGCAATTATCTCTATTATGAGGATCCATTTGGTACTGTACCTACTGTATGCCAAACCACTTTACAGCCGTTACTCCCAGCTTGCTTGTTTTTGATTCAATTGGAAAGGAAGACATGGCACATCTAAGAGCTTGAAGAAGTGTAAAAATGTACAGTTTACACTTTGGCAGAAATAATGCTGATCAAAAATAATTATCTCTTTGAAATGGCCTTGAATTCAGTGAGAAAAAAAAACATGCCATAGACTTTAATGGGGTTTGTAAAGTGGACACATACTAACAAAAATGCTTTTTTGGCCACTTTGGAAAAACTCCCATCCAGGACTCATTCATTCATTCATCTTCTATACCGCTTAATCCTGTGTTCAGGATTAGCCTAACCTGCATATCTTTGGACTGTGGGAGGAAACCGGAGTACCCGGAGGAAACCCACCAAGCACGGGGAGAACATGCAAACTCCATGCACACAGAGACGAGAATCGAGCCTGGCCGGGGAATCGAACCCGGACCCTGGAGGTGCAAGGTGACAGTGCTAACCACTATACCACCGCGCCACCCCATCCAGGACTGAATACTTGAAATCCACACATGGACATTGACGTGCCATAACCTTAAAGACTCTTCTCTCTGTATCTTTAAGTTTCATGTGTGTTTGTCTATTTTACAATTTCTCCAAGCATTTGATGTAGATTCTCTATATAATCCCCTGCTAAACTAATGTACTTAGCCCAGTATTTGACTAGTGCTTACTGTATATACCGTCAATGTAGAAAGTTTTCTCAGTATGCTGGAGCCAGCGCTGCCTCACATCTGAAATGTATGCCTTTAATGGCCCAAACATGTGGAAATGGCTTGGATCGAGGTCAGGACTATCCTGGGGATGTGGCAATAACTCAAAGTTGAGTTTCTGTAATGGGCAAATGAGTTCTTCATGAATGATTGTGTGTAAACACATCCATCTCTTCCACAAGTTGGTGACTTGTCACAAGTTATCCATCAATTCTTAAAGATCAGGCATTCCACTTGCTGAATGTTCACAAGAACAATTCCAGTGGGCTCTCAGCCACCTCGGTCAGGATGTTCATTCATGGATGTACAGCCTTCTTTGAAAACCTTTCCGAAATTCAAATGCTTTACTGTGAGTTTCATATGAGTCTCATCACTATACTGTGCTTGAAGTCTTCTGTAAATAAACATATGCCTTATAAATTCTTTGAATAATGTTCTTTCAATCACTTCCTTCTAAAATGGATAACTGAGAGAGATGTACGACATTTAGTTTCCTGGTGAAGCATTGGACCAATCTAAAAAAAAAAATTCTAATCATTATGTACAAAGTTTATGATTTAGACGTATTTCAGTTGTCATTAGCAATAAAAAAAAATGCATTCAAATCTCTCTTAGTGTTAATTTCTGAATAAGTAGCATTTGGAGAAAATGGTTGACTAGGCTTTTTGTTTTCTTTTTGCAACAGCATGTTCTTTTTTCTTTTAGCTGTTGTGTATAATCAAAATGAATGCGAAGCGATTTTTCTGTAATATAACTGTCATATAATTAGCAACACAAAGGATCGCATTTTCTAACAGACACCTTAACATTGTTGTGAAAGCAGCTTCCGTTTGCAATCTAGATTCATTACTAATCAGGTTTTACATTAAAATCATTCAGTAGTATGTTATTACAACCATCAATATCAGTGTTGGTATCCTGTTTTCCAAAAAAAAAAAGTGGGCGCTCACAATGTCAAAACACATCATCTTGCACATAATGTTCTCAAAACGCTACTGCAGCATGAGCTGATCACACAGAGGCATTTTGGAGAGCCTTATGCACCGAGCTCATGAGTTGTTCATACTGTAAGTTGTTAACTGGTCATCATCAGACATTTGACAATCATCACACATGAAGAAAACCTTATACATAGAAAGCATGCCATGCAGAGCCTACACAGGTTGGTTACACAAAGAAAAACAACATGAACAAGACATTTTTATTGGTAAAGGTTGTTTCTTGAGACATAACACAAGTTGGTTCAAGCAGCATGCACATGCCCACAAAGGAGGAAATAAGGCCCTCTTTTTCACAACACAGGACCAAGAGAGGAAAGCAAAACTGAGATGAGAGGAAGGAGGAGGCCCAGAGGAGGTCAACATGAGGTTGTTATGAGGTCAGAGGTCGTGGAGGAGAGCTGTGAGGAGGAAAATTAGGGCGGCTGGGCTGCAGATGACATGTCAGTAGAAACAAAGAGAAAGAGTGAGAGAAAGAGAGAGAGGACTGCTTCATCATCACATGTGCAGTAGAAATAGAAACTATGAGCGAATAATATGCACTGATGTGTCAGTTCATCAAGTTATTTTGTTGAGCCTTAATTTTATTCCGTAGCCGATGATATGTTAGCTGAAGTTTTTTTTTAGCACATTTGCACGGAAAACAAACAACACATTCGCTGGCAGTCTATGGCTTACTGTATGCCTTATAATTTAGACTATGTTGACATTACAAGCTAACATTGTTCAATTCTGATTATTTTGGTCAGATCGGAAAAAATTGTTCGCACAATGCCATGACAATTCACTTTCATAATTACAAGTGATGCGTATCTAATGCGGACACATCTGTCCACTGGAATTGCATGTATGTGCACTTTCATGCATCTTTGCTTGAGCCATCAGGGTAAAAAAAAAAAAACATCATATTTGTGTGACCACTCAGTCATTCATACGTTGAAGGATCTGATTTTATTTTTAAAAAATGCTCTGAATTTTGCTCTGGATTAAGCAGTAATTCGGCCATGTTTGTTGGGGTCCAGAAAAAGGCCGAAAGACAGACTTAAAGTCTTGCTTTAGCTGTTTTGGCACCTATTGCTCGCGTCGCTATGCAATCCACGCACTGACGGTGGTGACTTAAGTCAGTGAGTGCCCTACACATACAGTACGCAGAGACAAAAAGTCACATGAATTCTGATTTGAACGTTCTCATTCAAGTCGCTTGACCATGTATTAGATATGTATCCGAGCTAGGACCACATACAAAAGTATGTCAGATCCAATCGAAAAACATCTGGTTTTGTCTTCAGACAGTCCTAAAAGAATCAGATCTGTGTCACATTAAGGTAACAAATTGGATTTGGGTCACTTCAGGCTGGTAGTGTGAAGGTAGCCTTATTGCCAGCTAGAGACTACATTTAGCATGAGGAGTTGTATAGACATTCAGTACGTGAGTGACAGACTGATTTTGATAAACCACTGCTTCTGTCTGTGAACCAGTCTGTGGTTAAATCTGATAAGGAGATCATGGGTTTAAATCCCAAAACTGCCAAGCTGCCACTGGAAAGCCCTTGGGCAATGCCTTTATGCCTCAACTGCTCACAAAATGAGATAAATGTAAGTTCCCCCAGATGAGGGCAACCACCAAATTCTGGAACTGTAAATGATCAAAACTGACCTCTACAGGACAGCACTATGATATTGTAGACACGCAAGAACTGTGGATTCTTGATGTTTCTGCAGAGAATGGTCTCTGGAAAGATTCTTACTGTAACTGACCTCAATGCAGTGAGGGAACTAATCATGTTGTGTTTTTAAAGCATGTTTTATAGCTGAACTGATTCATGTGCCAAAGGACAGAGCCAAGGAAAAAAGAAAACAAACACCTTGTGTGATATAATTTTTTTTACAAATTAGTAATTTATTCAATTATGTTATAATTAATTTAGCTAAATTTCTGTGTACTCTGATATTTGTGATTTGATATGAGTGACATTTGTAATTTAAAAAAGATTTGCTTAACCTTTTCCACTGCTATATTTAATACTAAATAATGAAAAAAAATATTTAGGTGGTGGTGGTGGTGGGGGGGGGGGGGGTTAGGGTTAAATGCACCTCTACACCTATTTTTTTCCCCCTGTTTATTTATTTATTTTTTTTATTTCCCCTAATTATCTGATGTGTGAAACCAATCCAACCCAAATAGCAGAAAAATCAAATTGATTAATTTCTCTGATTCAGACTCTGCAAGCCGACTAGTAGGTGTGAAAGCGCCCCCTAGTGCTTAGGGACTCGAGTGCCCATGCACATTCTTATCCAACACATGCACTTTTGGTTAAGGAGTAGAGAGCCATGGACCAGTGTACTAAAGGTAAGCACTTTGGTGAGGAAATCAGCTCACTGAACAGCCTGTGCTTACCATTAACAACGCTGGGAGAGATCAGGGTAGAGTCACGCTCGGCCATCCTGCAGGCTCCTTCCCCTCCCTCCTCGGGAATTGCCTGTGGCACTGGATCCTCCAGAGACTTCACAATGTCTGACCGGTCAATGTTCTTTAGTGCCCCATACAGGTTTTCCACTGCTGTAAATATAAATCAAGCAGTTTACACATACAGAATCATGGTAATATGTGCTATCACTCAGAGTAGTAGTAAAAAAAAATAAAGTGATGATATTTCTGTATACACCAGGATCTGTACTAACCCCTGAACATTCATGCTATCTCTGCATCACAAATAATATACATCTTATTTATTTATTAAAAAAAAAAAAATTCTTCAATCAAAATTAATTTGGATAATAAATCATTTTGAGATAAATTTTTTAGGACTGTCTTTGTCCTTTTTTGGCGCTTTTCCACTGCATAGTACGGCACGACACGGTTCAGTTCAGCTCACTTTTGGGGGGTTTTCCCCTGGGAACAGTACCTGGTACCTGGTCCTTTTTTCAGTACCACCTCAGCCGAGGTTCCAAGCGCGCCGAACCGTTACCAAAACGTGACGTGTAAACTCTGCTGGTCACCGATTGGCCGGTGAACTTGCGACACGAGACACAACAGAACCGCTATATTTAGAAACAGCCAGAGAAGGATCGGACGCACCTTTTTGTATTAACCAAAAATTTTCTTTGGCTGCCATCAGCCTCTTTTGAAACAAACTCCTTCGTCTCGCTGTTAAAAACATCCACATGCCGAGAATGAAGAACACCATGCCGTCGATATGCTCCATTGTTGTGTGTTTGTTTGTGGCGCGTTTACGATGACGTCACGGCAGTAGAGGCGGCGCAACTAAAACGACACATGAGTAATCCCGCCCACTCTAAAGCGTTACTAAACTGCAGTGGAAGCGCAAACCGAGCCGAACTGAGCTGAACCAAAGTGAGTTGTACTGAACCGTGTCGTGCCGTACTATGCAGTGGAAAAGATCCATTAGAGACAAAAAGTCAAAATCTTGGGATAACAACGGTCCTAAAACAGGGTTCTGTTTTAGGCCCGCTGCTGTTTTCTCTCTAAACACTTCTTCAAAGCCAGATGAGAAACACCAGCTTAATAAGGTATAACTGAAGAATGTGTGAAGGACATTAAACACTGGATGCTAATTAACTTCCTTAGCATCAGAAGGACTGATACTCAGACCGCATGCAGCTAGCAGTAACTCTGGATGGGCTTTCTGTTTCATCATGTGCAGCAATAAAAGACCTTGGTGTGATTATAAAAACTCATGTAGATAATATTACTAGGATAGCCTTCTTTTATCTCAGTAATTTTGACAAGATTAGGAATATATTCTAACTACGTGATGCAGAAAATCTGTCTGGATGTTCATAAACAAGCTTCAGTTAGTCCAGAATGCAGCAGTCAGCATCTGCACTAGAACCAGAAGATATGAGTACTGTACATCACTCCTTACGTATTTACAGTCTATTGGCTCCCAGTAAAACACTGCTATCCTACAGTATAAAGCATTAAATAGTCTCACATTATGGTACCTGAAGTGTTTTATGATCCATCATGCGTACTTTGATCAAAGGATGCAGGCTGCTTGTCAGTACCTCGTATTATGAAAACTACAGCAAGGGCAGAGCTTTTTTCTTACAAAACCCCTAATAAAGTTAAATAGCCTTCCAATGAATGTTCAGGACTCTATTCTCAGTGTTGAAAAAACGTATTTATTTTGCCAAGCCTTTTGTGAATAGAATTGTATTAATTAACGGTTTTATGGTGAACTGGTATATATCTGTATGCTGTCTTCCCCCACTCTTACTGATCACTAAGGGTTGATGATGGTGAAGTGACTGTTTCTGGTTCTGTAAAGTTGCTTTGTGACAATTGTTAAAAGTGCAACACAGCATCCCAGGGAACTCATGGCACAAGGCAGGGTGCACCCAGGACAGAGTGCCAGTCCATTACACACACACACACACACACACACACACACACACCCACACACACACCCACACACACACACGCAGCTTCAGGCAATGTGGAAATGCCAATCGGCCTATTCTGCATGTCTTTGGGCTATGGGAGGAACCCGGAATATCCGAAGGAAACCCATCAAAAAAAAAAGAAGAAGAAGAAGGAAAGAAAGAAAAAAGTTAAATCTTAGAGGTCAGAGGTCAGAAATTTGACATACAGGTATATCACTTCATAAAAGCATAATTTGCCTTCAACCTACAGTCATAAATATAAAAAATATACCAGTCTTTGGCTGAGGTTCAGGTGTTACAGGGTAAAGATACAGGGAGAGGACCAGTATAATGAGAGATGCTCACTCTGGGCTCTCTTGCCCTCTCGGATGGCCCACAGGTTGAGCAGAGCTGTACTTTGGTCCAAGAGGGAGTTGGGATTCTCTACTCGTATCCTGTTAATGTCATCAACACTGAACTGCAGCTCTCTGGCCAGTTCTGCAGAGGCACAACACAAAGAGAGGAGATAAGCAAAACAGTGTGTGTGTGTGTGTGTGTGTGTGTGTGTGTGTGTGTGTGTGTGTGTGTGTGTGTGTGTGTGTGTGTGTGTGTGTGTGTGTGTGTGTGTGTGTGTGTGTGTGAGAGAGAAAGAGAGAGAGATTGGGGAGTGCATGAAACGCGCACACATATATACACACACGCACACACACACATACCTGTCCAGCTTAAACCCAGCTGCTCAGTGATTAGTGTAATCTTCGTCTCTGTCCTTTCCAAGGCACTCACAGCAGCTAAAAGAAAAAGAATCAGATGTCAAATTATTACATGAAACTAAATGAATGCTAATTCCTACTTATTATAATACTATCCAAAACTAAAATAATGCAATTATTATACACAAATACATACATGTACACATACCTGTGTATATAATAATTAATTCAATATGAAATACGGATTAATTTATTCATTTTCATTACCTGCTTGTCAACATTCATAATGCATATACAGTCATGTTCAAAGGTTAGTACCCCCTCTTTTACTTCTAGGTGTTGTATAAAAGCATAATATAAAATCATCTCATTGTAGCAGGTATCAATATTAGGCAGATACAATCTCCGATGGACTTGTTTCATCGTGCCCTTATTTACTTAACTTGATAAATTGAATCCAAAAGATAAAAAGCAGTACTAACTACCCCATACTTCAATATCTTATACAGTAGATTCAACTTTATAAGTCATAATAATAATAATAATAATAATAATAATAATAATAGAAGTAATTGTAATTTGTAAATTTCTTGTATGACCTTATCGGACTCTCATATTGTTGTGGAGGAGTTTTGGCCTTTTCTTCTTAACATCACTGCTTCAGTTTATTGAGGTTTTGGCCATTTGCTTATACTGTACTGTAAATGCCTCTCTTAAGGTCTCGTGACAGCATTTCAATTGGGTTCTGGTCTGGACTTTGACCAGGCCATTAGAAAACCTTGATTCTTTTATTTTTCAGTCATTCTGATGTAGATTTACTGCTGTGCTATGGATCATTGTCCTGTTCATGACTCAATTTTGACCAAGATTTAGTAGTTGAACTAAAATTTGCCTCTAAAATACTCTGGTATTGACTCTAAAATACTCTGGAGTTCATGGTTGACTTGTTGACTTCAAGGTGCCCAAATCTGTTGCTGTAAAACAAGCCCAAATCATTAGCCCTCAAGTGCCATGCTTGATAGTGGGTATGATGCATTTCTGCTGAAGTGCTATGTGGTGCGATGAAGATCTTCTAATAAACATCTGCAATGAAATATTTAAAAATATATATATGTTTCTTGCATACAGTATAAACCATGGCTAGCATTTCACAGTGTACTGTATACATGACCAAAGGACTGGACACACTTCCTAATTCCATGGCCTTTCCTGTTTTTTTTTTCTTCTACATTGTAAAACCAAAATATTCAATAATCTCCTTTGAACAGTTGATATTGAGATGTTTCTGCTGCTCATGCTCTATAAAGAAGGTAGTTAAGGAAGTTTTTCATTGCTACTGTTGCCCTCGGGTTCCCACCCGGGACTATCTAATCATTTTGATTTACTGTATACACATTTTTCACATTTCAATAATGATCAATGTTAATATCACTTTACGAATAAAAGTTAATTGAATTGAATTGAAGCCCCCCCTAACACCTATAATTTGAGGTGTTGCTAATCAGGCATTTTTGATTTTTGAAGTTCAACTCTAAATGAACTTCTTTTCTGCAACAGAGGTATGTTTTGGTCTTGCTTTCCTGGGATGGACTTCATGAGAGCCAGTTTCATCATGGAGCTTGTTGGTTTTGCAAATGCAGTTGACAATACTGTTCTTGCAAAAACTATTCCAGAACAACTGACCTTTGTGTCTTACAATGACAAGTGATTGTTGTTGTTGTTGTTACTTACTGTAATTACCTAATTCCATATGTGTTATTTTGTTATTTAGTGTTACAGTATCGTCCCATAATGTAGAAAAATAGATCCAAATATTGTACTGTACAGTCATACACTGCTGTTTTATGTTGTGTGATTTTTGTCTGCAAAATCGGTCCAAAAATGGTATAGTGTAAAAAACAGGTTTATAACAGAGGACAGATTTCAAGAAGGTTTTCATTAATCAAAGGAAATATTTTTAAATGGTTCCCAGACTGCTAGATATTATGTACTTACCCATGACTTGTAAAGACTTTCTTCAGACTTGTATCTGCTTTAAACTGCCATTATACACAATAGTTTGGCCTGACAAGGGTCCTCATCTCTACACCAATCCATCAATCTACTCCCCTCAAGTCCGTCATACAGCTGTTACACAGCTTTAGCTTCTTTGCAGTGGGCAACGTGGCAGCCCTCTACCCCTCACTCATTCTCTTGCCATGCTAATTAGGAATTCAGACCATATCAGATATAGCAACATGCACAACATTACTGCTCATTCTTTGGGTGGACGCAGGGAAGCCCTGACCCCACAGAGCTGCCTGCAATTATTTACGATCGGACCTGTTTGGCAGAGCTAGGCGTCGAGGACAGGGCTTGGCATCCAGAGCTCAGTCAGTGCCATGCACGAGTTCATTAGGAGAAAGCAGGGGATATGCCATTCATAAAGAGCACCCCTGTATCCTCTTGCAGTATGGAGGTGCTGTGTCTTACCCAGACCCGACTCGCTCAGGGTGCTGTACCTCTCCCTCAGGGCCAATGGTGTCAGAGTCCGCCTTCGTTCTTCACCACCTGCCACCTGAATTATACAGAGTGGAAAATATAGGTTATGTGCTTCTAATCTGTCCTGCTGATACATCCTAGAAATACATCCAGAAATATCTCCAGGATGTGTGCCATGGAGGAAAATAATGAGAAGACAACTGCGGTTGTTAAAATGTCTTTACATTTTTGGTTTGCCCACCCTTGTTTACCAGAAATTGTAACTCACCGGTTTTGTGACAAGTATTGTTTTAGGGAAAATATATAATTTATTATTATAAATTTGAATTACAAATCAACTCAAATTTTACCAACGTTATGACCATCACTAAAGTGGAAATCACACATGTCAGTCACAGAACACATCAATTCAAGGAGTTAGTAAACAATAGTAAGGAAAAGGGAAAACATTTTTTGGTTTGCATTCATCTTTTCGGTGAAGATCATGGTGGTAGCTACACATCAAAGCTAACCCCTGGAAAACTGGTAAGGTTCATGAATACAAGTTTAGGCCATTAAAGAGTTCCTGGGGCCAGTGTTTGAGACGTGAAGCAGACAGAACGATCATTGCTGGGATAAGCGCATTAGTGTAACAGATATATTTATACCCATACATATAACACATGCAATTGAAATCTACTTAATAAACATGATCTCACACCTTCATTCCGCACTCTTGGTGATAATGTAAAAATATTAGTTAATTTCCCAAATTTATCAGATGGCGTTATAATTTTTTCAAAAACACGCATATGAGTGTGCAATTAAATTCCATGCGAATGAAGTCGCTGGCACATCTAGTAGAGAAATAAATCTAGCTTACTCTCTAAGATCTAGATTACTCTGTAATCTCTGTAATCTAAGATCTAGATTACTCTGTAATCTAGCTAATTGTGTTCTGTTATTCTACACAAGCAATAGTTCTTATAGTCTGCAGATGTCATGCCTCACGCCCTGCCTGCCGTCTTTTTCCCACGCTGTCACTCCTCCCTACGTGCTCATGTTTTCCCCTAGCCCGTCACGCGCATTTCCCACGCCCCCGTTTCCGCCCCACCTGCTCACCTGTTTCTCATTCCCTATTTCGGTTTCTCGATTCTGGTTTTTTTTTGCCCCGCTCTTAGATCTCCCGGTTTCTGACTCACGCTTCCCCTTTGACTACGCCGCCCGCCTTACGTTTTAAGCTCTGACGCCTCGCTGCCTGACTTTCCTTGCCGACTCCTCTTCCGCCCCGCGACCACGCCCCCCTCTGTTTGCCGTCATCGTTCGCGTTTGGATTCACCACGTTCCGATCCAGCCCGTGACAGAATAATCCAGCCATGACATGGATCCAGTGGACTTTGACCGCATAAAAACAGCACTGGAGAGCCAGGGCGCTTTGCTCGGTGCACATTAGCAGGAGCTGCTCAGTACAAAGCAGTCGCTCGCTGACGTCACAAGCCAGGTCCAAAGACTCCGACACTCTCCAGCACAAGATGGATTCCCTAGTGAGCGACAAGAGCCACGCCTCCCCGCCCCCCCCCACCTATGAAGGAGATCCAGGTACCTGCCGCTCCTTTCTCTCCCAATGCTCACTAATCTTCAAGCTCCAGTCCTCCACTTTCACCACTGAACGCTCCAAAGTGGTATACGTCATTACACTTCTCACAGAACGAACCCGGGAATGGAGTACTGCGCTTTGGGATGCCCATGACCCTTGCTGTTCTGATTACAAGAGCTTCGCCCAGGAAATGAAGAGAGTGTTTGAATGTTCATGTCATGGAAGGGAGGCTGGACGCAAGCTGCTGCGACTTAATCAAGGCACGCGCTCGGCCTACGACTATGCCATCGAATTCCAAACCCTGGCGCTCCCCAGTGGATGGAATGAACGAGCTTTTGTGGAAAGCCTAATGGAGACGCTCAAAGATGAGCTGGCCTCCCAAGAACTACCTTCGTCTCTCCAGGGGCTTATCGACTTGGTCTCCAGAAGAGAGACGACGACGTTGAGTGGAAGGAGCCTGTTTTTACTGCGGGAAATCAGGCCACCAGCTCAGGAACTGTCCAGCAAAAGGAAGCGCCCTCTAGTCCAGCTCTGAGCACTAGAGGGCGTGACTCCAAGAAGACTCCCAGGCCAACGCCGCCTGTTCCCCGTTTTCCTCATCTACGAACGGCAAACCCACGTGATACAGGCGCTGGTTGACTCAGGATCAGACCGCAATCTTATCAACGTAGCTTCGGCCAAGGCTCTGGGTATCCCCGCACTGCATTTGGAGACCCATCTCAAGGTTCAGGCCCTCGACGGGAGTCCGCTCCCATCTATCACCCACAGAACCCCTCCCATCAGTCTCAGGATCTCAGGCAATCACAATTTCACTATTCATCATGGAAGGATCTCACGCTACGATCCTTCTGGGCCTGCCCTGGCTAATCCGTCACAACCCACAGATGGATTGGCAGAGAAACTCGATTTTGGCCTGGAGCCCCTCATGTTCCATGACCTGCTTACGAGCTGCAACCACACCGTGCCTCAGCCCCGCCCCTGTAGGGGAACTACCAGACCTCACCCACATCCCGTCAGAATACCATGACCTCAAGGAGGTCTTCAGTAAATGTCGCGCCACCTCTTTGCCCCCCCACCGCCCATACGACTGCGTCATCAACCTACTCCCGGGCACCACGCCACCCAGGGGCCGCCTGTACTCGCTGTCACCCAAGGAACGCGAGATGATGAACAAATACATCACGGAGTCCCTCGCGGCAGGGATCATTCGCCCCTCCTCCTCCCTAGCGGGAGCTGGATTCTTCTTCGTGGGCAAAAAGGACGGATCTCTTTGCCCGTGCATAGATTACAGGGGTCTAAACGACATCACAGTCAAGAACCGCTACCCTCTCCCACTAATGGCTACCGCCTTTGAACTCCTCCAGGGAACCAAGATATTCACTAAGCTGGATTTACATAATGCATATAACCTCGTCCACATTCGGGAGGGAGACAAGTGGAAAACGGCCTTCAACACCCCAACGGGACACTATGAATACCTGGTGGTTCCCTTCGGCCTGACTAATGCCCCCACAGTCTTCCAGGCCCTCTCAGGGACTTCCTCAACTCCTCTGTATTCGTTAACCTTGACGACATCTTGATCTTCTCCCGGAACCTGGAGGAACACCAACACCACGTCCGACAGGTGCTACTGGAAAACAACCTGTTTGTCAAGGCCGAGAAATGTGAGTTCCACTCCATGACCACCACATTCCTCTGGTTCGTTATTGGTCCCAAGGGCATCAAGATGGACCCAAACAAGCTCCAAGCTGTATCCAGCTGGCCCACTCCCACCTCACGACAGGAACTCCAAGGATTTCTGGGCTTCACCAACTTCTACCGCCGCTTCATCCGGGCCTACAGCTCCATAGCTGTCCCCCTAACAACACTCACCTCTCCCAAGAACCACTTTCACTGGGACTCGGAGGCTGAGAAGGCTTTTACAGAACTTAAACAATGGTTCACGTTTGCCCCAATCCTAACCATCCCGGACCCATCACGCCAGTTCATCTTGGAGGTCGACGCCTCCAGCACGGGGATAGGGGGCGTCCTGTCCCAGAGAGCCCCACACGATAACAAACTACACCCCTGCTCCTTCTTTTCACACCGCCTAATGCCCGCGGAAAGAAACTATGGCATCGGCGATCGTGAGATCCTGGCCATTAAGCTTGCTCTGGAAGAGTGGAGACATTGGTTAGAGGGGACGGAGGCTCCCTTCATTGTTTGGACTGATCATTAAAACCTCGAATACCTTCAGAACGCCAAGAGACTCAACGCCCGCCTTACATACGTTGTCTCGGATCGAGGCCCACAGTTTACCTCTCAATTCTGGAAGGGTTTTTGCAAATTAATCGGGGCCACTCCCAGCCTATCGTCAGGGTTTCATCCCCAATCTAACGGCCAGACTGAAAGGAAGAACCAGTCCCTCGAGGTCGCCCTGAGATGCATGACGTTACTTCATGGAGCAAGTTTCTGCCCTGGGTAGAATACGCCCACAACTCTCGTCATCAACTGGTCTGCCTCCTTTCCAGTGCTGCTTAGGGTATCAACCACCCCTGTTCCTAGCAGTGGTCAACGTCCCGTCGGTCCAAGCCTTCATCCGACGCTGCAAAAAGACATGGCTGCAAGCAAGGAAGACTTTGTTGCGAGTCAATAAAAGATACAAGGACCAAGCAGACCGCAGGCGCTCTCAGACCCCTACGTTCAGAATAGGACAGAGAGTCATGCTATCCACCCGAGACATCCACCTAAAGGCCGCCTTTTGTAAACTCTCTCCCTGATACATTGGGCCTTTCACTGTCACCAAGATTATCAATCTGTGCGCCGTCACGCTCCTGCTCCCCTCTACAATGCGTGTCAACCCCATGTTTCATGTATCCCAGCTACGCCGCCTCGCCCCATGCCCAAAAAGTACATCTAACTAATCAGTTTGTTTTAAGCCGAAAAAGGGGTTGAGTGAATTTTAAGAAATTAGTAGTTTCAGTTAGCAGATGTTCTTATCTAGAGCAACTTACATTTTTATCTCATCTCATATTTACACATCTGAGCGTTAAGGGCCTTGCTCAAGGGTCTAAAAGTGGCAACTTGGTGGTTGAACCTGGGATCTTCTGAACCATAGTCCTGTGCCTTAACCACTGAGCTACCCCTGGCCAGTTAGTAGGCACTGTAGTTGTGCCTACTTGTTTCTTAAAAAACAAACTCATAATGATTAGTTAGATGTACTTTTTTAGGAAGGTATAACTAACTTAAAACAGCAGTTTAAATAAACTTTTTTAAATAATTTGGCACAACTTTAACCACTGAAGTTGAGTGAACTCAAAATTGCTTTGCAACCGGTTGCCTTAACTTTTTAAGTTAAGTCAACTTTCTGTTTTTTACAGTGCGGGATGTGAAACCATTGAATAAAGAAATCAAAATATTAAGTTTCCTCAACTTGATTGTTTATATTTGTTGGACAAAATAGTAGTAGAATCCAGGTAAATAGTTTTTAGAAGTAAATTCAACACTGTGCTCAAAAATATGTCCCCCTAACTTGGAATTTTAAATTGAGTTAACAATTTGCAAGTTGGATTTTTTTACAGTGTAGTAACCATAACCATGTTTGGAGCACTACCTTGGTCATGGGGCTTTGGGGGGTTTGGTCATGGGAATTGCTCATTCAAAGATAAATACCTGCAATAAAGCGTAGAAATGTGGACAAAAAGGTCCAATTTTATTGAAATAAACCTGTGAACTCAAATTAATTCAGGTATATAAAAAGGACCGTAATGAAAAAAAAAACAGTACCTTAACACAAGGAGGCATGGTGATGTTGAGGTTACATAGCACATGCTGTGCATCCTCATATTTGGTGGACTTGCGGAGGAAAGACAGGAACCCTGTGGATTCCTTGTTGCTGTCTCGCACCTGAGGAATAGAGAGGGGAGGACAAGGGAGAAATAGGAGGGGTAGAGAGAGAGAGAGAGAGAGAGAGAGAGAGAGAGAGAGAGAGAAAAAGTAAAGGGCATTAGACAGGTTAGCCACCCAGGGATGACTCATACAGGTACGGGGACAGGGGACGGGGAAAGGATGGAAGCAGTCCTTAGGCAGGCGAGAGAGAGATTTACCTTCACATTTACCTTGTCGTCTGTGTGATCAGACAGTAAGAGAGTAACCGTGAGAGAGAAAGAGAGAGACAGTAAGACAGACATACCGACAAGCAGGCAGAAAGGTAGGCATGCAGGCAAGGCAAGACAACGTTTAAAGCTACACCATGGTCACTGAAAGTACCACAAAAAGCCACAATAACGGACAGAAATAAACAGGGAATATAATGGAGAATGAAGCTGGAATGAAGGATAAGGCTAGTGGACGAAGAGGGTCACGATAATTGATGATTGTTAGAGATAAGAACTAAAAATGTGCACACAAAATGAATGAAAGCAAGAATTCATTCATAATAGGCACAATATTTGCATGTGGGATATACAGTATTAAAGACCTTTCTGCTACAGAAAGAGACAGATGAACGAACCTTCACCGAGACGGGAAGTCTGTTGTCTCTGAAGGCTTGGAAGCTGAATGTGCGAGGCTGCTGTGTGGCCTTTCTCACTGGCACAAGGTTTCCAGAGCATTCCAAATGCAGCGGCATCCCCTCCATTACCTGTTAAAAGAGAAATACAAATAAATAAAAGAAGCATGTAGCATGAGTCAATGTGAGTCAGAGTCTAAGTGTGAATCACACATCTAATATATATAAACACACAAGTCCTGCCAGCAGAAAAATATGATACCCATAATTCATCCTGGAATTACAGACACATGTTTTGTATTAGCATCTGACCCCTATTATACGAAACAGTTGCTTATGTAACAACATACAAAGAGATATCCGTGTAACATTAAAATACAGTCATTCATCTAAAGTGGGTTGGAACATATTTTAAGGGAAGACAAAATGTTGTTTTTTTATGCAAACACAGATTTCTTAATGATGCACCACAGATCAGATCTCTCACACTAGGACTATTTTCATTGTGCCTGCTTAGTTAGGGAACATTATTCAAGAGCATGGAGTAAGATTTTATAGTTGTATCATGTGTTTAGTTAGAAGTATGCTATTATAGAATTATTATCAACAATACTGTTGATAATTATCAATGTACTGTATAATAAGTTTTTGCTTTTTGTTTTTTTTTGTCACCTGCATGCTACATTGTTTTACGATTATCTCTCTCCTCTTCGCGCTCTTCTCTCTCTCTCTCTCTCTTTCCCTCTACCTGTCTCTATGTCGCTCCTGAGCTGCCAGTGATCCAGACCTCTTCTGCCCTCTGGATCTGTCTGACTTGTCCTGGCGTCCCTCTTCTGGTTGGAAACCTCGTCGCATGGATGGCTGCGTGGGCTGCCTGGGATGCGTGTGGTGACTGGGGACGGTTCCACTTTCCGCGAAGACGGCCCTGTCCTTGGCTGATGTAGACAGCTATTCTCTGAGGACTTCAGTCTCTCGTAGAGTTTCTTACAGTCTACCTGAACCTCCAAGAATGAACTGGACTCTAAACCTAACTGGACTCTTAACCTAAACACCTCTCCTGTTATACTGAACTTCCAGTCTCACATAGTATGACGCAAATCAATCCCTGCTATCTGTCTCACCCAGATGAGGATGGGTTCCCTGTTGAGTCAGGTTCCTCTCAAGATTTCTTCCTATTACCATCTCAGGGAGTTTTTCCTTGTCACTGTCGTCGTCGCCGTCAGCTCGCTCATCAGGGAAGTCTTATCATTTTGATTTATACACATTCACATTATATACAAACTTAAATAATTCTTTTGAGTGCTTTGCAACAATGTCAATTGTTAAAAGTGCTATACCAATAAAATGTTATTAAATTAAATTGAATTGAATAATTACTTTATTTTAGCATGACACATTTTCTGACATAGCAGAAGGTAAGTATTAGTTAGTGATTAGTTATAAATGTGACAAAAGCCCTGAGCATTTGGACAATAACACACTGAGCTAACCTCTATGTCTCGGCTACGGGCCACTTCAGTGAAGTTCTCGTGCAGCTCCAGGGTTTTGTCCATTTTATCATCTGTCATGCAGTAGCAGCGAAGACGGCCTTCACGGGCCTCATTCATTTTAGCAAACACCACAAACTTGGCCATGTAGGGCACGGCGGTTAGCTCACGGTACAGCAAGTTGGCAAAGGTCACGGCTTCTGCTGTTCGAGGACAGTCAGCCAGCCAGAACCTGCCGCAGTGAGGAGCCAAAAAGATAATAAGCTCTGAGCATTCAGAATACACAGCTCCACTTTGCCATTTGTATACAAATGAAATAATAAGAACAGAATTAAAAAATAAATAAATAAAAGATTCTACTTCTTTATAAAAATATCAGAACTGATATACTGCATGACCTTGGAATGACTGAAAGCTCCATAGGTCTGTAAAACTCTCTGTTATTGACTGTCTTCTGAAAAGCCCAGCATGTTTCCCCATTACACATTGCAGGAAAAACTAAACACTCACTTTCAGAGAATGTTTTGATTTCAACAATGTTTTAACATTAGACATGTGATTATTTTGGACAAAATATATATTGAAAATCTAGTGTTTTTAATCCAAGACTTTGCATTATTCCCCTTTATAGTTTGCAAGTCTGGGTTTAGTTCTATGTCAGTTATTGAGGTTTTTAATAATTGTATCAATTACGTGAAAATACGTGGATAATCTAGTGTCAGGGTTTGTAAGTAAATCTCACCTTGCTGATACATTGGTGGTGAAGTTGGCGCAGTTGTTGGAGTACATGAGTTTGGTGGTGCCAGTGATGTCCTCCCACTGAGCTGGGGCCGTACCCCCTGCAGGAAGGATTCATAGCTTTTTCACAAAATATGTGCATTTGTGTCCTTCGTTTAACAAGCAGCACCATCTGGAATCATTGTGCGCATGCTATCTTTATCCCTGAACCTTTTTTCAGACTGGATATGAATCTGTTTCAGCCTCATCCAAAGCATCGGCAGGGTGAGCAGATCAAAGCCGGCTAAGGCTGATGTACACAGGAATACGAGCTAATCTCCCTTTCGTACATGCACAAATCCTTTTAGCACAAACCATAACATGGGAACATATGTCAGAAACCAGACTGTACCAATGACGCTGCAGAGGAGGCGCAGGCTGGTGGTGTCCCCTTCACCAGCATCGCGTGGACTCTCCCTCCAGGAGGGGGGCAGGGGGATGCGCAGGCCGATGGGCCGATGGAACTTACGCCTGCGCGGCTCCACCGTCACCACAGGGCTGAATGTGGCCTGGTTCCCTAAGTGCCGAGTCAGCAACTCGTCTGGGATGGGCTGAGCCTGGAGAGGACAGGAGAGGAGAGAAGAGAAATGGAAAGATGACAAATGAGAAAGATCATATGAGCAGCACGTTGGTGCACATGAGAACAGAGAAAATAGTTGAGCATAAATGAGCAAGTAAATACTCAAACTGAGAAATACTCCGTACACAAAAGCATACAGACTGTGGTAAACATATATTCCTTCAGGATATTAACGCACTGTATAATACACATGTACTGTATTCTGGAGTTTTTCCTCTGTGTCATTTAGTTTGCAACTGATTAACCTGATTAAAGTAGGAAGCAAAGGAGAAAAGAATATGCAAACATATTACATCAATGAAACCGAACAAATTAAAAGGCCATCTAGGCTTATTAGACTTTTCAGCACAAATGTTGACTGGAGAAAACACAGATAAATGAAAACACAAAGATGCGTTGTGATTGATGCAAAGCAGTAAATCACAGGAATTTGCACTACACCAACTGAAAGGCTGCAAAAGTCCAGCATGCTTTTTAATGAGAAACACCTTCAGTGTTGTCTAGAGTTGGGGGGAAAATTTATTCAGTTATGAATAGGGCTGCACGATATATCAAATAAATATCGTTATCGCGATAATGGCATGCGCGATAACCATATCGAAAAGAGTTGCGATAAATACTTTATGTGTCAAGCATTTGTGTGTCCAAATTTGACCAATCAGATGGGCCCTTACTATGTTTATACCCGCTTATATATATAATTTATATCTTTATACTTCATTCTGTCGCGAACTAATCCGGGATGATCAGAAGACTTAGCGATTAGCCGTTAGCCATTTGTAGCGTGGACGGTAAACCCAAACGCGGAAGCAAGCGAGTAGGCAGGAATTAGTTTAAGGACTCTCACAGAAGGGGAGCAAGGGAAAAACACACATTTAACCCGCGTCCTATAAACACACACTCGAATCAGAAAGTAAACAATCTGAACCGACATGCGCGAACTCAGTGACTAAGCTGTATGAGGTGGTTTTGTTTACTCCTCTTATACTTCCAGGTCCTAGTGCCGGTCGCGGAGCGTGTGTGTGTGTGACATATAGTATTTTTTTTATTTAATTTTTGTTTAATAATATTTATTTTTGTGTGTGAATGAGAGGGACCCAAGAGGAACAGTGAGGCTACAGGGAGCAGAGGTAAAGAAGGATTTTAAGTACTTGGGGTCAACGGTCGAGAGCAACGGAGAGTGTTCAAAGGAGGTGAAGAGACGAGTACAGGCAGGTTGGAATGGGTGGAGAAAAGTGTCAGGTGTGTTGTGCGATAAAAGAATATCAGCGAGAATGAACGGAAAGGTGTACAGGACAGTGGTGAGACAGCGATGCTCTACGGCTTAGAGACAGTGGCACTGAAGAAAGGACAGGAGGCAGAGCTAGAGGTAGCAGAGCTGAAGATGTTGAGGTTCTCTTTGGGAGTGACAAGGATGGATAGGATCAAGAATGAGTTCATCAGAGGGACAACCCATGTTAGATGTTTTGGAGATAAAGTCAGAGAGGCCAGATTGAGGTGGTTTGGACATGTTCAGAGGAGAGATGGTGAATATATCGGTAGAAGGATGCTGAGGTTGGAACTGCCAGGCAGGAGGTCTAGAGGAAGACCAAAGAGGAGATTTATGGATGCAGTGAGAGAGGACATGAAGTTAGTTGGTGTGAGAGAAGAGGATGCAGAGGACAGGGTTAGATGGAGGCAGATGATTCGCTGTGGCGACCCCTGAAAGGGAACAACCGAAAGACAAAGAAGAAGAAGAATTTTTATTTTTAAAAAAACAACCAAAACAAGAAAACAGTCAAGCCAAAGAGAATATTTAGTTTAAAAGATGCTCTTGTTTTAAGACACTATTGATGAGTGTTACACGGTTACATGTAAATAAACAGTAATGTTTGAAAGTAATTCATATTGTGTTGGCAGGTTTATAGTAACAGCAAACCAGAAGTCAGAATATCTGCTGAGGGGTTTAAGTCATTCATAGTGTTTTGAAGTCTAAATATTTGCAACTTCCTTGACATATAGTTTCTTTTTAGCCAGAATTAGATTTAATTACATCAGACGAATATCTATTACCTGTTTATTTTAGTATGATCATTACATATAAATAAATAATAAAAAATAGGCAATAATAATAAAAAAAAATGCATTTCTCTAGGGAAATGTTATATCGCAAGAAATATTGTTATCGCAGTATTCAACAACAATATCGCATATCGCATATTTTCCTAATATCGTGCAGCCCTAGTTATGAATCACGATTCACTTGCATGGCGATTCACATATTGACTCCAAAATCAATAAAAAAATAAGTATTATTTAATTTATAATAGAGATGAAGCTATTATTTTTTCATTTTCAGATATATAAACGATTTTGTACCAAGTGCAGAATCTTCTAAGTTGCGGAACAGAAACGCATTTTTATGGTGTTACATTATCAAAATCACATGTGTTAAAAGCCCTCAATCTGCCTTTTTCTCCAAACGCCGTAAGCAAATTAGTTTTAAACCCACTCATTACACACACATGCACAAGTCTCAAAACACCACAAGCGCTAATTAGTCGAAAATCATGTTTGTTAGAAACTTCACGTGCCCACGTTAAAGCCGCATGCTCGCATCCCCTTAACCCGCGCACTCAGTCAAGTTGAGTTTTGAGACTTTGGAGGCATCACAATTTGCTTATAATCATACAGATACTATTTACACATTTTCATCCCGTGTGAATGGAGTGAATTATTTGCTAAGTTTGTTTAGAAATAATGCAGAGGACAGAGATACAGTTTGACTGCCTGCAATGTTGGGCAAAGTGATTTAACCTTTACTTTATCTCAACCTAGAGTGATGCAGCAGTGCTTTAACCCTTCAGTGTATCCTTGTCTCATAGCTCCTTAACTGGATAGACTTCGTAAACAACTTAGCATCAAAACTTTAATTTTCAACAACAAAATCATGATCATAGCTACAGTACATAGCTGAGCCAAGTCATTGCAGTAATTCAGCACAACTGTCTCCATTACTTCTACTCTGAAGTTTTCATTATGAAAAATGAAAAATGTTAAGTGAGAAGAGGAAGCTCTTGCTCTTTTATTTTTAGGGACTAACCAAGAAACCCTGTTATGTTCCCTTATGGTAGGGACTATAGATTTTTTTTTCTCCTATTAAATAACATTGTACCTATAGGAATATCAATGAGACACCTGTGATATCTACAGTATGTAGCACACAACTGCTGTCACAGGAATGACAAAAATACAGCACCAACCATTAAATTATTACCAGAATCATACAGCTACAGAGCATAACACTAATTGGGGTGAGGAAGGGTGGGATTGGATCAATTTTTTGAATAGTTCTTTAATAGTGCCTTAGCTTTCTGTTGTGATACGAGGGTAAACTACTTTAAGTTCCAATTTCTAAGGGCTTGTTTTAGGAACAAACCAAAAAACCCCTCAAGGTTCAGTATACACACTCTTAGACAAAATACAAAATCTTTACTCCTAAAGCGTTTCTTTATTTTAAAATTAGCTTAAACTTGGAATTCCTCCTGAATAATAATTGATGAATAAGTTAACTATCATATAAACCCCTGCACTTTGGCCAATCCTAAAAACCTTGTCATCCTACCTGCAGGCCCAGTCGCACTCGTTTGGTGACTGCCGTCTCAGGAAATATGGCCTGAACTTGGGGCACTAGCTTACTGATTAGCTGACCACCCTCTGGACCAATCAAATCACTCTCCTGCTGTACACGTGACACCACGGCAAAGTAAAGTGGGAAGTCTGTGGAGATAATTCGGCGAATTCTTTTCTTCTCCAGCTCCTCCTGACTCTCCAAATCTTGAATAAGAAAATGTGGAGTTAAGAACTGCACTGATACAAATGATGTAATACATTCAATGTTTCTTTGGAACCTACGTTTTTGTAGGGTTCTACATGCAAACCTCATGGATTATTCTGGCTGAATAGACTAAAATATTTTAAGGAGATAGATGAACAAGATGCATTAATAATGAACAAGTCTTACCTTCATCCATGCCATTTAGTATAGTCTCTAGAACATCGTCACCATATCGGCTTCGGTGCTCTTTCCACACTGAACCATTCTCACTGCGAAGTACCACCAGCTCTCGATCTCCCCTTCCCAATGAAGCGAAATGAGGGATCTCCACGATCACTGGCCTAAAATGCAGATAAGCAATGAAACTATATATACTGTGCCAAACATCTGCATATATATATACTGTATGTGGCAATTTTCTTACTTCTGTTTACTTGTAAAGAAATACATTTAACTCTTTCAGTCAGGCTCACCCCAGGAACTGCATGCTGGAGGGCCCCAGGGAGATGATGCGTGAGGCAAGGCCTTCTCCTTCGACCAGGGGAGGAGGTGTCGTGAGTTTTTGTGGCTTCACTAGACGGCAGGTGATCCGTGTTGGGGCAGCACAGGTACGAGGTGGTATGATCACCCGGAGGCCATTGTGTCTGCTACCACGCATAGACCCACCTCTTGCATCTACCATAAAACTCACCAGAAACCTAACAACCAGCAATCAAGCAACCAGTGAACAAATTGGTCTACATTTGATCCAGATGATCAGCATAAACCAGAGACATAAACCAGTTATGTGCCTGATCCAATAAGGTGTATGCAACTGACCCCGTGTGGATGGGGCTGGCTACTGGGCTAACGTTGTCTGAGGTTTCAGTGGCAGGACTACTGGGGATAAGAGAGTCCTCATCATACTCCTTAGGCAAAGGAATAGGAGTGTGCTGCAGAGACACAGGACATCACACACCAATAAAAGCATCAAGTACAAGCATGCAAATAGACCTGAATCATTTAAACCATCCAATCTGTAGACCATACAGTATGTACAATCCCAGTTTTCACAAGATGTTTTTTTTTTTTTTGTGGCAGTATGTAATCTGACTGTGTAAATATTAGAGAAATCTCATCTTTGATTGCAAATGTTAAAACGAGTTTTTACATTCACATTCATTCAGACCTCGGAGCAATCTAGTAGCCCAAATCTCTCTATGTTTATGTTTTTGGACAGTAGAAGGAAACTAGAGAATACAAAGGAAACCCACACGAACATAGACAGCAATACAACCGTAACATCACTTAACAATGGGGATTAGGTTGTTTTCTGTATACAATAATAATAAATAATGTGCCAATTACAAACTAATACCTGGTCAAGCATGACAGTTTCTGGAGATACACATGGAATTCTTGGAATAGCAGGTGAGTAGGGCCTAGTGGGAAGTAGAGATGTTTTGTTATTTCTATTCTTAAGATGCTACTATTAGATGTTATTAAAGATCAGATGCTCTTCTCTGGATTTTCACTTAAGAACTTACGTTGTGCCCATCCCACTCTCAAACTCCCGCAGGGATTTCTTTGGTGAAAGAAAGTCATCATCTTGATCCTTCAGGTCATCCAGCTTCAGGTAGCGAGCGCCATCCATTCCCAACAGCTCATCACCTACATATGAGCACAACAGCAGACATTAGACAGACTCTAGAGCAGTGTGGAGGAAAACAGGGCAGGTACTGTAGAAGACAAACAAATGAGAAGCCTGGTGAGAAAGGTGGAGAGAAGTGAGAGCTGTGATTTAAGGAGAACTCAGTTGTTATTCCAGCATTCACCACTCACCATCTTTCAGATACAAACACACATCCAAGCAATGGAGTCATACACACAAAGAACCAATGAAAAACATCGATAAAATAGAGATTGAGATTAGTTCCTGCTAGAGTGGTTTAATCATGGAAGTCCATGAGGATGGGAATACAGCCACTTTGTCTGTTCAATTCCTAGGAGCTTTCTGTTGAGTCAAATGAAGACCATTAGTCAATTAAGCATTAAACGTTTGTTAATTGATTAACTAGCAGTCCTGTAGAGGTGGAATAAGAAGCAACTTTTGAATGATGGTCCCACAAACAGGTGTTAGTGCTGACAAAGGATAAGCGAATCATGACCACATGGCAATGAAAAACCTATACTTTTCTAAAACTGAACCATAGATCTCAAAATAGAGCAGCTGCAAGTCAGGGTAAGACAGAATGAGAGTGCTCGAGATGCAGTCACATGACGTCATGAACCACCGACAACTGGACAATCAAGGCAGAGACGGTTAGACAATCCTACCTAATGTTAGCTGTGCAGCTCCTGGAGAAGAGATGGAAACAGCATGGTTCAGAGAGGATCATTAGCATAGAATATCCTGATACTGTAGGTTAAGTTTAAAATTCCACTGCATGGCTGTATTTATAATAATAGTCTTCTTAGACTGCAAATGAGAGATGGTCCAGTGCCCATGTTGTGATCATACAGGTCCCATCTGCCAAGATGGTCAGGATGTTAAAAAAACTTTCTATTTACTGTACACCCTAATTTGTTCACATAATAGTATTACATCATTAAAAAGTATTAACCATTTACGCGTTTAAATCTTCTGACTGTTAGCATTAGCATAAACATACATGGCAAGCCGTCACTGAAGACAATTATAAATGACCGGTGACTTTGGTCAAATCTTCCCAAGTTTCGACAAGTTTACAAGACCTGAAATATGTTTCTATGGACTAATTCAAAGCATCATGCAAAACTTGCTGGACAGAATTTAATAAAACTTTGGCAGTACTTTGGCATTATCCAATCTTTATCCAATATACCTTTTCGATTTCTCATCTGTGATTCACTCTCCGACTACTAAACAGAGAGTATATTTGGCTGACAACAAAAGACGTACAACTTAGTGTAGTGTAAAGAAGTCTAAGATACTTAACCTTAAAAAAAGTATAAAGAGAAAGACAGGCAGACATGTACATGGGCTTCAACCTGAAATAATAATATCACTGATTACATTAAAGCTGATCAGCTTACTTTTAGCGTTAACCTTTTAACTATTTCTAAAAACTATTTCTTGTCCCATCAACACTGTGTCCCCAAAATGTGCTGTTTCATTTTCTATATAACCACTGCTCCACCCTTCCAGAGAACAGGAGAAACACAATCCCTGTACAGTATACTGTATGAGGTCACAATAGGAGAGAAAACAAATTTTAAACTATTAGCCTAATTAGCCTTTTTATAGTCACAGGCAATATAAAAATTGAGAAAAAGGACAAAATGTTTTTATATTTTTTGCTTGCACACACACTGGATCTCAATGTCTAAAAACGACTACGGATTATAAGAATGAATTAACTGTCATGCCTTTAAATCACTTAAATATATACAGTATTTATCCTTAGAATCCTCTTTTCAATGCTCCTGGTTGCAGTTTGGCCATTTTTCATCTATTACATATTCATAGATTACAGACTGCTGATATAAAAGACCAAAGTGTCAATATGGATGCAGGTTTTCATTCCAGCTTGATTGGAGATGAAAAAAAATAATTTAACACAGTGAAAAGTAGTCCTTTAGGCAAAAGACTTAAGACACCTGGTATAAAGTTTGAGACCCTTTGGGAAGGAGTCATCAATCTGATCCAGAAAGGGTTGGCATAAGTGCAGGTTTACATTCCAACCAAGCAGGTTTTTTAAGTTTAGTTAATCTTCGTCTCATACTGTATTAACCAGCATTTGCCTTCAATTTTACTGGAACAAAAACCTGTAGACAGACTGCCCCTAGATATGCACAAGAAGCAGATGTATAATGTTGCATGTGTCGTGGTTTTCTTTTGTCTTGACAGTTAAGACTGCTTTTCCCTTTTCACATAACCAATTAAACATTTCCCCCTTTTTCCTCTTAAATTGGTAACTTGCCTATTCCTCCCCGCTAGCTACCTACTGTAGATCTCCTTCATCACACAACAGCTATTGTACCAACCACGGAGTGTGGAAGCTAGCATATACTTATTACATGAAATGTGAAGCCACGACATCTTTTCAAACTAAATAGCATGAGCATCTGAAAGTAGCATAAACAGCTAACCACTGTTTTCCACCTACACTACCAGTCAAAATCTGGACACACCTTTTAATTACATGATCTTTCCATGCAATTGATACAGTATGTGTCTGTTACTTATGCTCTGTACTGTAAAGCTGTCATAACGTCTCTAATCTGAGGTGCTATAAATAGGTAATTTTTGAGGCTGGTAAATGTAAATTAACTTCTCCTCTGCAGCAGAGGTACGTTTTGGTTCTGCTTTCATGGAATGGTCTTTATGAGAGCCAGTTTCATTGTGATGCTTGATGGGTTTTGCAATCAATTATTGTTATAGAATGTAGAAAATCCAAACTTTTGACTGGCGTGTCCAAACTTTGAACTTGTACTGCACATGAGTTCAGAGACTCACTCACTCACTCACTTATCTTCTATACTGCTTTATCCTGTATTCAGGGTCGTGGAGGCCTGGAGCCTATCCCAGGAGGCTTAGGGCACGAGGCAGGATCCACCCTGGACAGGGTGCCAATCCATCACAGGGCACACACACACATACACACACATTCACACACACACTACAGGCAATTTGGGAACGCCAATTAACCTAACCTGCATATCTTTGGACTGTGGAAGGAAACCGGAGTACCCGGAGGAAACCCACCAAGCACGGGGAGAACATGCAAACTCCATGCACACAAAGACGGGAATCGAGCCGACCAGGAATCAAACCCTTATGTGCAAATGGAGGTGCAAGACGACAGTGCTAACCACTACATCACCGTGCTACCGAGTTCAGAGACTTGTTATCGATATTCAATATTAATGTATTATCGCTTTGATTGAGAGGGGATAAAGTATAGCCATTTTAAAAAAGCATGTAATTATAAGGTTTACTAATTTGCTAATATTAATTAGTAATATTTAAGTAAAGTAGCCTGTTTTCTGTATTAATATCTGGTTAGTCTAGTATTGATTCCATAGAGAAATTGAATAAGCATGTCCACTTATAATGGTTTAGTTAAATTTGTTTTCACATGAAAAACATATCTTAAAAGTTTTCATCAGTCATTTATTTATTTATTTGTATACTTACATTTTCAGCTTGGATTTGTCTTCTTGTACAGTAGTTGTGTAAGATTTTGTCTCATTACCTTTACTTTCACATAATAGTATATTATACATACTGTATTGGTATAATTTCTTAGCGATTTATCAGTAACCTGAATAGTGGTTTACAAAGGGAATACCAAAATCACTATGCTTATGCTTATGTTTAAGCATGTTTAGTTTTAATTTTTATGCAATAAATTAATTGTGCAATAAATTTTGCAGTGTAGCTAACTATTGTATCAAAAGCATTGTTTTGTTCTTAACCTTGGATAAATCAAGAGTAGCGTGTAGCTTGACTAGTTCTAATAGCTCAGTAGGTTTCCCAACAATTTACCACCCAGTTTCACCAAATCCCAAGTAAAGCAGCTTTACAGTACTTACCCTCATCCTCTGAGACATCCAAGATCTCATCCACCGTCTCTGGGAAACTCATGCGATGCTTATCAGTGGTTATCTAGGAAGAGAGAGAGAGAGAGAGAGAGAGAGAGAGAGAAACAAATTTGGTGACAAAAGAGGACTAACAAGAAAATGTGGATATTTTTAACATCACAGCAAGTCGCTTATGAAATACAAAACTTCTCAGTTAGCACTTACTACAGATACAGATTCCTCAGTCACCAGCTTTAGTACATCAATGACAGAGATGTAGCCTAGCCGCTTAGCAATGCCCAGGGGTGACGTTCCATTCTGCCACAGACCAGCACAAAAAGACTGATTAGACAACATTGTGGCAAGTTCTGATAACAACCCATACAGTATAGCAACATCAAACCACAGAGCATCTCTAAATATTCAAACCCTCTCCACTGACTAGATCAAAGCCTCGTGAACTAATACAATATCATGGAGCTGCATTTCAGAATATAAAAAAGTCAGTCTACCCAAACCAGCCCTTCTAGATAATTGGAGTTTTAAATGGTGCTTGAACCATTTCCATTCAAGCACCTTTTTAAAATTGGAGCTCTTTATAGGCTGAAGTACAAAATATCAAGTATACCTTTCCAAAATTTGACAATGTTTGAAATATAGTATATAGTAAGATAACTACAATAAGATTGTAGCTATATTCTGGATAAAAATAATGAGCAGAAATGTAAAAGAATGAAAGGTAATGATGAACAAAATGAAACAAGTCCCTACTGTTGTGATCTCATTGGGCAGGGCTCCGTGTTTCAGGAGGAGAGTGACGATGTCTGTATGACCTTGCTGGGCCGCCTGATGAAGTGGCGTATAGCCCACCTAAATGACAGAGAAACAAGGAGAGAAATAAAATAAATAGAACCAAGCCTTCAGATATGTTCTGAAACATCTTCTAACTGTCTAAGTACAGTACAGTACAAAGACCAACATGGATGCACAGAGTGCGGCTAAAGCAGCCCATGCACTTTCCCTTTGCTGTTTTTGTGTTTGTTTTCCTGTTAGGCTACATAAATATAAGTGAGCCATAATTCAAAAGTTAAACCAAATTAAATCTCAATATTATCCAAACTTTTATTACTTTTTGTAGACATGCCATAATGTGCAATTATGCCTTATTTTAAACTATCACTGCATAGGCTAGTCTTAACGAACACAAATTAAAGTGGGCGGTAACTTATTTTCAGCTAACATCAGCTATTTAGAGAGAATTTAAACTCCATATTGACTTGTGATTTAGCTGCCTATGTCTTAACTAACATATGGTTAACACATAGGCAGCTAAATCACAAGTCAATATGAAATTTAAATTCTCTCTAAATAGCTGATGTTAGCTGAAAATAAGTTACCGCCCACTTTAATTTGTGATATGAAACAAATTAACATATCTTTCGAAGCTTCTTTGGAGCATGTGTCAGAAGCTGTTAGCAAATGTTCTTGAATATTCAACCTTACACTAGGGCTGCACGATATATCGAAAAAATATTGTTATCGCGATAATGGCATGCGCGATAACCATATCGCAATGAGTTGCGATAAATACTTTATTTGCCAAGCATTTGTGTGTCCAAATTTGACCAATCAGATGGGGTCTTACTATGTTTATACCCGCTTATATCTTTTTTATTTATATATATATATATATTATTTATATCTTTATACTTCATTCTGTCGCGAACTAACCCCGGATGATCAGAAGACTTAGCGATTAGCCGTTAGCCCTTTGTAGTGTGGACGGTAAACCCAAACGCGGAAGCAAGCGAGTAGGCAGGATAACCACGCAAATTAGTCTAAGGACTCTCACAGAAGGGGAGCAAGGGAAAAACACACATTTAACCCGCGTCCTATAAACACACACTCGAATCAGAAAGTAAACAATCTGAACCGACATGCGCGAACTCAGTGACTAAGCTGTATGCGGTGGTTTGTTTACTGCTGTTATACTTCCGGGTTCGCACCCGCATTACTTCCGGGTCCTAGTGCCGGGGGCGGAGCGAGTGTGTGTGTGCGTGCGTGCGTGCGAGTGCGTGTGTGTGTGACAAATAGTATTTTTTTATTCAATTTTTGTTTAATAATATTTATTTTTATTAAAAAAAAAAAAAAAAAAAACAGGCAAGCCAAAGAGAATATTTAGTTTAAAAGATACTCTTGTTTTAAGACACTATTGATGAGTGTATGGTTACATGTAAATAAAAAGTAATGTTTGAGAGTAATTCATATTGTGTTGGCAGGTTTATAGTAACAGCAAACCAGAAGTCAGAATATCTGCTGAGGGGTTTAAGTCATTCATAGTGTTTTGAAGTCTAAATATTTGCAACTTCCTTGACATAGTTTCTTTTTAGCGTGAATTAGATTTAATTACATCAGACGAATATCTATTACCTGTTTATTTTAGTATCATCATTACATATAAATAAATAATAATAAAAAAGGCAATAATAATAAAAAATGCATTTCTCTAGGGAAATGTTATATCGCATGAAATATCGTTATCGCAATATTCAACAACAATATCGCATATCGCATATTTTCCTAATATCGTGCAGCCCTACCTTACACATCATGGCGATACGTGATATAAGTACAATCAAATATTTTTTTATGATTATACTAGGGTGTCTGAAATTCCTGGTTACTTGAATGCACAAAGTCTTTTATTATTTTATTTATTTAGTTTTGCGCTACATGATGCATACAATGTCAATTCATAATCATTTGAGTTCAAAGGGTTTACAGTATATTTGAATGTTGGATGTTGTGGTTTTACTACGTTTTCACAAAAATCATTCAAGTCTAAATACTTCATATAGCTTCTGTGTCTGTAACACATCATTAAATACAGGATTGTGTGATCACTATACAGGTACGCGTCTTTTGTGTCATCATATTGCTGCTTAAACAAGTTTAATAGAAATTATATTTGCAATAATGTGTTAAACAGATTGCAGTTTTTATTTCATTAATATATTAGAATTTTTATCTTAAACCAATGTCCTAAGCTCAGGTTACTCTGTCAAGTTTCTCCCTGTGGTGGTGTTTTCTCTGGGTTCCTCACTTTTCTCACAAAAACATGCCAATATATGTGAAATATTTTATTGTGTGAATGTGTGCTCACATGGTGCCCTGTAACAGAATGGAGTCCCATTCAGGGGGTATTCCTGCACTCAAGGCATAGTGTTCCCTGAATTGGGTTCACCCTGACCATAAGCAATTGCTGAAAATGAATGATTAATTTATCCATCCTTAACTAATGTAAGGTTCAAACCTAAGCTTTTGATTGTGCAAAATAAAAGAACACAAACATGAGTGTGAAAACCACCGTTATTTCTCGAAATAATGTCATGTTACACTAATGCACTTATCCCAGCATTTCACTAGTTTTTGAATACCATAAAGGTAGAAGGTTTTCTCAGTGTGCCAGAGCCATGATGCTATACAGTATGTGTGAGAAGCTGGCCTACCAGTAACTTCTTTAACAGCTCAAACATGAGGAAATCAAGATTAGAACTGTATGGGGTATTTGGTAACAACTCCCAGCCGAGTTCCTGTAATGTGCAATCGGTGTGCGTGATTGATTGTGTTCCCGCAGACAGAGGCGTCATGTCCAGAAGCTGGGGACAAGTCATCTGTTGATTTTATGTTACCTGCAGCTAAGAGTATCATCATCATACTGTGCTTGATTTGTTTTACACCTTCGTTCACAAAAACTTTCATCACACGTCCCAGTTTGACTTGAACGCCCCTTGTAGTTTCAAAGCATATTTAAAAGAGATTTTAAAGAAGATGTTTTGGAAGGGATGTGAGGTATAATATAGTGCATTGGACAATACTGTGCATTGGACTTAATGTATTATAATGTCAGCATAATATATTGGGAATGGTTAAGTTAGGACATAATGTACTGGAAGAATTGCATTTTAAAATATATTGCACATATATTTGATTTATAACTTAATGAATTGGGAAGGAGTTTCATCAATGCGAGGTGTTTCAGTAATGACGCAGTGTATGAGAAAGGATTTAAGTAGTGAGACTTATAATATAAGGCATTAGTATATGACTTATGGTGGAATGTATTGTGTGGGTTTAATTCAAATTAAAATGATGTAATGTAATGGAAGGAATTTGGGGTTTGATCTAATCTACTGTGAGGGGTTGCAGTTATGACTCAGGGTATTGGAATGAGGTTGAATAATGACTTAATGTATTGGGAGGACTGGCGTTATGGGTTTGTTGGAGCCTTCAGCCTCATTGGCCTCTTGTGAATAAGACTGATGACAGTAACATACTGGGAAATTGAGTTTTCATGTAATGTATTACAAAAAGTTTGAGTAATGATGTACAGTACAGCATTGGGAAAGTTTTTGAGTTATGGTTAACTTGAAAATAAGATGTGTCCTCATGTAATAGAAAGGATTTAAGTTAAGGTACAATGTATTAACACTGTTCTAAGTAATCATGTAATCCATTTGGAGGGGTTTAAGGTGTAATGTAATATAATGGAAATGACTGATTTACGATGTTATGCCTTTCAAAGTGTTGACACCATGTGATAGGATGTTCGGACTTACCCTGGTCTTGCTGTTAACATGTGCCTGCTGCTGTAGAAGGAACTTCACCATCTTTATGTTGCCATAGTGACATGCTACATGTAAGGGTGTGTACCCCATCTGTGACAGAGTAAGAGAAAGGTTTATAAGGATAATCGAAATGTACAGTATGCACTCACTGTTCATTTTATCGGTTCACCTGGACATTCATGCCGTTGTTTATGAGGCAGCAGCATTATGCTAAGAAAAACAGGACAGGAATTCTATAATAACATATTAAAGAAACACTCTTTACAGCCAGGGTAAACTGAAAAGCATCTCAGCATGCACAGCACACCAAACCTTTAGGTGAATGACTTAAAACAGCAGAAGAAAACATCAAGGTCCACAAGAATCTGAGTCTATCATGAGGACAAACTTTTGAAAAAGACCAGGTGAGTTTTTTTCTAATATTCAGTTGTCCAGTTTTGGGTAAGTATGTGCAAAGTATGATAACCTCTAGACCTTGGCTAACCGGAGTGGATCTAGTGTGGTTTTCTACTGTAGTAACCGATCCTTCTTGCTCACTCACTTATCATCTATACTGCTTTGTCCTCTATACTGTATATAATTGGAAAAGTCAATTAGAGGAAACCGGACCAAACCCACCAAGCACAGGGCTGACATGCAAACTCCATGTGCACAGACCTCAAGGGGGGAATTGAACACAGACCTTGGAGGTGCACAGCGACAGTGCTAACCACTACACTACCGTACCATCGCCCAACCTTCTGAAGTTTGATAAGATTAAAGAATGATTGAATTATTCTATTCTTTCTGTCATCACAAACCCATATGGACATGAATGAACAATGTGTTTCCACCAATGTAGGTGTCACTCAAAAAACTCTAGAGACTCTATTATTTGTGAAATACTCAAATCAGCCTATCAAACACCAACAACCAAACCATAATCATTTATACACGTCACAAGTTTTCCTTCTGATCACTAATGTAAACATTAATTGAAGCTCTTGATCTGCATCTACATGATTTTTTGGATTGCAATGCTGCTGCATAATTGGCTGACTAGATAACTACATGAATATGCAGGACTGCAGATAAAACACATTAAAATGCACTGTAGATTGTGTGTACGTGTTTATGTGTGTGTGTGTTTATGGAAATGTTTACCCTTGAGGCTGCATAGACTGAGGCGCCCTGCTTCACCAACATGTCTGCGATGCCTACATGACCCTCCTGGGCCACCAGGTGCAGTGGCGTCAGGCCGCTCTACACAGAGAGAGAGAGAGAGAGAGAGAGACACACACACACACACACACACACACACACAGAGAATTACACACAGATATTGCATTACTTCACAAGAACAAAGCATTGACTTTGAGCATTGAATCAAATTTCCAATCAAACAGAATGTTCATGCATTTTAAGCAAGCATTCTCAAATCAAGTTCATGAGACCCTTAAAATATTAGTAACAATTTAAAAAAGGCACTAGAACGTCAACTGGTACTTCAACAAGTAGAGCTTGTTGCCAAAGGTATTGCTGCGGATGTCTCCACCACCACTAACTTTAGTCCTTCTTTAACTCCTATTCTCAAAATGGAGAAACCAAAAGCATATTCACTCAAACAACTACTGAACAAAATATTTAATTAACACTCACATACTCTCTCACTCATCGTCTATACTGCTTTATCTTGTAAACAGGGTCATAGAGGCCTGGAGCCCCAAGGTGGGGTTACAACCTGGATATGGAGCCAATCAATCGCTGGGCACACACTCATTCACACACTACGGGCAATTTGGGAATGCCAATTAGCCTCACCTATAGGAGTACCCGGAGCACAGGGAGAACTTTTACAGTACATTTACATTACGGCATTTGGCAGACACCCTTATCCAGAGCGACTTTTTTTTTTTAAATCTCATTATACATCTGAGCACTAAGGGCCTTGCTCAAGGGCCCAACATAACAAATTGGTGGTTGTGGGGTTTGAACCTGGGACTTTTTGAACCATAGTCCAGACCCAAGGTCGAAATCAAACTCAGAACCTGGATGTGCAAGGCGACAGTGCTAACCACTAAGCCACATTGCCAATACTTAATTAACAATTTTATTAACAATACTAAAGTAAAAGATAAGTAGATTAGTGGAAATAAAGTGCATAAGTGAGATTAACCAGCTTGTCTTAAATTGAACAGCATGATTCATTGAACAGCCTGATTCTTGAAAATCGATGGATAACTTGTTCCCAACTTGAGGAATCATTCACGACCACTACTAGAATATTACAGGAACTTATATGGGATTTAATGCCACGTCCTTCACACAGTCCTGACCTCACTACAAATGGATTTTTGAGACCATTAGGGGGTTTCTGGGAGACGAGTGATTCAGAAGTAAAGCAGGCAGTCTGATCATGGCTTCAGTGTGCTGAGAAAACCTTCTACCTTGATGGTATACAGTACATGCACGAGTGAAACCCTGGCATAAGTGCATTCGCAGGGGATTACTGTATATAGGGAAACAAAGCGAGTTTTTACTCTCGTAACTGTGTTCTGTTACTCTACACAATTAAAAGTCTCAAATTAACTTGAACTCCCCTTGTACAATCACTGACATTTATCAGGAACACTAATACTTCTGCGATTCTGGTCCATGACATGGCTGCATCATGTACTGTATCATGCATTCATGCTGTTGGCACAAAATGTCGACCCTAACATCTGTGTGTCTCAGAAATCGAGAATTATCAGACCAGACTTTTCCAGGTGTGAACTATCCAGTTTTTGTAAGTCATTGCAGCTTAAGCTTTCTGTTCTTGGCTAACATGAGTGGGATCTGAAGTGGTCTTTTCCTGATGTAGTTATCCACCACAACTTTACGGAATGGTTATCTGAGTTACTGCAGCTTTTCTGTCAGCTGAAAAATGTCCAGCCATTATCTGTTGACCTCACTCATCAGCAAGGAGTTTCTCTTTGCAGTACTAGATGTACTTTTTTACTGCAGCATTCTGAGTAAACTCTAGAGACTGTTGTTCACGAAATCCCAGGAGATCAGCAGTTATAGAAATAAACAAATCAGACCATCTGGCACCAAAATCATGCCATAGTTAAAGTCATTGTCCCCCATTCTGATGGTTGATGTGAACACTTCCCAAAGCCGCTGGCTCCATATCTGCATGATGTTATTGCCCTGCTGCCACATGATTGGCTGAAAAGATATATCACATCAACGAGTAGGTGTATATGTGTTCCTGTTAAACTGCTACATTAATGAAGGTTAATACCTGTATGTAACATATAAGAAAGCATAATATAGGTCATTATTTAATAAGTTTGTATGAAACCTTACTTATTCTCCATAAAGCATCAAGGAATGTTTGAATTAACATTATAACAAGACTAGCAAATTTGGTGATCAGATCAATCTAAGTACTGTCCTAATGGATTGTGACTCCGTTCTGTAATAAGTATGGGTGATTGATATGCTTAGTTTTACTTTACCAATATGGGAGACAGAACATACAGTACCTTCTGTATCTAATAACTGATATCCAACACACTGACACTGGACAACTGAAATTGTGGTCTGGTGGTAAACTGACCTTGTTGCCGAGGTTGACGTTGGCCTGTTTGGAGATGAGCAGGGCCACCATGTCGGGTCGTCCTTCTTGAGCGGCCAGGTGGAGTGGCGTAATGCCTTGCAGGGACTCTGCATTAGCATTGGCTCCAGAAATTAGCAGACTGCTGGCCACCTCCAGCTGGTTCTGCTTAGCAGCAATGTGTAGAGGCGCATAACCATTCTGAAAGAGTAAGAAATGTATTGACTTAACATCTGTCGAAATTTGGATTTTAAAATACATTTCATCATTTGAATAATTTCAAAGGGGAAAAAAAATAATTTTTTCTTCCCAGGCATGGACAGTGACAGGGAAGGGATTGAGGTGTTGTACCGTAGCGACCCCCATGATAACCATAGCACACCCAAAGCACCCTCAAAAATGTCTGTGGTTTATTTACAACGTAGAATTTCGAAGTGTAAATGCTGTAATCTATAATTAAACAAATATATACATTAATAAAACAAACCAGTTATTAAAAAAAATAAAATAAAAAAAACAGAAATCCAACACAGAGGATGTGTGTGTGTGTGGATGGATGTACAATATGGATGGATGGATGGATTACCCTAGCTGTGCTGTGTGGAGATCCGCCCTTGCTGACCAGCAGCTTGACCACATCTAGGTTGTTGTGATGGACAGCTACATGTAGAGGCGTTAGTCCATTCTGCTAGTATGCAAGAAAGGCATGTGCTCAGACACCAGTTGCTGTTGAATACAGATCACACACACACACACACACACACAAAATGGACAGTGTAGGTTCACTGCATTACCTTTCCTGCTGCATTTGGGTTTGCTCCTCTGTCCAGAAGTAGCTCTGCTACATCCACTTTCCCATATTTACATGCCACATGGAGAGGAGTGAAGCCTTTCTGTTTAACGAAAGGGATAAGAAAATAATAATTAAAGAAAAGGAAAACAGGATCAATCATGCATTTTTATATCAAATAAATAGGCTAAGGAATATGACATACAGTATACACCTAATATTTAATATTTAGAAAACTCTCTAGTCTAACTAGAGAGTGTGGTAATTGTATTTATTCCCATTTTCATGACCGTGTTAGAACCTCCGATACACACTACGGGCAATTTGGGAAAACCAGATTGTGTTTGAACTGTAGTAGGAAACCTGGAGTACCCAGAAGAAACCCACCAAGCACAGGGAGAACATGCAAACTCCATGCACACAGACCCCGAGGCGAGAATCGAAACTGGACCCTGCTGGTGCAAGTCAACAGTGTTTATTCTTAGTCTATTAAAAATGGCCAAATATACAACAACTCTCTGCGTCCAATATCCCCAAACCCCAATCTGACCAAGTACCCATGGGACGCTCCAGACAAACAAGTCCGATCCATAGAGACTCTCCCCGGAACCCCAGTGGACCCTCACTGCCAATGTACAGGTACCAGACACTACAGCACACCCCTAGAGGCCCTGCAGAGCCTCACCCCAAGGGGACAGAGCTACACGGGGAGCCTACACAATATTGGGCATAATGTTTTGCGTTAATATTATGGCTGCATCATATCCTTTTGTACACTTACACATTCACTCTCATTCGCTCATCGTCTGTGCCGCTTTGTCCTGTATTCAAGGTCGAGGGGGGCCTGGAGCCTATCCCAGGAGGCATAGGGCACGAGCCGGGGTACACCCGGGACAATGTGCCAATCCATCGCATGCAGTATATGTATATATAATTTTTTTTTTTTATAAAGCTTGATAAAGTTAGATCATCTCTCACCAGCCTCTATGCCCCCCCCCCCACACACACACCCCACATACACACCCTTTTTACACATATCACATGGTTAATATAATGTTTTAATAATGTTGACAAGGTGGTGTAGTGGTTAGCACTGTCGCCATGCACCTCCAGGGTCCGGGTTCGATTCCCGTCTCTGTGTGCATGGAGTTTGCATGTTCTCCCCGTGCTTGGTGGGTTTCCTCCGGGTACTCCGGTTTCCTCCCACAGTCCAACGACATGCAGATTAGGCTAATTGGCGTTCTCAAATTGACCATAGTGTGTGAATGAGTGTGTGTGTGTGTGTGCAGGGTGTACCCTGCCTCGTGCCCTAAGTCTCCTGGGATAGGCTCCAGGTCCCCGCGACCCTAAATACAGGATAAAGCGGTATAGAAGATGAATGAACAATGTTGACAAAATGCAGTAAAGGAATATACAGTAGGTTTAGACCAAAACTTCATTTTAGAAGCCATAAATGTTCTTGTTTTAATGCAAAAAATATTGGTTTCTGCTTCAGTCTTACCAGAGTTGATCACAATACTTTGAGATTTGTATAGTTTTAGATCTCGAAATTTCACTTTATACCCTTTAGTTAATGGGCAATTTCTTTTTATTCACAGGCCAACTTACATGTTAATTATGGTTTGTTGGTTTTAATGAAACTTATTTGTGTTTCCCAATATGATCAAAGATCTCAGGACTTATTCAGTCTTATTTGTCTGATTCAGTGTTCGGAGAACTTGTGCTTAATATACGAAAAAAAGAAAACATTCAGTTTTGCTGCTCCTGCTTCTGGTTTTACAATTCTGTTCTTAAGATGAATGTTTGTGATTATTTTCTGTTTATATTATTGATGCTGCTGCATTGGTCATGTCTCTCTTAAAAATGAGATCTGGAATCCCAGTGGGATTTGATCACGGTGCAGGCACAATATGAATTATGTGAAAATAATAGATTTGTAATGTACTGTATTTAAACGTAAAACTGAAAGGAAAGGAACAGGGCTATTGCTAGACATAAAGCTCTACTGAGGCACAGGAGCCAAACTCAAATCATACTTTTGAAACACATCCAAATATGTGTAAAAACACAAACTTAAGAACTTGTATATTGGGGCACAGAAGATGTATATTGGGGCACATGCACCAGGAAAAGTTGTCTAGTGATGCCCAGTGAAGATGTGTGTTCTGTGAAACCATAAGAAATATCACAAACAAACAAAAAACCAAAAACAAAGAGAACAGACAAACCTTAGTCATTTTGAGTTGCTGGGCATTGCCGTCTAAGAGAATGCGTGTCGTGTGGGCATGTCCTTCACGAGCAGCGATGTGCAGAGGGGTGTGTCCAGCTGTAGTAGCTGAATCAGGATTAGCTTTATGCTCTAACAGCAGTTTGACCAACTCTTTATGTCCCATTCGAGCTGCACAGTGCAGCGGCGTCTGATCATCCTGAACAGAAAGGAAGAACAAGATGGGATTTTTTAAAATTTGTATCTCTTCTAAGAAAAGTAACTTTGCCCTTCTTAGTGCTAACCCTTGCCTACCTTAGCTCTAGCGTCCACCTGAGCTGAGTTTTCGAGCAGGAACTTAGCCACCTCGCAGTGCCCTGCCCGAGCAGCCATGTGCAACGGCGTCTCCACTTTCTATAGGGACATAAACATCATGATGGAATTGATAATACATATATTTGTGACTGACTGTAAGTCAACAACATTAATTTCTTTAACCAGTCATCGGCCCTTTTGTCAGGTGCTACACAACCTTTACTAGTTTGACTGGTATTGTACCACATTTGCCTCTTTTCCACTGCATAGTTCGGCACGACACGGTTCAGTTCAACTCACTTCGGTTCGGCGCAGTTCGGCTCGGTTTGCGCTTCCACTGCAGTTTAGTAACGCTTTAGAGTGGGCGGGATTACTCACGTGTCGTTTAGTCGCGCCGCCGCTACTGCCGTGACGTCATCGTAAACGCGCCACAAACAAACACACAACAATGGAGCATATCTACGGCATGGTGTTCTTCATTCTCGGCATGTGGATGTTTTTAACAGTGAGACGAAGGAGTTTGTTTCAAAAGAGGCTGATGGCAGCCAAAGAAAATTTTTGGTTAATACAAAAAGGTGCAGCCGATCTTTCTCTGGCTGTTTCTAAATATAGCGGTTCTGTTGTGTCTCGTGTCGCAAGTTCAGTGACGCAGTAATGACGATTTTCTCCGGCCAATCAGTGACCAGCAGAGTTTACACGTCACGTTTTGGTAACGGTTCGGCGCGCTTGGAACCTCGGCTGAGGTGGTACTAAAAAAAGGACCAGGTACCAGGTACTGTTCCCAGTGGAAAACCCCCCAAAAGTGAGTTGAACTGAACCGTGTCGTGCCGTGCTATGCAGTGGAAAAGCGCCAATAGTGTGGTGCAATTCATTTTCATTCATTTTCTATACCGCTTAATCCTGTGTTCAGGGTCGCGGGGAACCTGGAGCCTATCCCAGGAGACTTCGGGCACTAGGCGGGGTACACCGCAGGGTGCCAATCCATCGCAGGTGCACACACACATACACACCCAATCACACACTATGGGCAATTTAGGAACGCCAATTAGCCTAACCTGCATATCTTTGGACTGTGGGAGGAAACCGGAGTACCCGGAGGAAACCCACCAAGCACGGGGAGAACATGCAAACTCCATGCACACAGAGACGGGAATCGAGCCTGGCCGGGGAATCGAACCCAGACCCTGGAGGTGCAAAGCGACAGTGCTAACCACTACACCACCGCGCCGCTAAGTGTAACTTTTTCTTTTTTATTTACTACAAATAACATGTATATGAGGTTACTAATAAACCGAGACCAGAGGAACCTGCTCACCACATTAGATGCATTTGGAGAAGCTCCTCTCTGCAGGAGGCACTTCACTATGTTAAGGTGCCCCATAAATGCAGCCACATGGAGGGGTGTTAGACCAGACTGAAAGAGAACACACAAAAAAACTATTCCCACTGATGCTTTGAGTTCTTCAAAAGGCCTCTGCAGGTTACACAAGAAGGTAACATGACTATTTCAAATTCCTCTCCTGTGTATCAGTGCAATTTAATATTTTCAGAATTGCATTATAATGGTCGGGATGATGGCGTTATATCTTATTGGAGAAATCTGACCTCGGTTACTGCCTCGAGAGATGCCGAGTGCTTGAGCAGTAGGTCCATGGAGCGCATGTGGTTCTTCTTACAGGCAATGTGCAGAGGTGTGAATCCATTCTGAAATAGTAAGAGATCCAACTTACAGTAGATGGGGAACTCAAGGAGCTCTTTTTAAGGTCCCAAAACAGGAATGATTATTGGCTGCAAAGAAATATACTGTACAGCATGACTTACCAGGGCACGAGCATTGGCCTTGGCCCCCTTGTCCAGCAGTACTTTGGCCATGCGGTGGTGACCACAGTGTGCTGCTACATGCAGGGGCGTCAGGTGATCCAGAGTGATGTCATCAATCTCAGCATTGTACTGCAGGAGCTGGCGAACGCAGTCCATGTGATCACCTTGTGCTGCCATGTGGATGGGAGACAAGCCGTTCTGCATGATGGCAGCACAGACAAGCCAGATCAGTGGACCTTACGGTAAAGGCTGTCATACTGTCAGCTTCCCAAATGTAGTAGAAGCCTAATCTAAAAGGTGAGTAGAAATACTACTACAGACTAGTCAGATTTCTGCATTCGTGGTTTGTGGTGTTCATTCACCAGCAGAGCCACAAAACTATGCTGATATCATTGTAATTACCAAATGCTTTTCTTGAGGTGTCTAAATTCCTGTCTATGGAAATTCGCACACAGGTGTTGATGAGATATAAGAGTCTTAAACTGTTTATGGAGACTACAGGGTTAGCCAACACATTAACAGGTATGTCATTCAGATATTGAATCTATCCAAGGCACGCTGAGAGCTATACACCCTGGAAGGAGAATCATGCAATCACAGGACATTATTCTGGGACAGTTTAATAATTATGATTTATTCATATTTCCTTACACTTTCATTCATTCATTCATTCATTTTCTATACCGCTTTCCTGTGTTCAGGGTCGCGGGGGACCTGGAGCCTATCCCAGGAGACTTAGGGCACTAGGCAGGGTACACCCTGGACAGGGTGCCAATCCATCGCAGGGCACACACACATACACACACTACGGGCAATTTGGGAATGCCAATTAGCCTAACCTACATACCTTTGGACTGTGGGAGGAAACCGGAGTACCCGGAGGAAACCCACCAAGCACGGGGAGAACATGCAAACTCCATGCACACAGAGACGGGAATCGAGCCTGGCCGGGGAATCGAACCCAGACCCTGGAGGTGCAAGGCGACAGTGCTAACCACTACACCTTCCTTACACTTTTCAAACTCATTTCTTATTCTGTTAAGCTTCTTTGCAACAATGACCATTGTTAAAAGTGCTATGAATAAAACTGAGTTGAACTGAATTGAATTACACAAATTTTACATCTAGGTGTGATTTAGCATATCCAATTCAACTCCTTGCATATTTTGATAGATCCTGAAACCCACACAGACACAAGGGAACATGTGAAACTACACAAAAACCAGAGCTCAGCATTGGACCAGTGACACTGGAGACAACGTCACCAACAGAACCACCATTCTGCCCTTGACACTTATACTGACGACACATTTTTTGTCCATCATGCTCTATTAGTACACAGCAAAACGTCACTGAAGGAAACTTTTATGGTGACACCAACACAAAATGCCTATGTTAAACCAACACAGCACAGTATATGTTAGTAACTAACGCCAGGTTGTAGTTGTGAAAGCAGCCTTAAACCTGGATTTGACACAACCTTCAATAAGGAGCATCTGAAATTGAATCACAGCATGCCGTCACTGCTGAATCACCTTAGTTTTGGCCTGGATGGGCGCTCCTTGGTCCAGGAGGATCTCGATGACACGCACATGTCCGTTTCTGGCAGCACAGTGCAGTGGGGTCAGTTCATCCTGACAGGAACAGAGAAAAAGACTGGTGAAGTTATTTATAGCTACAATATACTGTACGCTGTTGTTCTCCTTTACAGTTCCACTGCACCAGTTTCCTTAAAATAGTTGCGTGCAAACCCTTTGGACAGAATGGTCTCATTGGATTTCATGGTAAATGTACACCTACTTTAATTAATCGCAGAAAACATGCTACGTTGCATTTGAATCCCACCTTGAATCGTACATACAGTACAAAACACCCTGATTTACTCTCAGAAGGACATAAATAGGCCATCGTCTATAAGCAAGACATAAATAACCCAGCAGTCTACTTTGCAGAAATTTCATACTGTTACAGTATCTGATAAATGAACCCTCTTGCAGGACTGTTGCGCTGTTGGAGGAAAAAAGGGGCGAATTAATAAACTGTACCTTTGTCCTGGCATCTATCTGTGCTCCTCTGTCCAAAAGTAGCCGGACCATAATCACGTTTCCCCTTCGGGCAGCTATATGTAAGGGCGTAATTCCATTCTGAAATGAGCCATGTAAAGAACAGAAGTCAGGTAGGAAGTTGGTTTTGTATATATATATATATATATATACACATCAATCAGCCATAACATTATAATACAGACATTGGCCCAGTACTGTGGAGGCTCTAGGACATTAGTGTGCCAGTGGTTCTGTGACCTGTTTGCTTGCATATAAATGATAATCAATGTTGATGTGCTAATGTTATATGTGTGATCAATGTGTATACTATAACAAAGGCCATAAAGCTGTTAAAGCCATATCTACTATATAGGGGCGTTTAGAAGTCAGACATAGAAATTACTAGAAAATAACTGAAAAGATCATAGTCATATAAATGTTTATTATATTTCCTGATTACACTAAATAAGCCAATGTGTCAAGCTTTATCACAATTAACATCTCATGCTAAATGGGTTTACTGAATATCTAATAGAAGTTATTTATAAATGTTTAGAATTGTCTTTGCAGATGCAAGAGTACCGTATAATTTCCTAGGTTGTCATGAAATTATCAAAGGATTTTGACATAAATTCCCTAACATAAGCAACTTAACAATTTATAAATGGTTGTATTCATTGCTAATATTTGCTGACTAACCTGCTATTGTGGGAACATTATCTATAATGGTGAAAAGGGCAGTCAGTCGCTTCTTCATTTTTTTTTTTTAAATCAAAGGAAATAAATAGTCAAATGGGATAGAGAAAAGCACCAACCTTTGGTGTAAAGTTCACATTGGCGCCCCTGTTCAACAACAGCTGTGCAACACTCAGATTCTCATAATGTGCTGCAATATGGAGCGGAGTAAAGCCAGTCTACAGGGACGAAGGTGGACGAAAGGGGATCGCAGACATAAAAAGACAAATAGGGCATAAATACTCCAGAATTTAATGAGCTCAGGCTAAGGATGAATATCATATAATACGGTTTCCTAAATTAATGTGTCAGCAGCTGTGATCGCAGTACACCTGTTTATAGGATCTTGATCAAGGTCATTGTTTTTTATTGCTAAGCTCTCAAAATGTCCAAAACCTGCAAATTGATGCACACACAGACAAACGCTACCTTGCTAAGGACATCGGGGTTGGGGTCATTCTGTAACAGCACAGCTGCAGTGCGTGTGTCGTCATTGCGGGCGGCGATGTGGAGCGCGGGCAGGCGCACCTTCCCCTTAGTACCATAGTTAATGAGAAGAGCCACCACGTTCTCGTGACCCTGCTGCAGTGCCACAGCCAGTGGTGTGAAGCCATCCTAACATGCCACAGAAGAGAGCAAATATTGTTAACTGTAACAAAAAGCAACTCATTTGGACTCGAAATACCAGGTAACATAGTTAACTTATTTGCATTCAATTTGTAATGATTCCTAGTAACCTAGTTACCCAGGCTAAGCATCTATCCAGTGACGTAAACTTCAAAGCACTTTTTGTAAGTCGCTCTGGATAAAGCAATTTTTAAGCAATTTCCCTTTGGGATTAATAAAGTTCTTTGAATCTTGAATCTTGAATCTTGAATAAGAGCATCGGCCAAATGCCTAAATGTAAATGTAACGATGATTTGCATATCAAACAAATATTTCCTGAAGACATTTGACGCACTGGTAATGAGGAGCCAGGACATGGAAATAGTACAGTAGTAATGCGTGAAATAACACAATTTTTGCAAAAAAAAAGATGTTTGTGCACAGGTAATCAACTTTATTAGGAACACCAGTGTACCTGCACGTTCATGCATCATGTGGTATTAGCACAATATAAAAATCATGCGGATACAGAATGAAGCGATCTCTATGACTTTTATCATGGAATGGATAGTGATACTGTACCAGATGGGCTGGTTTGAATGTCTCAGGAACTTCTGAGACTTTTACACACAACAGTCTGTAGAGTTTACACAGAATAGTGTGAAAAACAATGAGTGATTGACAGTTCTGTACATGGACGTTCCTTGTTTATAAGAGAGTAAAATGGGTTAGAGAAGAAAGGCAAGGTTGAGTTTTATATTTATATAGAAACGTATTTTTTACAACTGTAAAGCAGAAGCTTGCACTGGATGGGCTACAACAATGGATGGATCAGTCAAACTGAGCAGTTAAAGAAGGAGGCCTCAATTTTTATTCAGTCTGCGCCAGGATAGCCTCGTGGTCCTGTTCTTGGCTGACAGGATTGGAACATGATGTGGTCTTTTGCTGTTGTACTGTAGCCCATCCCCCCTCCATGTTTGATGTGTTGTGTCTGAGATGCTTTTATGCTTACCACAGTAACACATCCCGTCTGCTCGAAGCAATCTGGTCATTCTCCTCTACTCAATCTCTCAGGAAAAAAAGGTGTTTCAGCCTGCAGACCCTTCACTTACAAATGTTCAGCTCTGTGTAAACTCTTAAAACCGTTACCCCAGGTATTTCCAGGAGCAGATCTCACACAGATCTCACGTTTGTCATGTGTTTACTTTTGTCCTTTGCAGGAGAATTTCAGTGGATTTTTGGTGACATATTTTTGGTAGGTGTAAGAATAGTACTATAGGTTTTGGTAGGACAGACCAATAGGTAGGACAAATTTATAGAACACCACTTGCACACACTACGGGCAATTTAGGAACGCCAATTAGCCTAACCTGCATATCTTTGGACTGTGGGAGGAAACCGGAGTACCCGGAGGAAACCCACCAAGCACGGGGAGAACATGCAAACAGAGACGGGAATCGAACCCAGACCCTGGAGGTGCAAGGCGACAGTGCTATCCACTACACCACCGCGCCGCCTTATGGCTAGTAATATAATGTCAAAAATAGAATGTCAAAATTGTCAAAAGAAGTAGACAAACAATGGCGGTCAGGGATTGCTAGTTGGAAACAATGGTGATCATTAACTGGATGTTGGGACTAAAGCTGATTAGGGCTTCGTTGGTGCAAAAAAAAGTGGTATTTGGGAGCAATGGTCATCTGTGATGGATGGTTAGCAGTGATGGATCACATTTACAACATGCATTTGTTAGACACCCCTAACAACTTTGTTTTTAACTTTATCTGAGGGTTAAGGGGCTTTCTCAAGGGCCCTATAGTGGCAACTTTGTCATGGTGATGGGGTTTGAACCTGGAACTTTCTGATCAGAAGTCAAATGCCTAAACCACTGAGCTACCCCTGACCTTAGTGGGCATCACAGATTACAATGGTGAACAGTGATTGGTTGTTGGAAACAATAATGATAAATGATTGTTGCGTAGGTGAGCTTAATGAGCCGGATCTATCAATTTATATAACCCAGCTATGATGTAAGCTACACAAAGCATCACTAGTTTTGTCAGTTTGCAACACAAATCTTAAGAAGACTTTTAAGAAAATAGTCTGGGTTTATTAGCATATTGTAGCGTCTCTTACCTCAGTGGGAAGGCTCTGATTGGCTCCATTCTCTAACAGGAACTTCACTACCTCAAGGTGGTTCTCTTGTGCCGCCATGTATAATGGACTGAAACCTTTCTGAAAGATTGACAGTGAAAGAAAACAAACATCAGCACCTCATATACTGAGACCAGCCTAAAGGCATGATTAAATTAGTCTGGGACTTTTAGAGACTGACCTGAGACTGGGCATTGACATTAGCACCATAGTGTACTAGCTCGGCAACCACTTTCTCTTGACCAGCCAGTGCAGCTATATGTAGTGCAGTATTCCCTTTCTATGAGCAAGAGAAAGGTAGAATGCAGTCATAAAACACACATCATCAAACTAAACACATGCATTATATAGAATATACACCAATCAGTCATAATATTAAACCGATATATTGGAACCAAGATGTTGACAGTGGATCCTTTAGGTGCTGTGGGTTGTGGGGTGAGCCCTCTGTGAATTGGACTTGTTTGGCCTGCTTTTTGTGGTGTATTCTAGTTGTGCCATTATACAGTACTATTTACAATAGTCTATACATTATTTATAGTTATTAAGTTAACTTGCTTTAAAAGGAGGCATGGAACATAGCCTGGGGTCTGGAAGTGTGGTAAAACATGTCTGAAAGTTTGGGAAAATTGTGCATCACCTTATCATAGAGAGTGGCATGTAACCGGGTCGATGGTGCCCCAGGGACTTTTAAGGTGGGCAGACTGTACACCGCTTGATCGCTGGGAAAAAGACAGCTGGGAATGAGTGCAAGAGCTGCTCAGGCACTTTCAGTTTTGTTGGGAACTCAGCCATCGCGACACAGTGACACAAAGCTGCTACCGTGGAGTTAAGGCCCTCGTTCCCAGTTAGGATGTTGAATGGTCATTTTGACTCACGTTGACTCACGACTGTGGCCACAGCAAAAGAGAGCTGGGTGGGGCCAGCTGGCCATGATTGCAAAGCACACCATTGAGGACCATGCAAGTGCGCAGTCTGCATAAGTCCACTTTGCCCTCACAACCCTTTCCTGTCCCCTTTTTCTCGATAAAATTTCCCTTTTCCCATGAATCTATTTGTGTTTTAGAATGAAAGGAGAATAAAGTAATGCACTGTTATTTTGTTTAGATTTATTGACTGAGCTGTGTTTAAAAAAATACCTTTGTGGTGCCCTCTAGGTCAATTCCATGGTGCAACAGCTCCAGCACCATCTTAACATGACCTTCTTTCGAAGCCAAGTGCAACCCGTTAAGTCCATTCTGCCAACAAAAAGAAGCAGGGTACTGTATGTTTAAATCCAGACCTGTTGAATGAAGATACCTCCAACACTGTGCCATTTATTAATCAGAGCTAATATCTGTTAATGGAGGTGGAGGTTCTCATTAAGCAGTAAAAAGACAGAAGGATGAGACAATTTTTGTCTAGAACATGAATAAAGACATTTGGCCCTAACAGGTTATGTGTGTGTTGCAGGCTGCCCCCTGCTCTGCTTTGCTGACTACAGTAGAAGCTCCTTATACAGCAGGGTCATGCAGTACAGATACAGATAAAATACAGTACCTGCCAAAAATTTGGACACATGTTTGGATATATTTTCTACATTTACATTTATTATTATAAAATAACAGATATGGCATTAGGTAATGAAGTCATCAACAACAACAGCAACAATCAGTCACTTCTGGAACTGTTCTTGCAAGATCAGTATTGTCAAGATTTGAACAACTCATCAAGCACCATGACGAAACTGGGTGAAGACCAAAACTTACAGATGAAGAGGAGAGGTTCGTTTAGAGTTACCAGCCTCAAAAATCAAGAATTTATAGCACCTCAGTTTAAAGACGTTATGAAGACTTTACGGAGCATAAGTAGAAGACACATCTCATCTCAATATTATCAACTGAAGGTTATTGCATAGTTTGGATGCTTTCAGCATTGTTTTACAATGTAGTAAGCAATAAAAATCAGTAAAGACCATGTAATTAAAACGTGTGTCCAAACCTTTGACTGATAGTGTACATACTGTGACATGTGTGTACTGTATGTGGGTGAATGTAATTAGGCTATAGCCACACACACTTATCCATTCATCAAGCCATGATTGTCAACCACATCTTTGTGGGTCCAGGGCATGGCCAATTAGTCAGGAGAAGAAGACATGCTTATATCATCATTAATTACAGCCATTTCCTTATAACAAGCACAGTAATGACATGGTAAACACAGCTGCACTCATAGAAACATAAATATACAACTAGGGACACAGTCACACTCAGAAGCACTTAACATTTTATGTTACGCATCAATTTGATAAATGAATTCTTATCGCTCATTTTGGACTGTCCTGGCGGACTTTTAATTATTAGCACATTTATGATTATTAAGAAATGCTGCAATTTCGCCTCATTTCTCAGTGCTCTTATGAGTAAATCATCATATCATTTCATGAAGCAAAATCACTGCACATGCAAGTTACAGTAGCATGCCACTGGGACACCTGCTCCTACCTGATTGGCTATATTGATGTCAATCCCATTTTTGATGTGATCCAGAGCCTTGTCCAGATTACCTGAGCGTGCTGCACGGAGAAAACTGGTCGCTGTATCAGCCTAAGGAAGAGAAACATACAGGGAAGAAGTTAAAAGTTCTTAGAAGTTAAGAGTTAAAAAGTAAATAAAATTTTTTTTTATCATAAGACCAAAGCCAAGAAATGTACAGTATTAGTCAGATCAACATTCACATGTGCATTCACAAACTATAGGCAATTTGTAAACGCCTATTAGCCTAATGTGCATGTCTTTGGACGGGATGGGAGGAAACCGAAGTACTCGGAGGAAACCTACCAAGCATGGAGAGAACATGCAAACTCCATGAACACGGACCCCAAGGTGGGTGGCGAAAGTGCTAACCACTAAGCAACCATGATGCCAAAATTAATCTTGGTCTTTTAAATGCAAGGAATTTTATTCCAGAACTTGGCAGTTTTTTTTAGTTGTTAGTTGTGTTCCAGGCCTTTTGCTGTTGCTAAGCTTGCCAATTATTCTTTCTTTTTAAGAAACATCGCGCATACTTAAAGGGATGTTCTTGCGCTACACACTAGCCAAGAAAGATGAAGGTGAAATATGCTTAACGCTATCTCTGCTATATATGCAAAGTTCGCGCACCATTGTTTTAAAACGGAGGAGGAGGGGAAAAACGCCATAATTGTAACCTGCGCATATGCTTCATTCACCAAATACTGCTTTAATGTTATTTAGCCCAAATAAGCATTAACACAAGGCGGGGGGGGGGGGGGGATCTTTTCCTCTTCCATGTTACCCATCATTCCATTACGTCATTAAACCGCGAAGAAGTCGCTGTTTTAATGACGGACAGCACACAGTGCCTCAGGAAATCCGATCTGTCTGTTTACACGACGATCACATTAGCACAGATCTGATTTATATCCAATTTATTTCCACATATGAAGGAGGCCTGAAACCGATCTCGAAATATCGGAATGCATGCGTTTTTGTCCTGTTTACACGGACATAGAACATATCCGATATCGGATATGGGTCACATTTACCTGGCAGTGTAAACATAGCCTAAGTGTCGCTTTATGACGGTGAGCGGACAGATGAGTGAGAGAGTGCAAACATAAATACTGAGACTACCGTATATTAAAATTTGTATTCTAATGTATACTTTCTGTACATTTGTACAATGATTATTTCGAGCATATATTTTTTTAAATATACCAAAAATACATTGAAAAACAAGTTTAAATAAGTATACTTTGGAAATTAGACCAGCCTTTCACTTAAAGTATATTTTCCAATAATATATATTTATATTAATAATTATTAATAATTAATTAATAATATATATTATAATAAAAGTATATTTAAAATTTTATTCCAAAATTTGGTAAAAGCATGATGTTAGTATACTTTTTATATATTAACTGATGGTACAACTTTTTGTTAGTATATTAGCAGTGTATTATCGAGGATTTCCATATATTTGTAATACACTAAAGTGTATTTTTTTTCCACTGGGGTTGTATTGACCACTCCCAATGTTTTTGCCATCTCTTTAAATTTCTGTTTTTTTCTGCCTAATAAGGGCCACCTTACCTTGCATAGACGTGTCTTTGTATATGGTATATTGTCTTTGTATATCAGTTCGCGTGAACAGCTGCCAAATGCAAGTGTAACACTCAGAACCACTTCTAGGCCTTTAATCTGCTTAATTAGTCATAGAGTAACACGGGAAGATGCCACGTCAATCTGTCCATGTGACTGCTTGTCAGCCATTTTTTCTATTATTTTTTGAGATAGACAAAAGTCAAATTCCCAAAAACTTATCATTGTTTTAAAAATTTATGAATGTGACTGTATAAACAAATTATTCCCATTATGCTGAATCTTGGAATCTCTGTGGCAAAAAAACTATTGAAAGTATGCAAAATAAGTCATCGATTTTTTTTAGGCCATATCTAGTACATGATCTTTCCTTGCATTAGTGCCATCACAAATTTTGAAGGAATAATCAGGCATTCATCTCCCTAGAGATTTAATCAAAGAGATTTTATGATCCCCAGTTCACCACTGCTAGCTACATTCATGCAGTCACACTAAATTATACTTCGCAGTTTAATATTTTTACTGTCTGCTTTGAGCTGTTGTGCCTTTCTGGCTGAAATAGTAAGTCATCATTCAACAGCATGCTGAAATCACTGTGTCTTTGTATGTGAACCTGCTTGTGTGCGCTTTCTTTTTATGTCTTGAAAACTACAGAAGAAGCATAACAGAATATCATTTTTAGCCCATTTTCAGCTGTCTTGCCATATCACTTTTGTTTCCCTGGTGCTTTCTCTCTCTCTCTCTCTCTCTCTCTCTGTTAAATGTAAAACTATTTCATGGCTTCTATTCAGACTGTCATTTAAATTTCTTATGTTTAGCTGGGTTTCTCCTTTTTAGGTCCCTTACACAATAGTTGTGCTTCAACCATCAGCTTCTAAAAGAATGGAAAAATGGACATTACATTTGGACGTCATCCAAAATTTCACATCAATCTCATATCAATCCATCCCTTATGAAGGTACTTGTAAGAGCCATATTGTTCTTGTTATGAATTTGTTGTTGTGTTTATTTTATTTTATTTGCTGTTATTTCATTTATTCTACCTTGTTCTATTCAGTAGTAAAGCATTAAGCATTAAGTTTGTTACATAAGCCATAAGCTTTATATTTCTAAGTTATGCATCCATTTTGACACTCGTAAGTTGGTCTGTGATGTCATTCTACTATTACATGCATTTGTGTGACTGTCATATGTTAGAGAGTTCAGTTTAGATGCGGAAGCCTACAACAACTAGGTTGTTGTAACCGTCAGCTAAGGAGAGCTCCCGGTAAGCTAAGAATGTGAAATACAGCAACTAGGTTGTTGTAACCGTAAGCTCCCGTAAGTGGATATATACAGCAAGAGTGTTGTTATATTCGTAAGCTAACACTGTAATTTACAAGATACAGCGAACAGGTTGTTGTAAAAGTCAGAGATTTGCAAGATGCAGCAACTGGTGTCTGTAATAACAGTGGATTTACTCAAGACGACTGTATGAAGTGTTGATTCGTTGATGCTGACAAAATAAACTACAAGAGACAAAGAGATCGGACTTCTGTCGTGTGAGTGAAACTTTAAACCAAAGCTACGCGTCAAAACTGGTGAAATAATATGACCGCATCTACAGTACTTATAAAGAGCAGCCACTTCTCTAATCTTCTCTGAGGATCAATCATTCTTCTCAAAACAGGGCAGGAAGTTAATAAGCAGGAGGAGGACAAAAGTTAACCCATATCAAGCCTGGGGGAGGTTATGATCAATAAAAGCTGGCCAGTGAGGTTAGTCGACACCTGCACTTTCCATTACAAATATTATGTCTTAATATGTGTCTGTATATTTCATTTATTCACTGTAAATAACTCCAATATGATTGCATCCCATTAAGGTCTTTAATGCTAATTTTCACTCAAATTAAATAGCAATATTTGAAATCATGAGCAAGTTAATTAGCTTGGTGAATGCCTTATGGTGGCATTAAACCCTAAATTAACAATTAACATTTAATCAGGTTTGAGGATTTTTAATAACCCATAACTTGAAGTCAAATAAAATGTATATTTATTCATCTTCGTAGTACAGTACATACAGACTGTGGAGGCACAAACAGGAGCACAAAGCGTAGCCAAGTGGAGCAACAGGAAAAACACACAGACTCCATAGTCACTACCCAAACAAGCCAAATGTTATCTGTCTCATCCTCATTAGACTAAATACTGTTGTGCTGATGGGTCCTTAAAAGCACAGTCAGCTTATTTTAAACCCACCAGTCGGGTCGGTTTCATCTGTGAGTCACACCGATGACTAAAAGAATAAGGAGATGAAAGAAGGCCCAGTGCAGCACACTCAATCAGCCAGCCTGATGGAAATCTCTGAAAAAGGTCTAATAACACACGACATCATTTATACTGGAAAAACACAACACAAACATAAGCAGCTACTACGTAAATGAATAACTATATCATGATGTTGGATTCAAACCATTTACTGTAACTGAAGTTGTGTAGGGTGTTATGCCTACATTCTAGACTGTCTGATTATCATTAGTTCATTTATTGAGCATGTTTAAGGGCGTACTGACTTTTAAAGTGGCTCTCAGACAAATAGACTGATAGGCAGAGGCTCCTTCTTACTGTACCCACAACTATCTCCCACTAGAAGTGTAGAAAACACTGTAGTTGTAACATGCTGATCTAAGAGGAATCACACAAATGAGTAAACTCGATGTGCATTTTCTTTTTAGTGTTTTACAGACAATCCTGACATTGTAGACATTTTGCAGCACTGGTCAAAATACAAATATAACACTCAGATTTACGCAGAATAATCAATAATCAACACAAAAACCATAAGTGTGAGTCAGAACCAGACAACTCAAAAAACAAGCTTTGAATTTTTAGGCCATAACCGAAACGATGGGGCTGAGACACAGAATACACTAACACACGTTAATAAATCGTGTAAATCAACCATGGTAAAAATCAGAGGTGTCAAGTAACTAAGTACAAATACTTCGTTACCTTACTTAAGTAGAAATTTTGGGTATCTACACTTTACTGGAGTAATTATTTTTCAGCCGACTTTTTACTTCTACTAATTACATTTTTAAGCAATTATCTGTACTTTCTACTCCTTACATTTTAAAAAATATGCTCGTTACTCTATTTTTATGATCAGAACACGCAGCCCTCCCCCCCTTCCCATGATCAGAATACGCAGCCCCCCCCGTTGCATGATCAGAACGCACCCCCCCCCCCACCCCGTTGCATGATCAGAACGCTTTTTTCCCCCCTCAGGTTTTTTTTTTTACTTTTACTTTTTTACTTTAAGTAGTTTTGAAACCAGTACTTTTACACTTTTACTTGAGTGAAAAGCTTGAGTTGATACTTCAACTTCTAAAGAAGTCTTTTTAAACCCTGGTACCTATACTTCTACTCAAGTAATGAATGTGAATACTTTTGACACCACTGGTAAAAATGGACTAGAGACAAGACTAAAAAGGTTGTCCTTTACAGTAGGTCCGCTACTTTTTTACACAGTTCTATATATGAATAGGGCCAGGGGTAGCTCAGTGGTTAAGGCATTGGACTACGGTTCAGAAGATCCCAGGTTCAATCCCCACAACCACCAAGTTGCCACTGTTGGGCCCTCGAGCAAGGCCCTTAACCCTCAACTGCTCAGATGTGTAATGAGATTAAAAAAAAATTTTTTAATGTAAGTCGCTCTGGATAAGAGTGTCTGCCAAATGCCTAAATGTAAATATGAAAGACACCAGATTAATCAAGCTAAGGAACATGTAAAAGACATTAGACATTGGTTAACTTATTTCTACTATCTGACAAGACAAAAGTACCACATGCAGCTGGAAGTGCGCATTATCACACTCCAATATGGGTTACCTTTTTGTTTCACCATATAGTAGAAGTAGAAGACCTTAGTGTGTTTATTAATTCAAATATTTTGTTTGAGGTTCATGTGGATATGACTACTAGGTTTGTAATATTATCCTAGTAGGAAAAATATATATTTTTTATCCCCTTGTGCTTTTGCATGCTTTGGGTTGGACTAGTATTGGCCCAAGTAATTCAGTTTATAGACCTCAGGCCTGTATCCTATAGAGTCTGGTAGGAGATACATTGTGGGTACTTGGGACTATGTTCATTATAAGGTCTATAACCTGAATTGCCAGGGCCAAATCTTTCCTTAGATATACATTTCCAAGGGCTTTTTGCACCTTTTGATGAAAGCAGACTTGGCAGATCATAGAATACCAGCAGTATGCTCAGGTACTACAGTATGGCGAGAAACCATTTAGTGTTGTTGTTGTTTTTGTCAGGTTAATAATAGTATTTTAAAATCAATGCAACCTTTAACAAAACCAAAGTGCTGTAAAACTTTATTCAACTTATATGTACTGTTTCTATGTCTTTGTATGGAGTAGAGACTCTAATAAACAGTATGAATGCAGATCATTTCCCAGATGAGGATGGGTTCCCTGTCGAGTCTGGTTCCTCTCAAGGTTTCTTCCTATTACCATCTCAGGGAGTTTTTCCTTGCCACTGTCGCCCTCGGCTTACTCACCAGGGACTATCTGAACATTTTGATTCATACACATTCACATTCCATACAAACTTAAATAATTCTTTTGATTGTGTAAAGCTGTTTTGAGACAATGTCAATTGTTAAAAGCGCTATACAAATAAAATTTTATTAAATTGTATTAATACTGTATCTGCATTAGCACGGTTTGCATGACTGACCCTCACTCTGGTGCGTGATGATTCCTGAAACAATATTCTGGTGTAAATATACTAGTGTGGTCCAAGTTTAGATTTCTCAAGATGTTTTAAGTATAAAACTCACCAGGGTTCTGTAGAGGGAGTGACATGATGCCAGCTTCTCTGACTAGGCAGATATATGTCTATAAATACATGCTAATTGTCCAAGGCTATTATGAGGAATCAGCTTGGGCACCTCTACCAAGAGAGATATGTAAAAAGACAGAGAGGGTTATGAGCTGTAGTTTATAAAATATGCTTAAAAAAGAAAAATACAAGATAGAGATGTTTGAAAAGTTTACTTGTGATTATTTATTTGAAACAATTATCTTTCATCTAACATCATTGAATATTTAGCTATAAACAGCGAGTGTTTTATTCCTTACTCCTTATCTCCAAATTATCCATATTTATTTATTATAATCATATTCGTTTAATATTTCTGATTAGATAAAACATCGAAGAGAGTTGGGAGTTTTCTGTTCTTTACTCAGAGCAGAGAAACATGTTTAGATTATTGTCTGCAGTAATCACACATTCTCCCATCATGCCCAATATTGTGTAGGTTCCCCTTATGCCACCAGGGCAGCTCTGGACCTTCGGGGCATGACTCCACAAGGCCTCTGGCTGTGGACTGTGGTGTCTGACACCAGGATGTGATCAGCGGATCTATTACAGTAGGTGCTATGGTTTGCAGATTAGGGCCTCCATGGATTGAACATAGGAGATTTGGATACCTGCTAAGCCCCATACATGGCAGGCTGTAGTGTACTTGATGTTTTGATGCCGTTCTATTGTGACTAGCATTTCCTTTTCTTTTCAGCACCTTGTGCAGCTGTGGCCTTTCTCTGGGATCAGACCAAGACGGCTGGCCTTTCTTCCCAATAGGCATTGATAAGCCTTGGTGCCCCACTCCTATCCAGTTTACTAGGATATAATTGATAATCAATGTTATTCAGTTCTCCTGGTGGTGGTGTTAGTGTTGTGGGTAATTGTGGGATGATATGCATGTTTTCTATAGACGCATCCTACATGCAGAAAAATGCAAGAAAAAGTGTATTAATTGTATTCATGGTATGGAGTCTAACTTCCATGACAGAGGGATTGCTTTTCATGTAATTAAGGCATCGTTAATCTAACCAACCAGCAGCCCAGGTGTAAATAAAGATAGATCTCTTCAAGAGTTCACTTAAACACACTAAAAATAGGTGGGTCCCCACAACACACACACATCTGTATCTTTATTTAAAACCCAGATGTTTTGTGTGGGTGATTGTTTTTTTAAGGGTGAAGAAACTGCAGGCCCGAAACAGTAGCACAGAGACACAGGGAAGGTCAGAGCGTTCAGCAGATCTATAAATACAAGGTCTATGATTATCCTCACTATCATCCACCGCCTTCATAACGCACATACACATACACAAACACATACACATACAAACACACAGCATACTGTGCCCATTCTGTAAGAACACTAGGGAATAACATCACCTTTCTGTAATCATATTACTCAAAATTCACATTAAACAATACGGACAAGGATATATTCCTATATATAGATTCCAAATAAAATGTCACTAACAAGTTGAATATGCATTATTAAATTTTTATTTAATAATGACACTTGAATGTGTCATTCTGTATCCTGCAACTACTGTAACAATTCATTTTCTCAGAGACGTTTGGTAATAACCTTTATTTAAATAAAAACACAGGCTGGAAATTTTAAATCTATTCCTCAAACTACATAGATGTGTTTAATGTGACTTAATGTGCATTTACAGTGTCTAAATTATAACCGAGATTTTATTAGTTTTCACACATATTTACATCATGTTGGGTTGGGTGCATTACAGACACTGGCACCAGCAGGAATAATATCTGGATTGTTCAGCCTCCAAACCTAATAAATTATTTACAGTGAAACCACAACATGGCTGAATTCTCGTTGTTGACTAAGTAAGGATTTATAGTATGTTCCTGTAACAGCATGCCCCCATACTGTATATTTTATTCTTAATAAACTACATCAGTTACAGAACCCGGATCCTGAAGGTGCAAGGTGACAGTGCTAGCCACTTGGCCACTGTACGAAACACACAGAGGTGGAAAGTAACGAATTACATTTACTCGCGTTACTGTAATTGGGTAGTTTTTTTGTAGTTGTGTATTTCTACTTTTTAAAGTAGTTTTTAAAATCTGTAATTTAACTTTTACTTAAGTACGTTTTGTTTGAAGTATTGTAATTCGCTACATTTTAAATCATATTCGCTACTGAGTAAAAAATAAATGAATGAAAATGATAAAATAATGAAAATATTATGCTTTGTATAAATGCTCCGTTGTGCCGCGTGTGTGTATCATGTCCTGATCGCGCGCCGCTCCAGACTCCACTCCAGGTTTTCTGACATCGGCATCTTCCTGACCTTCCACACGGTCGCTTCCGCCCTGAGAGTGACGTCATCGACTAGCGCGACCATATATAAACCGGAGAGAGACGCGGGAAAGAGGAAAGAGGTTGTGATTTTGGCGTTTTGATATTTGGTTGTGTATTCCGGTTTTGACTTTTTGCCTCCCATTGATTTTGATTATTGCTTTGTCCCTTTGGTTTGGTTGATCTTTGTATATATTTGTAGATAATTTCACTGTTTTTGGTTTAGGGAGTCCGGGAAGGTACCTGTATTTTTGTTTGTGTGTTTTTTTCTTTTTGCAGGTAATCTACTGTAGCTACTAAATATAAATACCATTTTGTTTATTATTTTGTCCTGGGTCCACCCTGAATCTGATCCTCCTCCTGCTGTGTGTGTGTGTGTGTGTGTGTACTAATATATATATACACTAATATATATATACAAACCTCATTATTTAATCAGTTAATGATTGGATCTAGTTCTTTCTGCCATATACCACCATTTCCATACAGTTTAAAATAGAACCCTGAACCATTCTTTTGCTGTATGACCCTAGACTGGGACGTAACACCATATTTAAGTGACCACTTTGATTTTCAAGCACAAGAAAGACAACAGCTTTATTATGCAAAGGTGTTCCTTCAGTTAAAAACAACTAGTTTGAGATTTATATCTGCTCATCTTTTTTGAACTACGCTAGAATGCCTCATCCCACCCCCCACCCGGTGTTAAAAAATAAAAATTAAAAAGTAACTCGGTAACTTTTACTCTTAATAATTTTTATAATGAGCTACTTTTTACTTTTACTTGAGTAGATTTTTATAATGGTAACTTTACTTGTACTTAAGTAAAATTTCACTGAAGTAACAGTACTTGTACTTGAGTACAAAATGTTATTACTCTTTCCACCTCTGGAAACACATCAGCCACACAACGTCTGTGTGAGAGAGTGAAAGACAGAGAGATTAACTTCAAGAAAAAAGATAGGCCTGTGAGAGAATGACTACTTACTGTTTACCTGTTATAACATAACTGATAACTGTTGTTTCTCAGACACTACACAACAATAAACGTAACTATAAATGGCTAAAAAGTTGTAAAAACTTGTTGCAGTAAAGATCAGCTTGTCACAATTCAGACCTAGAGATCTTCAAACACCTGTTCCCATCTTGCCCATGCACCTTGCCACGTTATCTAGCTTGCTTGATCATAGTGGACTGTAGTGAAGCTTCAAAGCTGTGTTCAGCTAGCCTGATAACCCTGATTTGTCACTGTCATCATTCATAATGCTCTCATGTTCCTATTGTAAAGACAGTTGTCTTCCAAATGCTGTAGATTGGTTTCTTAGTGATTGATGAATCAAGAAAGAAAGAACTGGTCAGTCACCTTTGCACTATTTAGCACCAAGTACATCGACTCTGCTAGCTTAAACCATAGGATTTCCTTATCCATAAGACAAGCTTTTCCAAGTCCTGAAGGATGCCTCCGATCCCCAACAATCTGTTTCTTGTTACCCTTGTTATAGGCCCTGAAGGGGAGCTTCCAAATGTTCCTCCTTGATATACCGTAGGATCCCACCTTTCTGTACATCAGCATTATTCTTCACTACATTATGACACAAAGCAAGTATTTGTTCTTTCAATCCTGAGCAAGATTGTACTAAACTTTCACCAGATGGTCCAAGAATTACACAAGGACAGTTTTTCACAGAGTTTGTGAAGAGTTTGACAGCAAAATGAGACTCTATTTTTGCAGGCTTAATCAAGAAGTAAATTGAAAACATGATACTGCAAACTGATAATACTTTGTGTATTTTGTCTTTCTTTGAGGAGGATACGGGAAGCCAGGCTTTTTCAGGCTGTACTCGTCATTTTAAGAAGAATAAAAACAAAACTGTTCTCCTCTAAATGTTATGTGGTGAAACACAGTATTGCTCTCCCCACTCATTCGCTCATCATCTATATCTATATAGTCATGGGAGGCCTGGAGACTATCCCATCAAGCTACGATGAAGTTAGCGGCCCCCAGTACACTGTAATTACTGTTTTTGTTTGTTTGTTTGTTTGTTAAACTGTGCGATAACAATAATTTTAACTTTTATGCAATAGCAACAATGCAATAATACAATTTTAAACTGTGCAATATTACTTAGTGCAAGATGTATTGCTTGCTTCTTTTCTTCTGTATTTATACACTGTACTGTATATATTTATGTCTATACTTATAAATGTATATCTTATCTTATCTTATTTTGTTGTTGTTGGCCTTTCGGCTGCTCCCGACAAGGGGTCGCCACAGCGGAATATCCAGGCCGCACTACAACTTGGCACAGGTTTTACGCCGGATGCCCTTCCTGACGCAACCCTCCCATTTTATCCGGGCTTGGGACCGGCACTGTATCCAGTGGCTGGGGTGTGGGCACTGGCTGGAATCGAACCCGGGCCGTCCGCATGGCAGGCGAAACACCTACCACTGAGCCACCAGTGCCCTCTTATTTTATTTTTTCTTATCTTATCTTACCTTATCTTACTTTTCCCCGCAATAAAAGAACGATTAAGATGAGGCTGCCATCATGGTGTTGACAGTTATGATCTGTAAGGACCAAGAGAAGCTACGTAGCGTCCCTGTTAGCTATTCTGTTCTGATATCAACGTTAGCAAACATTAGAACGTGCAGTGATGGAGGGTATAGAGATTTGGAGGTTTTATTAACAAACAAACATTTTTTTAACAAAAGTACATCTAGAACTGCAACTGAAAATTAAATCTGACAGAATGTCTTTGCTAAAAAAAATTTTTTAAAAAGGAGGGATTCAGACTTTGAGTGAGGAAAATAATGTTCACACTAAGTGGCTAGCCGCTAGTGCAAAACTTTTCTTTATGGCTTTTAATGGCTGTTACTTCAAATATTTCATAATTGTGCCTTGTGTTAGCCTGGATAAAGTGCCTGTTTGTGTCTAGTTTACTGTAGTGTCTGTTTTATTGCAACACACACAAAAAAAGTATTTTGTGTCATATAACAGGGTTCATAAGTAATTCAATTGAATTGAATTGAATTTTATTTGTATAGCATTTCAACACTAGACCGAATTTTTATCAAACCTATTTAATACACATAGCCTTTTTTTCATAAAAGTCTCCTGATAACAAATGCTTCTTTCATTAACTATTAAAACTGTATAGCAATCATTATTATATCTGTATTAACCGGTTATGCATTTTGAGTGGGAGTTGTATTAAATTAATATTTACAGTAGTAACATGTTTAAGAGAAAGTGTGTGTATGTAAACAAAATTGCTGGAGTGTGTCCCTGCACACATGTGCATGAATAGCTGCAAATTTCAGATAACATTAGAAGCATCTGCATATAAGAGTCTATTATAAAAATCATTCTGTGTGCTCTAATAGTTCATCTGGTTACATTTATTAGCTGTTAAAGTGCCAACTTATGATGTACAACACACAGACAACGAGTGATAAAATAGAAAAAAAGTCTTGTCTCTGTTGGTTTCTGTGAAAAATTTCCCCATGCCATTCCACAGGTCACAAGGCCTTTAAAAAACATTCATTCATTCATTCATTCATTTTCTATACCGCGTAATCCTGTGTTCAGGATAAATACAGGATAAAGCGGTATAGAAGATGAATGAATGAATAAAAATCTTTAGGAAAATGTAGCAAAACCAGTACAAATGATAACATGAGCAAGAGGGAAAACAGAAACATATTGATCGGAAAATTTAACTAACTCCACTAGCATTCTTACACTACAGTATCGCATGTAGTTTTGTTAAATATACAACATGGTATAAGGTTTTCTGATATTATTTGTATGTTTCCATGTCACTATGCTCATAAAACATTGCAATTCCTCATATGATAAAGAAATTTCCCTCTGAGATTAATAAAGTTGTTTGAATTGAATAATTCTCCCTAGCGTTTCCTGATTATTTATATGGTAATTCTTTCTACAGTATAGCCTGTGTCCGCATGTACTGTATACATACACTGTATACCGCTGGAACCTTTTTGTCTAACCTAAAAATGCTAATGTGTTTCCTATCGTCTGTCTGTCTTCATGACTCTCTAGGACTTGTTCTTTTGATGTACGGGTTGGACGTGACACAGGGCACTTGAACAAAAGCTTAAAATTGCTCTCTTAGATAATAAACAGAGATCATCAGACACATCATGCGCACGTGTGTGGCTGTCCCTCTCCCCTAATTTGGGGCCAATTTCATTTGTACTATTATACAATAATAGTGTATCTCCTGTCTCTTATACCCAAACATTGTCTTTGTCAAAACATTGTCTTGTTTTCTGTTATATTTTCGTTCTCTTTCTTAAATGAGAAGGTTTGAAATATTGATGGTTTGCGTCAGAGCCCTGCATTTGCAATCTATTTGAAATACGATACATTTTATATTATAAAATCCTGTGTTCTGCATCAAGTCTCTCACAACATACTCCAAAGACAAAAAGAAAGTCTTCTTGAAAGTCACACTGATATTTATTATGCAACATTTAACTTTAATAAGAATGACTTTATGAGAAAACCAGTAATTGCTGTATTACACATTTAAAACCAGTAAAATGGTATGTAAGCTACTGTATATATAGGATAAACTATAGTAAATGATTTTTCAATGGTATTCATGATACTGTATACTGATTCTGATACCATAAACTCACTTGCATAAACTTACCAGCCATCACATGCATATGAACTTGAGTAACATCGTATTCTTAATCAATACTGTAGGATTTAATATGATGTTGGCCCAACCTTTGTTTCAAATCTTCTGGGTTTAGGCAACTTTTCTGGCTTTCCACAAGGGTTAGGAGAATGTTTATGGGAATTTTCTTCCAGAAGCGCATCTGTGAGGTCAGTCATTGATTTGGACGAGATGGCCTGACTCTGCTCTAATTCATCCCAAAGGGGTCCTATCGGGTTGAGGTGCAGGCCAGTCAAGTTCCTCCACACCAAACTCACTCATCTATGGTATGTCTTTATGTACCTTCTTTTGTGCTGGAAGGAAGGGGCCATCACCAAACTGTTCACACAAAGTTAGGAGCATGAAATTGTCAAAAATGTCTTGATATGCTGAAGCATTAAAAGTTCCTTATACTGGAACTAAGGGACTGAACCCTACTCCTGAAAAACAACCCCATGTAATTAAAAAAAAGCATGCGTACCCAAGCTTTGTCACATTTTCTGTAATATTTTCTTTCTCATGCTTAAATGAGAAGTTTTGAAATATTGCTGGTTTGCCTCAGAGCCCTGCATTTGCGATCCAGTTCCTTATGGGTTAAGAATTGGATGTTACTGTATTCAAGTTCATATGCATGTGAAGCAAGGGGAGTAAATACTTCTGGCAATATAGTGTATTTTTTGCTGAATCTCCGCATAAGCTCCTTCAAGGAGAACAACATTGAATTATCAGTTATGGTTAGGTGATTTCCTTCTGGACATGTTAACATGTGAACTATGTGTATTTAAATAGATTTGGAAAAAATAGATTTGAAAGAAATTCTGTCTAGTGTTGAAATGCTATACAAATAAAATTCAATTAAATTGAATCGAATTACTTATGAACCCTGTTATATGACACAAAATACTTTTTTGTGTGTGTTACAATAACATGTTAACTAGTTAATAATTAGTTTAAAAAATCCCTACAGAAACCACACCCTCTCTTAATTAGAAGAGCTAGTGAGAAGTAAAAAAAAAAAAAAAAGGGGGGGGGGGGGGGGCAACTGACTTCATCACTCATTCTATAATGATTATCTTATTAATACTGGGTAGCAGGAAGTCTGCAGCCTCGGGCACTCAGCAGGATACACCCAGAGGCTGAAGTACGCACTGCGGGGATTATGAAAATGCCAATTAGCTTACTCTGCATACTGTAGCTTTAGACTGTAGGAGGAAACTGGAGTACCCAGAGAAAGCCCACAAAACATGGGGATGAAAGCTTTACACACACAGACCTGAGGTGTGTCAACCCTTGAAGCTTTTTGTGATGAGTCCAAAGGCAAATGAAAATATTAAGTCAAGCAAAAAATACAACTGACGAAAAAATGGTGAGACCATGCAAAAGCCTGCATGATGAGGCCAAACAAAAATTTGAGTGGTGAGACTGAACAAAAAGTATAATGAATTTTAATACCAAAAGAGATATAATAATAATAATAATAATAATACATAATAAATAATAATAAACAAATAATAAATAATAATAAATAATAATTATAAAAATAATAAATTATAATTATAAAAATAATAAATTATAATTATAGATAAACATAATAAATAATAATAAACAAATAAATAATAAACATTTTATATAAATTTGATATAAAACCAATATTTTTTCGCTGCTTTTGAACTAGTCAAATAATAATAATAATAATAATAATAATATTTTTCGCTGCTTTTGAACTAGTCAAATAATAATAATAATAATAATAATAATATTTTTCGCTGCTTTTGAACTAGTCAAATAATAATAATAATAATAATAATAATAATAATATTTTTTCGCTGCTTTTGAACTAGTCAAATAATAATAATAATAATAATAATAATAATAATAATATTTTTCGCTGCTTTTGAACTAGTCAAATAATAATAATAATAATAATAATAATAATAATGATAATAATATTTTTTGCTGCTTTTGAACTAGTCAAATAATAATAATAATTATTATTATTATTATTATCATGCCTTGCACCTCCAGGGTCTGGGTTCGATTCCCCGGCCAGGCTCGATTCCCGTCTCTGTGTGCATGGAGTTTGCATGTTCTCCCCGTGCTTGGTGGGTTTCCTCCGGGTACTCCGGTTTCCTCCCACAGTCCAAAGATATGCAGGTTAGGCTAATTGGTGTTCCCAAATTGACCGTAGTGTGTGATTGGGTGTGTGAGTGTGTGTATGTGTGTGTGCCCTGCGATGGATTGGCACCCTGTCCAGGGTGTACCCCGCCTAGTGCCCGAAGTCACCTGGGATAGGCTCCAGGTCCCCCGCGACCCTGAATAGAAGGATAAAGCGGTATAGAAGATGAATGAATGAATGAATGAATAATTATTATTATTATTATTATTATTATTTGACTAGTTCAAAAGCAGCGAAAAAATATTGGTTTTATATCAAATTTATATAAAATGTAAACAAGAAAAGTTTGCCTAAATAACAATACCAGAACCAGAATTTCACTCTCTGACTCCATATACCACTTATCCCAGGGGTACACACACACACACACACACACACACACACACACAGGCACTTGGCTTACACTTACAAATTGCTTTCCTTACACTGGGTTACTATGTTACTAACTAAGTACTATCAGTCAAACACTGTTGGGAAGGTTTTTTTAGGGATTAGCTCAATTAGCCTACATTCAGTTTTTGGCAATTTTGGAACCACGACTAATCTGCATCGGTGGGAGGAAACCCATCAATCACGCTAAGCACATGCAAACTTCACACACCCAAACGTTCCAAGGTACAGTACAGTACCTTTGCTTGAAAATCATTGTTAGTTTCAGCCCATGGCCTGTAAAAGAAAGGTATAGCTGAAATAATGCACATTGTCATTAGTGCATAATCATTTACGTTATGTGGTTTAAATGTTGATATGTTTTTTTCATGAGTAGCCTTTATTGATGTGCATTGAAAATTTTCTCCTGGGGTCTTAACAATGAGCCCTGGCATTACTTCCATTCAGACCTGATTCCACACCTTAGTCTCTTCTCTCAGTTCTTTTATAGCAGCAGCAGTTTTTCTCAGCCACATTGCAGCAGTTGTCTCTTTTGCTTTTAAATATTTATGAGGAATTCACAGAGCCTATCCTGCTAAACACGCTGAAGTTTCCCCAACTGGTTTTAATTTCATCATCATCCCTTGCTGACATTGTCCTCTCTTACAGTCGACAAGATTAGCAAAGTGTATTTTGTCAATTAGATTAGACCACATCTCCATTGCAGTAAAGTATACACTTTGCTTCCCAGTTCTATTTTATATACATTATACACATATTATATTATACGTCTATTATACGTTTTGTTATGTATATGTTATGTTTCATCATCAGATCTTTCCTTTATATACAGTTTCCCTCAATTCCTTAATTTTTTTCCATTTTAGAAAGTTATTATAGATACATTCAGTTTTATTTCAATTACTTGATCTACATACAAGGTCATAATCCAAAAGGTGCCTTGTACCTTCATTTCAACATCATTAAAACTTTTTCATTATATTCTGACTAGCAAAATGCACTTTTTTACTGCCTCTCTACCTGAATAATCCTTCTGTAATTAAATACAAAATATGTACTGTATGCTCCTCATGCTTTTTGGTTCAAAGCATTGCTATTGAAGTTTGCATCCATATTAAGCAATTAGCGCACAGGCTTCTTGTGGTCACAGACAACAAAGACCAGCTCTGGAAATGCACAAGCTTGCGAGTAGAACCTCGATGTTGTTGGTCTTTCGGCTGCTCCCAGCAAGGGGTCGCCACAGCGGAATATCCAGTCCGCACTACAACTTGGCACAGGTTTTACACCGGATGCCCTTCCTGACGCAACCCTCCCATTTTATCCGGGCTTGGGACCGGCACTGTATCCAGTGGCTGGGGTGTGGGCACTGGCTGGAATCGAACCCGGGCCTTCCGCATGGCAGGCGAAACACCTACCACTGAGCCACCAGTGCCCTTCAATAGTGAGCTGTTTTTTGGTTTTTTTACACACAATAGCCTCTATCATTTACAGTACAGTACATTTATCCCTTGGCCATATCAAGTGTTTTTTTAATATAATTTCAGCCACATACTGTTGGCACAACACACAGTAATACACTCTAAAAATTATTCTGTGGCCTTGTAAATTTCACAGTAATAAACAGGTTATGTTACCTTAATAAAATCTCTAAAAGTCACATACATGATTGTTTGAGTTAGACAAATCAAAATAAATGCCTTAAAAAACTACTGTTCTGTTTGTCTTAAATTTACACTATAATTTAAGTTTATTTCACAAATAGAAATTAGTATTTGACTAACTGAATTAAATTTTTAACAGGCACTTAATATTTTTGATACATTTCAATCAGAATATTTGGTAATGGAGTAATTAATGCTGATTAGTTTCAAGAACTACAATTATCACTCATTCTAAATCAATATTCTTTATATTTAACAAGAAAAACTTAAATAATTGAGTAAATTGCCCTGCGCAAGTGCTCATGGGAAATCTCGTGTAACATCAGAGACAAGAAGGCTGTGAGGATGTGAGAATGGACATGAAGCTCCTGGAACATTCTGGAACATTCCTTACAAATCCTGGTGAGTAAACAGCTAACACAAGTTACTGAAATAATGCCTCTGTCTGTCTGTATACACAACTTTATAGTGTGTAAGTTACTGTTCTGAATCCTGTCACAGCCGAGCTACATACCTAACGATAGCTAGCAACAGCTCAGTCCTGGGGTTCAGTGTCATTTTACTTGTTTGTTCCAACCACCGAACTGCTCAGGTAAAGCGGCGTTAATACAGACACTTAAAATCTGGTGTAAAAGGAGAGATTTAACACCGAGCCGCGTGCGCGTGCATGTCCGGGTTTCTCGGTGTAACCGGCCGCGGTTGTGCCGCAATATTTGAATTTCTCCCGCCGAATGCGGTGATTTTGCGCAGCCAACCGTCACTGTGGCGATGATATAAAACTAGCGTGTTCAAATAATTACCGCGTGTGTACCGGGTTCACCTCACACACTGAACCGCGAGTCTGCTCGGTTCACTCCGACACTTTAAGGAGGAAACGCAGAACAAAGCAGATTTAAACAGCAGAAATGAGGTGCAGTGTCCGGACTCTGGCACTGTTTATAGACACCTGGCAGTGTTTTATCCGCTACTGTGTGTGAGTATTTATAACATGATTAAACACTGAGCAACACTGAGGTAGGAAACGTAAATGCATCAGCTGTGAGTCCAGCAGCAGTAACACTGCAGAGAGCAACAGCTCTGAGTCCAGCACAGCTCCAGTCATGATGTACAGCACTACAGACAGGCAGTTTGATTAGCAGTATAATGGTCTATAGCTTTGTTTAAAACAATAGAACTTCAAACCTTTTACTCAAGTTAAAGTCATAAGTAGATGCCGTTCTAAACTTCTAATGCATTTGAAGTACAAAAGTACTACAAGTACTTCACAAACATAACCGTGTACATAAACATTATTAAAATGGCTGTTGATGAAATAAATGTTCTAAGTAAAAGTACAACATTTCTCTCAGAATTATAATTGGGAGAAATAAAATAAAATTTAAATATTGAAGTGAAATATGTTATGTATGTTGTGATATGTATTCATTCATTCATTCATCTTCTATACCGCTTAATCCTGTATTCAGGGTCGCGGGGTCCTGGAGCCTATCCCAGGAGACTTCGGGCACGAGGCAGGGTACACCCTGGACAGGGTGCCAATCCATCGCAGGGCACACACACATACGCACATTTGTTGCGATATGTAAGTATTTTTTAATTATTTTCGTGAAACGTTATATATTTTCAATATCTCTTTCACAGCACCAACACCACTAAAGAAGAGAAGTTGAATGGAGGTAAAACATGAGGTAAATGTCAACTTTTTAAATGTTTCAGAAGTATTAAATGTGTAACCATTGAATCCAAGAAATTGAAAAAGGCTGGAAATATTTAACTTTACCTATTTTTAATCCAGAATATATTGAATCCACTAGAATATACAAGATTTTCCAGTAACTAAAGTAAAAAAAATTATATAGTTGATAGTAATTTCGTAAATAAAGTTGGGTATCATTTTTATACAAGGGACATTCAAGTCAAAGCGGGACAATTGTGCGGGCCAGAGGAAGCTCAGTGGTTAAGGCATTGGACTACGGTTCGGAAGATCCCAGGTTCAAACCCCACAACCACCAAGTTGCCACTGTTGGGCCCTTGAGCAAGGCCCTTAACCCTCAACTGCTCAGATGTGTAATGAGATAAAAATGTTAGTCGCTCTGGATATGAGCGTCTGCCAAATGCTTAAATGTAACAGAACACACTTATTAGAGTAAAAGCTGCCTTTATTTCTCTCTATATTTCTGTCTCTATATATGAGGTTGTGCATTGTTCTGCAAGAGCAAAACGCCTTTGGTGATCAAAGCAGGCTGTTTTTTGTAAAAGCATTCCACTGAAATGTTCACCGGAATTTTACCAGCAATGGGCTCTGTAAAATCAAATCAGTTTTACGTCTTCGTTTCAGAGAATTTTCATCACAAGTCCTGCTTTGACTTGAACACCACTCATAGATCAATGTGATGATGCATATAGTAACAGTCACACTTGTATACATTCATTCCTTTTTTAGGTGCCAGCTTATGGGATGGCAGTGTAAGCTCTGCACATGTGTTGCATCATCAAAAGGAATTTCGATCATTATGGAGTGAAGCATGGTACTGTACTGTTGATCAATGATATTCAGTGTCCTGTCTTCATTTAGACTGTCATTGCTTCTTTAAGACCTGAGAATGTCTGCACACACATTTGTATGGATCGCACAGTTTACAGGAAACTGAAGTGTGAAGGTGTTCAGTCTTTCAGATGTAAAGTGTGACTGTGATTCTATTCTAATACAAAAGTCTAGTTTCCACATATTATCTGTATAATACTTGTGGCAGAAGTATTGTTTGGGAGACTGTTTACTAATGAGATCAATTCAGCTCATTGTTTATGATCTTGTTACATGTCATTTGCAAAGTAAACCAGATTGAGTTTAGACGTCATGTCTTGTCAAATTTGGCAAATAAATGTTTAATTAAAATGGTAATGTGTGTATTGTGTCTTTGTTTATAATTAGATATGTCATTAGATACATTGACCTAAATAAAAAAAACTTGATTAAAAGCTAAATATATAGTATTAAAAAAATAGTGTAAGATATTAATTCTGTGATAGGCCAGTATGAATTAAATTAATTTAAAATAAGTAAATGTAGCACATTTGTTTGTTAAATAATAGTCTAATTTTCTGTTTCTTCTACCTTCCATTTCAATCATATCTACTCAATTATTTTACTCATTTCCACTTAGGGTAACCTTGCATTAACTTATGATTTTCATTACATTTACTCAATTTTGTACATTATTGTACTAAAAAAAGTTATTCAGGTCTACTTAAGTTTTTTACTGACTTGTACTCAATTCATGAAGTATATTTTACATGATTTTTTCAATTTTTAGATTGATATTGATATTTTTAAGTGTAAAAATGTTTCACCAAAAAAATTGAGTACAGCACAGTTTTATTTTTTAGAGTGTATGAAACATAATTCCTCCAGGAACATGGTGCTACATAAAACAACACAGAACTACCTTTGACTACACATACTGTAATTATCCAGGATTTATACATGACTATTTAAAGTGCATGATAAAAATGTAAGCAAACAACTCAAGATAACACAATAATTACTATGCCAGGACAATAGACGAAGTAAGAGACAATACACCACTGGGCCCGGTTTCTCGAAAGCTTCTTATCGCTAAGCAGTTCTTAAGTTCTCTTAACCTCTCTCTTAACGTTATGGCGCATTTCCCGAAACGTTCGTACTCTAAGTATCTCTTAGGTACAGCAAGTCGACTTAGTCGTATTAATGATGGAATATACTGTAAGCGTGTTTAAGAATTTTATTTTATATCACAATTAATAGAGTGACCTTTATTTAGCCTATTTCATAATGTGAGTAATGCATTAAAATTGGCAATCACTTTTAATATTAAACAGGTGGCAAACAATGTTGTTGTTGTGTTGTTGTGCTAAACTGAAAACGGCGCCGTCGGCTATCTCACCTATGCGGTTTTGCGCAGTGGCCATAAGTATGATTCATCATGATTCCGGACCTTGCAGAACTTCACGGAACATTGCGAGCAATTGCGGCAGCTCACGGTGCCTAACATCGCATCTCACCGTGAGTCAAGCCCCACAGGTGAGATAAGGGTATTAGGCATATGTTAAACATGTTTATTTTTTGTGTGGTAAGATGGAAACATAATCACGTCACCAAAATTCGCGCTGAATCATGATGAACCGCACTTACGGCCACCGTGCAAAACCGCGTAGGTGAGATAGGGGTATTAAACCTCCACTCTGTCATCTCATCATATTCATTCCATAAGTGCGCTATACAACCCCAACAACTGACACTTCACATTGTTTCTGAAGCTGGTGAAGAGTGTTATCAGCTGTTTGTCAATCAACTATGATTGTATATCCGGTTCATTTCACCGCCACAGGTTACATGAAAATATTAGCGACAGTTTGGTGATTTAATTTATATATTTGTCTATTATGGCATGCTATTGATAAGTTAACCCATGTCGAAATAAACATTATTGGAAGAATTTTGTGCTATGTTTAATTTGCATAGAAAGTGCCGTCTTTCCTAACGCTGTCATGCAAAAGGAGTGAAAAATCCAGACAGGGGTAGCTGCAGATGGGAGTAATGGGCGTGCCGAAAGGTTGGGGCGTGCCGAAAGGTCTTTATAATTGGTTGCGCAAGTTGCCTGTTTCACACAAAGGCTAATATTAAACGCTATTGTTCTTTCTAATTTGTTTAAATAATGCAGCCAACATGCATTGCCACGGGTTACTGACGTCATCCTCGCGTGTTTGAGTCATGGTCGTGGCTAGAAGAGATACAGTATATAGCTCCGACCGGAAACTAACAATGAAATGAATTGTTATACTGTACCTATTGGATCGTTTTTCACTTCTAAAAATAAACCTTTCTGTAATACAAAAAGTTATTGCTGTACAGTGAGAGAAAAATAACCTTAGATTGATGCGTGCATGACCAATAGCTACTGTACAGTACAACATTTTTAAGTAATTTTAATATTTTTGGAATACTATTAACTTTGTATTGGTTAAACAAGACCAAAAGAAAGTTACAGAATTAGTCATTTAGAATATTTTGAACTGACATTATTTTTTCTGTAGTTTTACTAAAAGTGCATGAAAACTAAAAACATACAGTATTCTTGCTGTTGTTCATACTGTTTTGTTCACCGTTTTTTATACCGTTTTATATTGCTCTTTATAATGTCACTTTAATCAACTAAAATAAGCACACATGTACTGTTTTTCACCATTTTGATGAAGAATAGTGTCCTAGCTAAGTTTTAAGCTAAGAGAATAAGATATTTCTTGTTGTGTCCGCTGCACCTTGATACACTTACCGGTCTGGGCCCGATTGACCGGGAGAGACAAACACACACCCAGGCATGATGTCTGAAGATCTCTGTTTATTCTGAGCTAATTTCGGTTCTCTATATGTATGCACTGTACATGTAGCAGAATTGACAATAAAGTTGACTTTGACATTGCCTGATAAGGACAAATATGGTTCATAGAACACCACAATAAGGAGGTTTAGTAACCCTTGAAGTGACACTAATTTAGTAAACAGACACAATTTTAGCCAATAAAACATTTTATTTAGAGGCAGAGCTGCTCCATTTAAGAGCTTGTCTTCACAAGTTTAAAAAAAAAATTAATAACCCCTCCACCCAACCCGTACACACAATCTGCTCATTCATTCATGCTGTCAACAACAATTAAACGAACAATTAAACGACGAAAATCAAGAAAAATGATTTATATTAACTAAGCACACCAGGCCTTACCGGCGCCATGTTCTTCCACGCTAAACTAAAGGTACTTACATATAAATAGGATTACCGCTGATTGGCCAGCGCAGAAGCTCCTTTCACCAATGAGAAACCTTTCGACGCGCATATTGCTCCAGCCTGCAGTTATCCCTGTTTGGAAAATTTGATTCATGAGCAACTGATGTCAGCTAATTAAGGACCATCACTGTAGACAGCGCCTTGTAACGTCAGTCGTAAGACGCAGCGACTTAAGAAGACTCCTAAGGGACAGTTCGTTCAGAATGCACAACATCTCAGAATGCACAACACGTTGAACCTTGAGGCAGATGTGTTAAAACAACAGAAGATTGGAAAGACAGAAAGTAGACTTAGAATTTGGTACTGCATCAATCAATGGACTCAACTTTGTGTCAACAGTGATCAAAGACAGAGAAAGTGATCAAAGTTGCTAAAAGACTGTTACTTATGATAAAAACCAGTTGATAGACAAAGAGGGATCTAGTGAGAAACTACTACTAAAATACTGAACTGACAGACAGAAGGGATAATACTGTAGATATACCAAGTGTAACAGACAGCAATAACAGCCTTATGGGAATAAATGAAATATAAATGTAATGACTGACAGACATACTGTATATCAGTATAGCCAAGAGCATACAGTATTTACATATAAAAATAGAGTATATTGAGTATAAGTGTAGTAAAATCATGCGTAAGTGACTTTAACTGAAACATAAGTTATTTAATAAAAGCACAATTTAATTAGGTATATTTTAAATACAATAAAAAAAATTTTTTATTAATATATATATATATATATATATATATCTGTGCTTATTTTAAACTACACTTACTGTAAATGCATTTCTTTTTTTTAAATCTAAATAGATTTTTTTCAATTCAATTCAATTAAATTGTATTTGTATAGCACTTTTAACAATTGTCATTGTGGCAAAGCAGCTTTACACAATCAAAAGAATTATTTAAGTTTGTATGGAATGCGAGTGTCAGATAGTCCCTGGTTAGCAAGCCGAGGGCGACAGTGACATAGAAAAACTCCCTGAGAAGCCAATAGGAAGAAATCTTGAGAGGAACCAGACGCAACAGGGAACCCATCCTCATTTGGGTAAATTGCACTCTATAGAGAATGAGTGAGTAATCATGGGTTGTGGTATAAAAGGAATAATAGAAAAAAACAGTTTGCTGTTACAGTATATGGAAATAATTCTGCTTCATCAACCTGTTATTAATTATTTTTGAAACAGCAGTATATTCCAAAGTGTTTTATCTCATCAGCAAAAATCAAAAATTTAACAGTAGTTACTGTATATGTATTCCATGGCTTCACATTTCTGATAGTGCCGTGTCAGTAAACTTGGCAATTTTCCAATAAGACTGCATATTTAACTACAATCAATAATGTCCTGCTTTCGCTGTTTCCTCACGTACTGTAGGACGTGCAATCCCAGGTCCTGGATGGGTATCAGGTGATCTGTAAATCTCTTTCAGCCTCAAATAAATGGCAGTAATGTGCAATGTGGTAATTATTACAGTATATGATAGAATGGGCTTAAATTTAATGAAATGAACATTTTTCCTCTTTGTCACAAGGGATAGAAAGCTAAGAGAAGTTTATAGCCACAGCTTTAGCCTACAGTAAATCACACTTTCATGCAAGCCCATGCAGAATTTTTCTCAGACAGACATTCAATCTTGATGACATGGTTTCTGGCCCTGAATGAGTTAAACACATTCCAACCTTCAATTTAAAGATAATGAGGAGGTGTCATCTAATTTCTGTAGACAGGAATAAAATTCTAATTAGAATATCTCTTCCGTTCTACCAGACAGCCATGATGAGGTTTCCTGTTGTGTCACTAAAATTATTCTTATATTTTAAAAAAAATTATTAATTAATTTTAAATAAATAAATCTGAAGCATTCCAGACATGTCCACTTCGCCATTATGGGATAGCCGATTCTGGTGTGTGCATATTTTTTGGTTGTTGTTATAGTTTTATTACATATTTACAGTACATTCCAGTTTGATTTTATTTTAATAAAATAATTTCCTGTTTGGTCTTGTTTAGGGTTCTGTCTTGTAATTGGTTTGCCCTATGGTTAATAATGAAATTGAGCGAATCTTATTGGAATTGGAGTTGGATGTTATTGGAATACTGCTGAAGCCGTTGGAGGAGATGGTCAGTATGACGTTCAACATAAATAGTAGAAGAAACCAAAATGTGATACTGCCAGATGGACTGATCAAAATTGTGGCAGTATGTGTTTCCACAATGTGTAGTTACATTTCTGGGGTGGTGCATGTCATGTTACGCCATAAGGTACACATCTACATGACCCTGTACATGGACTTGGCATTAGGCAAGTTCTACACTACATCAAGACTGCTCTCACTCCATCTGAAGTCTGCAACAAGACATTTACTTATTGATTGAATTATTCAGAAAATTTTAAATTAGTTACTTGTTCAAAGGTATTTTTATTCAATTATCGCTGTTTCTTTCACTGACAAGCATTCCATTACAGAATGTAATACCAAAGATATATATTTCCAGTACACATAATAATTGTACTGTAGCTCTGTAGCCTACAGATAGTGCGAGCAACAAAGCGCATAAGAGTAATTCGAGTAAGAGACTCCATGCATCAGAGCCATTGATTTGCCTGTAGCTGTGCCTGCAGTGTGTACAATTAGCTCAGGATGGACTAGCCAACATTTACTAACGCGGCATTTAGGGACTAAATGAACATGAGTAGGATGATATATAAAAGAGGACATACTGGAGGACACAAATGTGTGAATGTTGTCCTGCTCTGTGCTGACACGGACTGACTCAGTCAGAAATCTGCCCTGTCACGAATCAGCACTGACAGGGCTCTCTGAAGCTGACAAGCCCAAATGCAAATGCACAAAGTCTCTCTCTCTTTCTCTTTCAAACATAGACACACATTTTTCGTACCTACCCTATTATTACCTTATAATAATAAGATAATAACCCTATTATTACCTTGCCACCTTAATACCTTATTATTGATGCATTTAATTAATGCTGTTAGACCTAAATTAATTTAACATTTGGCTCTTTCTCTTTCCGGGAGCGGTGTTGGCTCTGTGTTCAGGCACTGAGTTACTGATCGGAAGGTTGGTGGTTCAAGCCCCAGCTCCATTAGGTTGCTGCTATTGGGTCCTTGAGCAAGGTCCTTAAACCTACCTGCTCTAGGAGTGGTGTACAGTATAATGGCTGACCCTGTACTATGACCCCTATCTACTAACATAAAACCTGGAATATGCAAAGAATAAAGACTTTCACTTTGCATCAATGTACTGTATATGTGACGAATAACTTAACTTATGGGTAACAAACATTTTTAAAAAAATGTATTCTTATCATTGTTGCAAACACCCACCCACACACACATACCATTTTGTTTTGCAGATCTTCATCAGCATGCAGACTATGTGTATGACATATGTCTCACACTGCATGACTGTTTTTACTAAAGTATGCCCAAGTGCACAGCAACACAAACACACACATATACAGTACACACACATACACGCGCGCGCTTTCTGCACAGTTAGCCAAAAATATGCGTAAATGTGTGAGGTCATTGTGTCAGGCTAGTGGTCGTGTGCCTTCACTCTCTGTCCTTCCACCTCTTCCTGCTCAACGTCCCTCGTTGCATGACCTGGTGGCCTGCATGATGAAAGATAGTCTTGTTAGTGCTTCCTCAAATGAGCCACTGGGAGAGAGAGAAGTGCGCAGCTTTGCTTGATGGATGGAGCACTAACGGGGACAAGGTGCTGAGTGAGAGAGGGGGGAGTGAGCACAACTGGAAGTGTAAGTTATTGCTAGAGGAGTACAATGTCTGAAGTGTAGTACATTCAACACACACTCTGTCCCAAACTGCTGGTTATTCTGGGTAGCTCAGAGCCCACTGCACAGATTCCAAAGAGCATTCAGCGAGTAGAACCTTTGACCCTTTAAAAATCGATGGATATCTTGTGACCAACTTGTAGAGGAGACTGAAGCTGGAAGTCCTACTGTATCATGGATCCACTATGCATTCTAAGAACATTTCTACCTTTATCCAAGCACTAGTGAAATGCTGGGATTAGTGCATTAGTGTAGCAGGGGATTATATAAAGAAATAAAAATTGTTCTTGCTCTGATAACTCACTTTCTCTCAGTCATTCTCTATACTGCGTATCCAGCACATGGTTGCAGGGGGACCTGGAGCCTATCCCAGGAGACTTGGAGGGCAGGGCAGGATACGCCCTGAACGAGGTCCATCACAGGGCACAATCTGCCAGTCTTTGGACAGTGAGAGGAAACCGGAGTGCCTGGAGGGTACCCAACAGGGAAGAACATATACTCCTTGCACACAAAACTGTACCCTGACCCTGGAGGTGTGAGACCAAAGTACTAACCACTATGCCAATATGCTGCCACGCTCATAACTGTTTTCTGTTATTCTACACAATCCACAAAAAAAAAAGATCTTCTACAAGAATCTGGTCTGATTTTTTACGATGAAGTCATGGTGGGCTTGAATGTGGACTTGAGTGAAAGAAATGGGTAAATACCACATGAGTGTTAAGACCCAGGAGCTGTGTTAAGGCTAATGTAGGAGCAGAGAATTATTAAAGGAGTGGTGGAGCTCCCAGAGAGTGTGTGTGAAGCTTTGTCAGCAGGTCATCTCTAATGCACCAAGAAGCCCGGATACACCACACGTTGGCTCCTGTCCAATCCCCCACCACCTCCCAGTGTTTCCAAGCAACCCGCGCTCAGGAAAGATGAAACGGCATGGGACCAAACAAACAATTATTTATTTACCACAAACTTCTCTTTACAATCTCTTCCAAAGTGGCATTGTTTTGACTGTGAATTAGCAAAGAGCAAGACTCATAACTATATTACTCATAAGCACACACAATCTTACAGTCTAAAACTGTAAGGGTTGAGACAGAAGTACAGTATATATGGTTAAATTCATGAATTATGCATTTTTTATTCAGGAAAAAGAAAAAAATTAACACCATGTTGGATGATTGAATAAACAAATTATTGCCACATCCTACCTTCCTCACCGTCATATTTTTCCCATAACACACACTGATCAGCCATCAAATTAACACCATATAACATTAACATATTAACATCTATGATCAATCATAGACCAGTAAACTGGTAAAAGAATCACAGGCACCAATTATTGGGACCAAGCCTCAATTATGCCTGTAGGAAGAAACGGCTAGGTTGCCTGGTCCGATCCCACATAAAAGACGATGCACCACAACTCGCCAAAAACCATAAATACTGGCCATGAGAGAAAGGCACCAGAACACCCACTGCATGATAGCCTGCTGTTCAAGGGCCCAGCAGATATAGTGCACAAGCCCACTGATCCAGCCTGCAAACTCCCCATATCCCAAGCTGATCGACCATCCATGGTCCAATCAAGTCTGCACCCAAAGAGGTCAATTATAATTTACACACTCCCAAAGGTCTTGTGGACAAAGGGAACCTGCAGAATACTGGGCATAATGTTTTGCATTGTGGTCTTATGCAGAAACAAACATTATATGTTGTCAGACTACAGATGCTTTCGTTTCAAACACATATATCTCACTCACTCACTCATCATACCGGACTGGTGCCTATCCCAGGAGGCAGGGTACACCCTGGACCAGGTGCCAATCCATCGCAGGGCACAGACACATTTACATTTACATTTACTTATCCAGAGCGACTTACATTTTTATCTCATTATACATCTGAGCAGCTGAGGGTTAAGGGCCTTGCTCAAGGGCCCAACAGTGGCAACTTGGTGGTGGTGGGGTTTGAACGTGGGATCTTCCGAACCGTAGTCCAGTGCCTGAGCTACCCCTGGCCATACACACACATACACACACTCACACACACTATGAGCAATTTGGGAATGCCAAATATATATATATATATATTAAAAAATCGCAATCATTGCGATTTACCATAACATTAAATCAGAATCAGGTTCATTGGCTCAGTATGTTGACACTCACAAGGAATATAATTATGGGTGGTCGTGATTCTCAACAGTACAGGCAAGACGCTATCCACAGAAAGTACACAACATTGAAGAACTATACAAATTAAATAAACCCCACAATATGCACATATGCAATATGCAAGTATGTAACAGACCCGTAATGTAAGGGTGCATGGTAGTGCAAATAAAATTAGTGTTCATCACAAATGGTAAGGAAGGTTTTAGTTTTTTTTTTCTGCATGTACAGTACAATACACAATATACAGTACAAGATGTGTGAGTAGTGCAAATAACAGACTGTTCTTCCATTTGTAGATGTGAAGTAGGGTGTAAGAAGCATGTTGGTGCTATTCTACATCAGATGGTATGGAATCAACCTGTTTATGAGGGAGATGCTGGTCCTGTGTCTGGCAGTTTTGGTGTACAGGGTTCTGTAGTGAATGCCAGAAGGGAGGAGGTAAAAAGGGTTGTGTGCAGTGTGTAAGAGGTGTGTACTGCTTTTCTCTTATTTCCTGGTTCTTGTAGAGTACAGGTCATAATCAAGAATTAGCAGAAAGAACAAAAGAACACTTAATGCCCGAGATCAATAAAACTGGACATTATTCAAATCCCATATTACACATTCGGTAGTGTAGATACTTATAGCAAAGCTATATAGAATACTGCAGTTTAGCTGCAGTGTGTGAGTGCAGCATGCCAAAACTGTGAGCAACCTTTTGTTTTACTTCCACTTCCCATTTGTTCCTTGCTCCTGCTATCAATAGCCCTGGTCTTACTGCATTTGGGAGCCATGATGTATTTCACAGTAATATTTTAGAAAGAAAATTCTAAATCATATTCTTCAATCATAAAAAAAAATCATATTTGAAATTACTGTGTTGTTTTTTTTGGGAGAATGAGATTGCAAACTAATTACAATATTAGGTTTCCTCCTGGAAGGGTCAGTTACAGTATCATCTCAGATTAATAATTTCCGCTTGCTTTTTTAAATTATTTATACAGATTTTCTAGGCAGGCCTATTAAACCAAATCTGCCCTGGTCAATGAACATAAAAGGTGTTGCAACAGACCTAGCGCTAAAGATGAATTAGAGCAATTAGTGGCTTTTTCAGTGCTGAGAAAGCTTCTGGCACTTAAAAATGAATATGGAGAAGTGTGGTGAGTCAGAGAAGGAGTGAATAAACTGAGGATGACCAGGATGAGTCAGATTCATAATTCTACAGAAGGCTCATGCCAGCCTGTACATCAACAGCGTAATCCTCATGACATAGATAGAAAATCCTTAAAGTTTATTTTTTACACATAAATTAGAAAGGAATATTTAAAGCCAATCCACCCAATCCAAAATGAGTTGACTAAATCCTTTATCATATCATCATGGACATACTGTAACCTAATACAATTCAAAATATACCGTATATAATATTATTAGGAGTCTCCATTTTCAGTGCTGTACACTATACTGGTATACCATACCATAGTCATTTTTACATAGGAAAGTTTTCAGGCCAGAGGAGTTTAATGCTATGTAGTTTATCATTAACATGACAAGTTCGAGAACAGAATAGTGAGAGAATGTACCATTAAACAGTGGATAATACAACATGCTGGGCAGCTAAGTTATGTAAGGGTATGTAACATTGCTTTATGTATTCCAAATTTTGTTAATTAGGCTTATTAAAAAAGAGCACTGGAAAATAGAAGAGAACGAGAGAGAGAGAGAGAGAGCGAGTCTGTATCAATTTAGTATTGGCTAGGTGTCATTTTCACCTTCATTGTTTCCTCGAGGGCCTGCTGTATCTGCTGACCTTCTGTCAGACGCACAAACAGCTGAGTCAGAGAGAAAGGGTGAGATAAAGGGTACAAAAAAGTATGTTCTTTCCCCTTCCCTGCTTTTGCATACTGTAGCTCAAATAGCAGATTATCCTGGCTGTTATATATTTCCGGCTAAGAAACATAGCTAAGCACACTCGGACTAAAACAGCCATAAAGTGAGATTCCCGTAAGCATCACTGTCTGACAGAGCATAGCGCATTAATAATATATACTATAGAAAGAGTCAAATATGCACCTAATCATAGAACAACTCAGACTATAACTAGGCTAAAGTATAGCATACAATAAGCCAGATAGATGCTGGCTTTGCGAAATATTTGCAATCATTTTCTTTCTGGTTATGTCACACTGACTAACCTTGACCTTGTCATACTATGTCCATCGAAATGAATTTTACAAGCATATTTACAGCTCATAGCCAGTAAGTCAGGGATGAACTCAAATTATCACACTTCCTATAAACGAAGGCATCATGTCGTTTTTACCTCCTCTATCTATTCCATGCTCATCAGTTTCAAAGTTGAAGAAGGCTTTGTTGAGTCACAAAAGCTTCTGTTACATTCCTTATCATTTAACACCCTCCACCCCGTCTCTCTCTCTCTCTCTCTCTCTCTCTCTCTCTCTCTCTCTCTCTCTCTCCATTTCTCTCAAAGACAGAATAGATGCAATGATACACTACATGCCAGTGATATTTTATATACTGTATATACTGTAGTTTTCTATAAAGTATAAAGACTTGCCATGCATTGCTAGTATTTCTCCTGAAATCGCTACAATTTGTAAATTTTTTGGTCATGGACTATACTGTATAAAAGGTCACCTATTTTCAGAGTTTTTCATTAATTTCCTGTGAGCTCACCTGTTACCAATGATGTGTACAGTATATAGTAAATATAGTTTCGCATGAACATACAAACCGGATTCCAAAAAAGTTGGGACACTAAACAAATTGTGAATAAAAACTGAATGCAATGATGTGGAGATGGCAAATGTCAATATTTTATTCAGAATAGAACATAAATCACGGAACAAAAGTTGAATCTGGGAAAATTTATCATTTTAAAGGAAAAATATGTTGATTCCAAATTTCATGGTGTCAACAAATCCCAAAAAAGTTGGGACAAGTAGCAATAAGAGGCTGGAAAAAGTAAATTTGAGCATAACGAAGAGCTGGAAGACCAATTAACAGTAATTAGGTTAATTGGCAACATGATTGGGTATAAAAAGAGCTTCTCAGAGTGGCAGTGTCTCTCAGAAGCCAAGATGGGTAGAGGATCACCAATTCCCACAATGTTGCGCAGAAAGATAGTGGAGCAATATCAGAAAGGTGTTACCCAGCGAAAAATTGCAAAGACTTTGCAGTTATCATCATCAACTGTGCATAATATCATCCGAAGATTCAGAGAATCTGGAACAATCTCTGTGCGTAAGGGTCAAAGGCGTAAAAAACCATACTGGATGCCCGTGATCTCCGGGCCCTTAAACGACACTGCACCACAAACAGGAATGCTACTGTAAAGGAAATCACAGAATGGGCTCAGGAATACTTCCAGAAACCATCGTCAGTGAACACAATCCACCGTGCCATCCGCCGTCGCCAGCTGAATCTCTACAGTGCAAAGAAGAAGCCATTTCTAAGCAAGATCCACAAGCACAGGCGTTTTCATTGGGCCAGGGATCATTTAAAATGGAGTGTGGCAAAATGGAAGACTGTTCTGTGGTCAGACGAGTCACGATTCGAAGTTCTTGTTGGAAATGTGGGACGCCATGTCATCCGGACCAAAGAGGACAAGGACAACCCAAGTTGTTATCAACGCTCAGTTCAGAAGCCTGCATCTCTGATGGTATGGGGTTGCATGAGTGCATGTGGCATGGGCAGCTTGCATGTCTGGAAAGGCACCATCAATGCAGAAAAATATATTCAGCTTCTAGAACAACATCTAGTCATCTCTTTCAGAGAAGACCCTGCATTTTTCAACAAGATAATGCCAGACCACATTCTGCATCAATCACAACATCATGGCTGCGTAGGAGAAGGATCCGGGTACTGAAATGGCCAGTCTGCAGTCCAGATCTTTCCCCTATAGAGAACATTTGGCGCATCATAAAGAGGAAGGTGCGACAAAGAAGGCCCAAGACGATTGAACAGTTAGAGGCCTGTATTAGACAAGAATGGGAGAGCATTCCTATTTCTAAACTTGAGAAACTGGTCTCCTCGGTCCCCAGACGTCTGTTGAGTGTTGTAAGAAGAAGGGGAGATGCCACACAGTGGTGAAAATGGCCTTGTCCCAACTTTTTTGGGATTTGTTGACACCATGACATTTTGATTCACCATATTTTTCCCTTAAAATGATACATTTTCTCAGTTTAAACTTTTGTTCCATGATTTATGTTCTATTCTGAATAAAATATTGACATTTGCCATCTCCACATCATTGCATTCAGTTTTTATTCATAATTAGTTTAGTGTCCCAACTTTTTTGGAATCCGGTTTGTACTTACAGTACAAAACAGAATCATTATTATGAAATTTTATTTTATTTTTCTCTGCTTTGCTGGTCATATCTTGTTTTGAAGCAAAAAAATTATAATTTAATCAAATCAGTTTTAATATACAGTGGTACCTTGGCATAAAATTCAATCAGTTCTGCAGGCGAGTACCTACGGTGAAAGTTTGTATTGTGAAATGCATTTTCCCATGGCAAATAATGTCAGTGCAGATAATCTTTTCCAACCACCTAATAATATTCGTAATATTTCATTGACTTTCCATTGACGCGAACAAGTTTTGAATGGCTCCCGGACAGACGCGCAACATACTGTAGCCAGCATTTAGTTCGGCTGAGTCCAATCGCTTGCATGCCAAAAATGCTTTTAATGTTTTAAATGTTTTTAAAGCAATAATTCCAGTTAGTATGCTGAGTTACTACTGCTGAGTACAGTACATGTACCACTGTACACCTGGACAAAAATGTTTTTTTTTATTTATTAGAGATTTTTAATTATTAAAACTGGTTTAAGAACTCTTCAACACATTATCAAAACCTGCAAGGATAGTGTTGAAACACCAACTTCATGAAAGAAACGTGGTTTGGGGAAAAAAAATTAAAGGAGATCAGTCAAAAACTTGGTGACGTTACACGGCAAAGAATCAACAGAAAAAACATAGCTATGTTCAATAGTAAATTGTACATGATTGTGACTAAACAGGGAAGCACATGAAGCGATGCATCCATCATGCACAGTGGCAATTGTGCAAGCCTCTGGAGTCTAATAGACTGTAATGACATACTGTAGGGTTGCTTCAGTTGGTCAGGTCTAGTCTCAGCGATGTTATGTGGCAATAAAGTCAACTGATGACCTAAATGTACTGAATGACCTGGTCATCACATCAATGATTTTTTTATACTTGATGGCAGAGTGTGCAATTTATTTATTTATTTGTTTGTTTGTTTGTTTGTTTTGTTTGTTTGTTTGTTTATTTATTTATTTATTTTTATTTAGTTTATTTTTTGGCATTGTAAATTACATGGAATGAATAATGGCTGGACCAGGTAATAATAAAAGGTGTATTTCAAATACTACAAACAGAAATGTGTTTAGCGCTGTGAACTCGTTTCCAATGCAAAGACAGAGAAAAGAATAGGATAATGTGTTTCCCTGTTGGAGTGGGTAAAAAAACATATTATTCATATAAAAAATATTGAATAAGTAGTGTTTTTAAGCATATTGAGTTATACCCAAAGATTGTTTATTTAATGTAATAACAGCTTTCATTTTGTTTCCACACGTCCAAAGGGCAAACTTTGCGCTCAATCACATCAAGTGCTTTTCATTTAGATGACCTTTATGTATTATCAAAAATATAAAAGATTTATAGTTGTTATTGTTAGTGGTGTTAATTTAGTTGTATATATGGAACCTTGGATTGCGAGTAACTTGGCCTGTAAGTGTTTTGCAAGATGAACAAAATTTTGTAATACATTTTTAATTCAAAAACGAGCGTGGTCGTTATATACGAGGAGTATGCATCCGCTTTGTCTGCCGAGTGTCACGTGATCACGACTGAGCCAATGGTTCTTCTCTGTCTCGCGCTTTGGGATTGTGGGTAATCATCTCCTATGTTTCAATAAACGTCACTCTTATAGTCAACAGCATGTAATATAATACATTTATTTTGTGTCCAAGTGTAGTGATTGATCTTTAGTAACAATGGACTGCAACAATTGTTAAGGAAAAGGTTAAAAAGCTTGTAGCTTGTGCATGGGGGAACCTGTTTAGTGTCAATATAATGTCAAATTTCTGTAAAATCCTCAAAAGTAGGCAAAAGCAAGTGTCATTAGAGAGGTTCCTTGTTAAAGATGTTTTCCGACAGAGCAGTGATTCTGTTAGTTTGTTTGCGCACATGTGTGTGTGTGTGTGTGTGTGTGTGTGTGTTTGTGTACGCCCTCTCTCTTACTTTAGCCATGATTCTTATCAAAACTAAAGGGCAGGTTAATTTGTTTTATTTTTACTTTATATAATGTAGGAATAATTTTTACATGAAGTTGGCACAATGGTTGTGGAATGAATCATCAGAGTTTCCATTATTCCTTATGGGGTAAGTTCGCCTTGATTTACAAGTGTTTTGATATACAAGCACACTTTGGAACGATTATCAGAAAACCATTATGCATGCAATCCAAGGCTTAACAGGAATTATTCACTACCACTCAAAAGTTTGGGATCACTTGCAAATTTCTTTTTGTTAAATAATTTATTTAAAATAAATTTCAAAACTGTGAAATAACACATACGGACTTAGGTAATTAGGTAGCAACAACAACAATAAAAACAACAGTCGGTTGTTATTTTAAGACACAGAGGCCTTAAAGAGAATTGAAGAACAGTATTGTTAAGTGCATTTGCAAAACCCATCATGCACCATAATGAAACTGGCTCTCATGAAGACCTTCCCAGGAAAGTAAGACCAAAACTTACCTCTTTTACAGAAGAGAATTTAATTTAGAGTTACCAGCCTAAAAAATCAACACTGAACAACATCTTGGATTAGAGCCATTATGAATGCTTTACAGATCATGAGTAGCAGATACTGTACAGTACATCTCATCATTTACTGTTCAAAGGAGATTATTGTATTTTGGATGCCTTCAGCATTGCTTTACAATGTAGAAAGAAATAAAAATCAGGAATGACTATCGAATTATAAAGTGATCCCAAACTTTTGAGCGGTAGTGTATATGATCATATTTAACAAATATATCAGTTATTAAATAGTGAAGTGTCATCTTCTGTAAAGACTTACCCTGGTCTAGTGCTAGGTGGGAATACACTTGGGATATGACACCTAAGAGCAATTTAGACAATGTTTTAGCAGATGGCCTGGAAATGTACAGTATATGGACCTATATGAGTATCAGTTAAAGTTTAGTAACCAGAGCTAAGTGTTCCCCCTGAAACTATGATTAGCAATACCTACCCACTGTACCACTACTCCTTGCTTTAAAGTAGACTTTGTTATGAAATATTGATTAACCTATGCAATACTTCTTTACATATAGTACATGCATGAAGGTGCTGTGTTTGCAACCCAAAACCAAGAGCAAATGAGTATGTCTCTTTGACTATAACACCTCACATTTTGTTGTGTCCCACTGTGGCAGTGAACTACAAAACCCACAAAGCACTCATATAAATACTTCATCCCTAATTCAATTTTAGGATGAAAAAAAAATGGTTCCTTCTCCCGAAGCTTTACTTTACTTCCATTAGCCATTACTTGCAGTCCGCCCTCATAATGGACGAAGGCCATATTGGAAAGCCTGTTGTTTCCCAGGATGAGGTTTCCCCAGTGGATAAATGAAATGGGATATATTGCAACAACTATGTTTGCTTTAATGGAAATCCTGAGCCTGTAATTTACCTGAAGCAGATTCATCTGCGGAAGGAAGGTTATGTTTCTACTCAGCTCTCTAGCCAAGCCTCAAAACACAACTAAGCCTTCCAGACATACTCCAACTGAAGATAAAACCTGGATCCATGCCTGCTCTTTACATAAAAACCAGCCATGATAGGGAGCCTGTATTTTTCATTTTGGTGATGTACTGTACATGTGATGGCGCGGTGGTGTAGTGGTTAGCACTGTCGCCTTGCACCTCCGGGGTCTGGGTTCGATTCCCCGGCCAGGCTCGATTCCCGTCTCTGTGTGCATGGAGTTTGCATGTTCTCCTCGTGCTTGGTGGGTTTCCTCCGGGTACTCCGGTTTCCTCCCACAGTCCAAAGATATGCAGGTTAGGCTAATTGGCGTTCTTAAATTGCCCGTAGTGTGTGATTGGGTGTGTGAGTGTGTGTATGTGTGTGTGCCCTGCGATGGATTGGCACCCTATCCAGGGTGTACCCCGCCTAGTGCCCGAAGTCTCCTGGGATAGGCTCCAGGTCCCCCGCGACCCTGAACACAGGATAAAGCGGTATAGAAAATGAATGAATGAATGTACATGTGATGTACTGTACGCTCTGCCTTTAAAGGTTTAGCATGAGGTTTTGCATATGATCCAAATCCTTCCTAAATTCTTCAGCCAAAATATTTGGGGGGTATTTTGTTCATATGCCACCATATCTGCTGCATTAAAATAACATTATGTAGAAAAGATTTCTTTTTTATCCACTACAATAGGTTACTTAATATATGCATATAAGAAATATTTGAATAGCTTCATCAGACATTATACAGTACCAACTATTTCAGAGGTAAGTGGAAAATGTATGGTTTTAAATAAAAAGAACAGTAATAATAATAATAATAATAATAATAATACTGCATAGGGTCGCAGGACACCTGGAGCCTATTGCAGGGGAGTTGGGATACAGAGCAGGGTGCCAATCCATCGCAGGGCATATACACTTACTGTACATACTACAGGCAATTTTAATATGACAGTAAGCCTACTTTGCATTTCTTTAGACTATGGGAGGAAACCAGAGTAGTAAACATTTATTATCCATGCACGCAGACCCAGGGCAAGAATCAAACCCTCAACCCTGGAGATGTTAGCTTGAAGAAGTTTAACCATGGTTAGAATAGCAATAGCATTACAATAGTATTGTGTAGAATTTAAATATACAAATAAAAGTTGGGTTAATTTAACAGGCATTACGTTGTGGGATAAGGAGTACGGGAAGAAACCCATCTTTAAAGCTTCTGAAGGACATTTAAGATAAAAATGAGTCCAACTGTGTAGCGAGGATGGTATAGACTTCCATCACAGACCAGGGAAGACGAGACTTTCCCTTATCCGTCAATATCACTGCGTCACTGCTGCAATGCTGAATAAGCGGAGATGCGCTAAGGATGTGTGATGAACACACCTCGATTTCTCCTTTAGACTCCAGTAAGGGCATCACTGAGTGCAGCACAAAGGACCGATGAGGACTAAAAAAAAAAAAAAACTATCCAGATCTGGCTTACATAATTGTGGCAACTTGTCTTGCTGTAAGAGAGCTTGTGTTCTCTGAAACAAACAACCATAACCAGTTAGAGGAAAGTAAAGTAAAGCTGATAGCAGTGTGTTAATAAACAGTAGTTTACAGGATAGTAAGAAAGTGCTTTTTCTTAATCTAATCACATCATGTCAATTTATCTTTATCTAATTTTTCTAATTTATCACACAGTGACTTATATGGTAGACGATGGAAGTTTCTCTTGGTGTTTGTACTGTATGTTATGTTCTTTGTACGTTTCTTAATAACTTTCTCCTTTGGTTTGCTTATTAGGCTTCTAGTCTTAGATTTCCCCAAAGCTGTTTTGTGGTTTTTATGTACTGTATAGTCACTTTAGTGGTGTCTAAATGCTTATTACACTGTCTCATATCATCATATAGCTCCCAAGGCTGACATGATTCACTTGAGCTGACCTTTAAAGCAGAACATATTTTATATCCAGATTTATGGTTGTGGTCCCCTCTGCTTTCTAATATAGAATAGACCTGTCAAACTGAATGCAGCTCAGAGGATAATACACAGTGTTGAAATACAAAGCTCACCGTACACTTGTAATGCATTGGCTCCAATATTACAATATTGAGAAATATGCAGACACTTCACCAGTGTTGGTTCTGTTTGCAGATATGAACATTGTGGGCCATCATTTTGTTGGTGTATACTGTACAATCGTTTTCAAAAGTTTGTACCCCCTCTTTAAATCCTAGGTGTTTGTGTATAAAAATGATCATAGTGGGTCTTAGTATTAAGGAAATACAACCACAGATGAACAACAACATATAACTGACCAGGTGCTAGCAATCATCAGCACTTTAGTAATTAATCATCAGCAGGTGTGTAGACCTCTATAACAGCAGACGGTTTGGCAGTTTGCTGGTCTGGAGCATTCGGGTGTGTGTAACATCTGAAAGCCAAGAGGCTAACTCAATGCCAAGAGGGAAAGACACATTAATGGTCTTAGAGAAGCAATTGTTGTTGCACATCAATCTGGAAAGGGTTATAAAACAATTTCCAAACAATTTGGAGTTCATTGTTCTACAGTGTGAAAATTATTCACAAGTGAAAAACAGTTCAAGACAGTTGCTAATTTTCCCAGGAGTGGATGTGTCAGCACATTCACCCCAAGGTAAGACTGTGCAATGCTCAGAGAAATTGAAAAACAGGCAAAAAAATGTAAGAACTACATCTCAGACCCTAAAGGTCTCACTGGGCATGTTAAATGCTATAATTCATGACAGCACAATTAGAAAAAGACTGAATGGTTTGTTTGGAAGGGCTGCCAGGAGAAAGTCCCTTCTGTCTCTTCTGTCCTAAGGACAGGTGAGACCAAGGTGGAGTTGTTTGCAGTAGAAAACACCTCATATCTACTGTCAGGCACAGCAATGAATGGGTGATGAGTTCGGCTTGTTTTGCAGCCACAGGAACTGGGCACCTTGCAGTCAGTAAGTCAACCATGAACAGTTACCAGAGTACTCTACAGGCAAATGTGAGGCAGTCTCTCCCACAGCTAAAGCTTGAATAAATACACAATCGAATCGAATTGGGTCATGCAACAGGACAATGATCCGAAGAAAACACCACGATATCTACATCAGAATCCTAAAAAAGAAAAGAATCAAGTTTTTTGAATGGCACAGTCAAAGTTCACCCGGTAACACAACTGTAATGCTGTGGCCGGAACTTAAGGGATCGGTGCATAAGCGAATGCCAAAAAAATGTCAATGAATTGAAGCAATGTTGCAAAGAAGAAAAGACCAAAATTCCTCATAATGATGGGAAAGTTATAAAGGAAGCAATTCCTTCAGGGCTCTATAAGCTACTGAATCATGGGGGTAACCAGTATTGTACTAAAACACTAACAGCATCACCAGCAAAGCACCACCACACCATCACACCTCCTCCTCCGTGCTTCACAGTGGGAAACACACATTTAGGAACCATCTGTTCACCCTTTTTAGGTCTAATAAAGACATGGTGGTTTGAAAAAAACAAAAATTTGGACTCATCAATCCGAAGGACTCTTTTCCACTAATCTAATGTCTATTCATTGTGTTTCTTGGCCCAATCAAGTCTCTTCTGCATGTTGGCCTTCAGAAGTAATGGTTTCTTTGGTTCATTTCAACCATGAAGGCCTGACTCATGCAGTCTCCTCTGAACAGTGGAGGTTGAAATATGTTTGCCGCTTAAACTTTGAGAAGTATTTATAGGATCTAATCTGAGGTGCAAAATCGGTGGTTTCTGGACTGGTCATTCTAATAAACTTTATTCTCTGAATCAGAGGTAGATCTTGGCCTGGGACGGTCTTCATGAGAACCAGTTTCATCATTGCATTTGATGGTTTTGGTGCCTGTATTTGGGTGAGTACAATACTGGTTACCCCCATGATTCAATAGCTTGTAGATCATCTTTTAGCAGCAATAACTTTAAGGAATCGCTTGAGATTTTTCACCCTGACTGGCATTCATTTCTTAAACTAATGATGGACGGTCTTTTCTCTTTACTTATCTAAATGTTTCTTGCCATACTATGGATTTGTACTGTAGTTGCAGTAGCACTAATGGGGATGTTGACTCCGTACCCACCTTATTTCTACCCACCTTATGTCTCCAAATTCCCCTGATTCCAATCTGATCAAGAACCCATGGGATGCGTCAGGCGAACTAGTTCGATCTATGGAGGCACCACCTCACAACCCACAGCACACAAAGGATCCACTGTCAACGTCCTAGTGCCAGATCCCACAGCACACCCTCAGAGGCTCTGCAGAGTTTTATGTTAAGTGGTAATGTAGATCTGTTCCATTCACCTTTATATCAGCCATCTAGTGCCAAACCTTTTATCTAACAAATGCTATTACAATTCCTAGAAAAGTGCACACATTGATATGTGATGCCAGTATTGAGGTCAAATAAAGCTCTACTGTTAGAAAGCCCCATACAGTTTTAAGATCAAATTAACTGACTTGTTTTGATCATTCATTCATTCATTTTCTATACCGCTTAATCCTGTGTTCAGGGTCGCGGGGGACCTGGAGCCTATCCCAGGAGACTTCAGGCACTAGGCAGGGTACACCCTGGACAGGGTGCCAATCCATCGCAGGGCACACACACATACACACTACGGGCAATTTAGGAACGCCAATTAGCCTAACCTGCATATCTTTGGACTGTGGGAGGAAACCGGAGTACCCGGAGGAAACCCACCAAGCACGGGGAGAACATGCAAACTCCATGCACACAGACACGGGAATCGAACCCAGACCTTGGAGGTGCAAGGCGACAGTGCTAACCACTACACCACCGCGCCGCCCTTGTTTTGATCAGTTATTTATTATTATTATTATTATTATATTTCTAACTGAGTTAAACAACACTAAGTTGAATTCGTTCTGCCAATTTGCCCATTTATGAATTATCATTATTATTCATTATAATGGATAAACCATCAGCTGGAAATTCCTGATATTCATCATCAGTCTTTCTGTCTCTGTTTCCTTGAACATATAATTTTGGGGCATTTTATGATGGTATTGAAATATGGCCATTTTTTTTGGAGATTTTCTTGTATAAAGCTACTCCCGATTTTTTGGAACGAGATATTACTATTGAAAATCCCAGGCTTGGACGGAGAATAACTCTGTAATAATAAAAATATAAAATACAAAACAAAGCACACTGAAAAAACAACAACAAAAACAACAATAATAAAATAAGGCAATTCTATGTACTGTACAGACCTCATGGGCAGTGTAACATATAAACTCTTTTGATTGTTTTATTCAAAATTTCATTTCAGCCTCTCATCCCCAGGCTTATAGTTGTCTTATTTCCCATGAAAAAAATGATGAATCATACAACATTCACACAACCCTGACCTTGGGCTTTTCTAATGTCAATTAATCCCAAGAATATAAATATAAATATGCCTCCTGCAGAATAACATAACTGATGGCCTGTATCTACATGTGTATAACCAGGCATCATAATGGTGTAAATAAAAATGTAATAGTGTTTAAACACTCGCCATGCCATTCAAAGAGCAATGATATAGTCGTGATACCCATGTTGTTTTAGGTTTAACTATCTAATCCTAATAGAAACTACACTACAGGTTTTCATATGGTATAAAAGAGTACGATTGTAGCGGTGTACGTTTGCTATCCATCACTTGAGATCATGCTGAGTTTATGCGAGCTGAAATTGTTTGAAGGTGTTGTGCACATAAAGCAACGTTCAAGATATTTATTAGATTTTTTATCTTTCGTTTTAAATACTACGCAATTTTGATATAGCATTATGAAGGACAAGTTGTTGCTTCACTATACTCACTGTCAGAGCTTGATGTTGCTGATAGATGAGGGGGAACGAAAAGCCACACAAACTTGAGGTTAAATTCTGCCGTTTGGCTTAAGAGTCTGTCGAGGTCTGTTAGCTACTTATAAGGCAAACCATTTCTTATTGACCTTAAACTGTACTTATATTCACTAGTCTAATGCTGTACCAGAAATAAATTCACTTCCAACAGGAAAAAACCTAAAAGTATTAAAAAAAAATTTTAAGGGCCTATTCCAGCTAAAGAAAAAACCATACCTGTTCAAGATGGCTTCCCCATAATACTCGAAAGAACGAAACACACCCTTTGAAATCAAACACATCAACTCACTGACTATTTGCGGTGAGTGAATAAATGTGCTCATCTTTTTTTTTCCTGTAAAAGAATTTTAGTATCAAATTCCTGCTGATCTTGTAATCTGAACACTCACTTTAAGCACTGTATTGGTGTCTCAACAGGTTTATTGTAGTATTCTGTAAACTGTTGACGCCTCCTCTTGCCAGTCCTCTCAACATTTGTTTTGGAGAGCTGACCCGTGTTTGATATTGTGAGAGAATGGCTGGATAGTGAGAAAGGGTGTCTGAGTGGAGTGTTGCTGTCTATGGTGCCCTCCCACCTACTGATGGCTCGCTCCCGCTGGAGGACTTAAGGATGGCAGAACTCATGAGGTTTCAGCAGACAGTGAAGCTCTACAAATGCTTAAAAAGTTATGTGAAAATACAAGACTCTCTAGACACTGCATTCAACTGGATCATTTCCATTTTGCCTTCTTTTGATTTTTTTAATTAGCTTTTTTGTAAAAAAAAAAGAAAAAAAAGAAAAGAAAGAAAAACACTTAGCAGGATCAAACCTATCCTGCTTTTTTTTCTGTGCTTTAACATAGAAAACATGCTGTAACATAGAATAAAAAAAAGAAATGTTTTATTTTTCACATTTCAGAACAGTGAAACTCTTTTTTTGACATTTCAGATGGTTAGGAAATTGTTATCAGAGCACAGAATTAGCCTTGATACTCCACTCCTGGATCAAAGAGTGACTTGCTCAGGCGTCCAATGCAACACTGAACCTACAGTAGAGGTAACATCTGATTCTGTAACAATGAGGCCAATCTGGAAGTGTTAGGGTTAGGGTTAGGGTTAGCTCAGGGTTGTAACCAGTGGTGTCAAAAGTATTCACATTCATTACTTGAGTAGAAGTATAGATACTAGGGTTCAAAAATAATTCTTTAGAAGTTGAAGTATCAACCCAAGCTTTTTACTTAAGTAAAAGTGTAAAAGTACTGGTTTCAAAACTACTTAAAGTATAAAAGTAAAAGTACCGTGAGGGGCGACAAAAGCATTAAGGTCTCGCTTTCTGATCATGCGACCGGGGGGAGGGGGGTAAGGGGGGGGCGTTGTGCGTGTTCTTATCATGTGACCGGGGGGTTGCGCGTTCTGATCATAAAAATTGAGTAACGAGGCTATTTTTAAAATGTAAGGAGTAGAAAGTACAGATAATTGCTTAAAAATGTAAGGAGTAGAAGTAAAAAGTCGGCTGAAAAATAATTACTCCAGTAAAGTATAGATACCCAAAATTTCTACTTAAGTAAGGTAACAAAGTATTTGTACTTCGTTACTTGACACCTCTGGTTGTAACTGAGTTAGAGCCAGGGTTACAAACAACACCCAGGCACCATTTGCTCTGCCAATTTGCCCATTTATGAATTGGTTAATCCATATAGTTTAGGCAGAGGCAGATAGTGATGGCCAGAGATGGCTCCTGCCATGTCATGGTGACATAACCAGTGCCCACATTTGAGGTTCAAAACTGCTCTTTAAAAAACCAACATCACGGGTGGTTTGTCCAGTTCTTTTATACAGTCTTTGGTAAGTAATAATCTGTAAAAGCATCATGGATTTTCTGGCTACAAGGCAAATACAGTAAAAGTCTCATAATAATGCCCTCGGTTTAGTATGCTATCTTCCTTATGGTAGCAGCTCATTTATATGGTCTTATTCACATACGTGATGGAGTTCTGCAAAGTCTACAGAATGGATTTTCAGCATTTTAAGGAAAATGTATTACTGTTGCTTTGGGTAGATTTTGGAATTATTAGAACCAGCATTGTGTCCTCCCTCACAGTTTATACTTTTAATAACTTGTTTTTTTTATGTAAAGTTTAAATTAACTTCAAATAACTAATTTTTTATGTTGTTTTTTTAAGATTGTTTAAGGATTAACCTCCAACCTAAGACAGCTTCACATGATACAGTAAAATACATTTCTGTGTGGCCTAGGGCTGCAACAACTAATCGATAAAATCGATAATTATCGATAATGAAATTCGTTGTCAACGAATGCCGTTATCAATTAGTTGGGCACAGATACACAGTCGCTCGCGCAATGGAGGTTACAGAAGCGTTTGCAGGAAAAAGCGCGCGCCCCAAGTCCTCCAAGGTATGGGAGCAATTTACATTAAACACCTCTTATCGGGCGTTAAAATCGAGCGGATTTCAGCCGTTCGTAGTGTCTGGTGAGCGCCGAGGGTTTTCTACACATGTGGGAGCCGCTAGCGACGGGGAGGAATTGGCCACGACTAAAAAAAAAAAAATGGAATCAGTGAGAGAGTTCACACGGGCTTTGGTGACGTGTGTTTGTCCGGCTGCGCAGTTATACGGTGTCAAAAAGAAAAAAAACGTTGCATGCAGCTTTTTCTTGGTGTTGAATGTTTAATAAAATGACCATCACGATATAGAGAGCATGAACGTGACGTATTTATTGTTAACGTCAAGCCACCAACATGACCAACAACTTGAGTGAGTGAAAAACAGGGAGGGGCGGGGGAGGGGAGGGCCCCTTTCTTAAAGAGCACAACACACCTAAAGTGCAACGCATCAAGATCATTAATTACAACAAGCTCAGAGAGATTATTCACTGTAATGATCTACACTTGCCGCTCAAATCCCAACGAACACAAGGAAAACACTTCTAGTTCGTTTTCTTCGCGTTCATTTTATGCTCCGGAGGACCGGATATATCCCATGATTCTACACGCTGTACAGAGGGAAATGCGGAAAAAGGGCAAAATAAACAGAGTGAACCCAGTAGCCGGGTTTTTTTCTCTCCCTACGTCGCCGTATTACGAGAATGTTTAAAACAATAAGATTAATGTCTAGTGTAGCAAAATGGTCTATATATCTATCTATCTATCTGTCTATATATATATATATAATATATATTCTTTTTTTAATTATTATTATTGAGACAACCAACAAGTATAAAATACACGAGAGGATTGAAATAATGTATAAACCGAAGTCTAGAAGTCTATTATTCTTCTTAAGTTGAATTAATTTAAGAGAATTTAAAATTGAGGTCATTCTTAATAACTGAACTTAGTCAGTATATTTTTTAAACTATATACTGTCAACTTGCCGTCTGCAATTTTTGTTAAAAACAAAAATGTTGATTTACATAAAATAAGGTTTAAATGTCAAAATTAAAGATCCTTAATCTCTATACAGTATGTGGCTTTTGCATTTTTGAAAGTTTACTTTTATACATAAATAATACCCTGATTTATGGTTATATATAGTTAAGCAAAACATCAAATCTAAGCGTTCCGTTTTATCCGATTAATCGAAAAACTAATCGTCCAACTAATCGATTATGAAAATAATCGTTAGTTGCAGCCCTAGTGTGGCCATTATTTTGTACTTGATCCTGAAATAAAGGAGCCCAATGATAAGCAAAGCTGCAGTACTTATGAAGATGCTGTATAAATGTAAGACACGGTATCCATGCCCTAACTGTAAGGATTACAAGAAGATCAGGGAAATTAGATCTCTGAGTCCTTCGAGAACATGCTGAGACTGGAGGAGCTTTATTAAGGACCTTTCATGCTATTATAGTTACTAACCCCACAGTAATCTTCAATCCTTAATCTAAAACTAACCTTGACCGTACCCTTAAGCATAGGGGGTGTTTTAATAGTCATTTTTTTGGAAGAGAAGCTTCTAGCTCTTGATATACCATTCCGTAAAACTGTTAATGTTGTACCATGCACTCTTTACAAAAAAAATAAAATACTTTGTCTGAAATTCCTGCCTATTCTCTGTATAATGTATTATTACACTGTAGCCTTGTCTGAATTCAAGATAATTTCAATTTGTTTATCTAATGACTGGTCATGAGGCATTTCTGGAGCACTCACTATTACAGTAAGTGTTGTCTGGAGTTACTTCTTTTTTTCTATCCAGTGGTCTATAGTGCCCTCCACTAAACAATCCACCTTCGGAAAAATCCACCTTTTATTGAAATAGCTTCATCTCACAACTGAAAAATAGAGGAAAAAGTCTCTAATCAAGAAAACTAAATATTTTCAAGGACTCACATGTGCCACAAGTATCACCACCCGCATTTAATAGTATAATACATTTAACTCTGCCGTGTTCTGTTCTTAGGTCACATTCCTTAATGCACTCAAATTTTTTTTGCCACAGACTGTTCCTCCCCTTCGCACAAAAGAAGCTCTACAAACTCCTCCCTGAGAGAGTTGCTTTGGACCAAAAAAGACAAGAAAACTGGGGTGTGCTGACCTTCTGCAAATTCATACCAGCTTCTGAGTCACAAGTGAACAGAAACAGCTTTCTCTGACTTCCTGCAGAAGTTTATCATGAAACATCTCTCACAAACATCCAGCAGTTGTTTCTGCTGTGCTCATGGCTCAAATTCCTCATTAACATCTGCAGCTTCAAACCGTGCTCTAAGAACTTCATCGACAGAATTAATGCGGTACAACCTCCCTTTGACAAATAAAAAAAAGCTCTGAGTCTTCTTTTATACAGTAACATTTAAGGTCCCAGGCTCTCTCAGCCCATGGGGCTCAGGTCAGCGAACTGAGATGGTCATGGCAGAAGCATGATTCTGTAATCAGCTAATATATTTTTTTTCTGTCAATTCTGTCAAAGCATATGCTTTGGATTATTGTCCTGCTTGAAGATTCATGATGACCCAATTTTAGTTTCCTGGCAGATTATTATTATAGATTCCTCAGATTATTGTCTAACACAGGGGTGCTGAAATATACATTTGAAAGGTCCACTTACCAAATTTCTATTCAGTCCGAGGTCCGGAAAAATGACAGTCTAATTTAAAATAGAGAACTACAAAAATATTCAAACCCAAAATGACATGGTAGTCCTTTTAATGTGAAAGGTGACATCATCTTTGTGCCACCAGTTGTTCGAACTTGGGCATAAAAGGTGTGAGGACCAGGTGGAGGCACTGATGTAAATGTTCATTGGTGATGGAGCTGCGATATGTGTTTTGCTCATAGTTGAAACGGCAGATTCATAGCAGTACGTTGAGGAAAACATTGTGAGAATTTGAAGGGCCATTTTCTGCAGGATAGAAACACCTGCTGCAGTAACCATCTTTGTCCAGAAGGTGAGAAGGTGAGCACTTTTGATTGCTAGTTGATCGCGCAGAAACACAGTTGCGCACTTCATTGAGAACTCATTTGGATTATGATTAAATTAGCATGTTTGTTTTGGCGTCGGTCCAGATTTAACCGTATTTGGGTCTGGATGCGGACCGCAGTCCGCCTATTGAGTACACCGGATCTAACACATTCTGATATATCATGCAGTATATAATGCCATGGACCCTGACAATGTTTACAGAGCCTTTCGGAGGAATAACAGTTCCAGATCATCATCATAGAACCTCCACCACATTCTACTGGTGGTTGATTCTTTTAATCATAGTCATGTTTCTTTTCATGCCAAACTATCTTTAATTGTTTATTTCCAAAAAGCTACATTTTTGTTTCACCAGACCATAGCACATGCTTCCAGAGATATTAATATTTAGTGTAATGACAGTTGCTTACATTTGAGGTACACCGACAGAAAAAGCTTTTTTTCTGGCATACTGTACCGTTCAAATAATCTTCTGGCATGGAGGTGATACCTGATGGTGGCTTTCAACACAGTAATTCACCAACAGTGATCATTGAGAATTTTTTATTTTATTTATTCATTTATCCATTTATTTACTTATCTATTTTTTAATACATTTTATTTCTAGTTTCTATATATATTTTTTTAAAAACCTGCATATTTGCTCTACAGTCTTAAATACAGACTTGTTACTTTTCACAATCACACAATTAATTTCACATTATTTAAATTATCTAAACATAAGCTTTAAACTGTCACTCACACCATTATATGACCTAAGCTCCACCCCACTTGAGAAGGACAGGAACACAGAAACAATTTCTATCCACCCTTGTTTACAGAAATGACTGGCAGGTCATTATGAAAGCACTGATTAGTTGGAGATCAAAGTGTTGACAGTTACCTGGGCAACAATCCCGCCCCAATAGGTCTCTGGGTTACGGATTCTTCTGGCTCATCTTTCAAATGTCTAGAATAGACACACCTGTTAAGGTCAAATTAGAAGTAATCTATATAGTTACCTAGGTAACATACTGTGCGAAAGTGTTTTGAACGTTTGGTTTAGTGCTAATTAATACATTTTAATTAATTTCAAATTATGCCTAATTAATGTCAAATCATGCCGCTAGTCACGACAAGTCCATGGCCTCGTTTCCATTAGCTTCAGTAACTTAATAATCGCTCAGCTATTTTCTCAGCTATTATTTGCCTTCATGTGTGTCAGACATCATTTTAGATTTCTGCAGAAAACAAATCTCTACTTGACTTCATGCACTCATGTTATTAACAGCATAACATAAAGTATTTTAAATTGTGTTTATATTTTAGAATACTGATTATAAGTTTTTCCAGAAAAAATCTGTTTCTTTGTGGAGTACTTGTGCTTTTGTTCTTAAAGTATATTTTATAGCACATTTTTAGTCCTTGTACTTCAATAAAAACACGAGGTTGTACTTCTACTTGTAGTAGAGTCCATTTTTAGGCAAGTACTTGTACTTTTATCTGAGTCTTGAGTTTGTGTACTTCTGCCAACTGTCATGTTCATTATAATTTCCAAGGTGTCATTAATTGTGATGTGTTTTTGTTGAAAATAATAATTGATCAATGAGGGATTTCGCTTTCTCTGTATACATTTATTTTAATTATGTGTTGGATTGTGTCTCATCAGTTTAGACGAAGCTAACCCCTTCAAAATTAAGGGCTGCTAAGACTTTTGGAGGACACAATATTTCATGACAACATAAAAAGTCGCAAACACCCTTGGCGTAGTAACACCCATCTAAAAGAAATATTTTGTTAAAAATACTAATAAAAAAAAGTTGTAGGACATTCTCATCTGAATTATGTGCAATTTATAAACATAAGAATTATTCATTCATTCATTCATTTTCTATACCGCTCTATCCTGTGTTCAGGGTCGCGGGGGACCTGGAGCCTATCCCAGGAGACTTCGGGCACTAGGCAGGGTACACCCTGGACAGTGTGCCAATCCATCGCAGGGCACACACACATACACACTCTCACACACCCAATCACACACTACGGGCAATTTAGGAACGCTAATTAGCCTAACCTGCATATCTTTGGACTGTGGGAGGAAACCGGAGTACCCGGAGGAAACCCACCAAGCACGGGGAGAACATGCAAACTCCATGCACACAGAGACGAGAATCGAGCCTGGCCGGGGAATCGAACCCAGACCCTGGAGGTGCAAGGCGACAGTGCTAACCACTACACCACCGCGCCGCCCATAAGAATTAGTTTTTGGTAAATGTCAAAATGTTGTCAATTAAAAATCCAGTTGTATATGTTGGGATAATCTGCACATCTGCACAAGCTGACTTACCGAAAAATGGCTAAAATTTCCTCTTTTAATTCACTTCTAATGTTTAATGCCATCTTTAAACTTGATGCCGCCCCTCCTACCTGAATCTATTGTTACCAAACTACAGTACATACATTACTCCAGAATAAAGAGATTTGGTTTCAAGTTGGAGCTGTGGCTGTTTTTATTTTCGCATATGTTTATAGATTCCTGATAGAGAGTCAGAAATCACTTAATCTAAAAGCAACTATCAGTGCATTCCTTTTTCTTTCAGGCAAAAGAGCACCAACATTTAAACATAACAGAATGGTCACCCTAATGAACAGCGTGGTCACGCTATAATGTGACCAAAGTGGACATTCCATTTTCGTGCACTTGGTTAACCTCAGTCTCAGACCTCAACACACTTTGTTTCACTTATTCAATATATGATCTTTACAATTGTTTTTGCACTCTGATCTAGAGATCTTTTTCTAGCCCTGTGTAACGGGTTCGGCCCTAAGTGCACGGGCGACACCATGAAACACGGACACGAGGCGAGGTCTTACAGGAAAAAGGGTAATTTATTTAGAAAAATGGGGAAGGAAAGGGTTAAAGGCTCTCTGCGGTCTTTTCCACTTCGGCGGCAGGGATGCGAAGGCGGGCTCTACGCGGAAGTGAAGGTGCCGGGGGAGCTCGCACAGCTCGTTCACGTGCTCCTCTCGCGGGGATCAAAGGCGCCCCCCTTTTTTAAGTCTCTGGGGCGCATCACATCACCCCGCTCTTGTGCCGCTGTCTCTCATAAAATCCACCGCGTCGCAAAGTCCAGCTTCCCAACAGTCAGACCCCGAGCTACACTCCCCGCTGTGTTTTATAGCGCCGGGATCATTAGTGGCGATAGCTCATGGGTCGTTGCCTGATTCTGCAGCCCTGCTACTGTACTTCACATACCTAAAGGGGGGGGGAGGCCGCCTAACTAGTGAGCGAGGAGCGATATCAATTTGGACGCACGCCCATCACAGGCACACGCCGTGACACTCTGTAAGTAAGCTAAGCTAGCAAAGCTAGCGGGCATAAATAGGTTATGTTTAGGAAAATGGTATCGGATCGGTACATGGACTCAAATACTCGCCGATTCCGATGCCGGATTTTTTTGGGTATCGGTAGCATTTCCGATATCAGGATCGGAATCGGAACAACCCTACTCTGATTTCACAAAGTGATTCAGAACAGGATTTACCAGCTATTTTTTTTTTTGCTTTAGAAATACAGTACTGTGCAAAAGTCTTGAGATACCTCATTTCTTCATACGTACTGTACCTCTCAACTCTCACCCCATTTCTCCTACGTTTCCCTATAATGGCATGCCCAGTTTCAAATGTTCACTCTTCCACCATACTGTACTGTACTTTGGTTGTCATTCATGAGGCTTATCTCATTTGAAATCTAAGACAGAACATTGGACATCATGGATTACCAATCTGGATTTTTGATCAAGTGTTTGTTTCAGGTCTTACATTCATACTGTATGTTCCACACAATTGAACATAACAATAAATAGATTATAAACATGTTTTTCTTGACTACCTAAATCTTGGTCAGTCATGCCAACTTGTATTTGTATAATAATAGAATAACATACATTGTGCATATTTGGTGTTATGATGCTTCACATCAATCCTATTTCTCTCTAACAGCACATCCTAAGTATTCTAATCCTCTAAATGATCAGCCATATCATTAAAACCACCTGCATACTGCTGTGTAGGTCTCACTTGTGCTCAAAAAACAGCTCTGATTCTTAACGTAATAGACACCACAGACTGAAGGTGTGCTGTGGTATCTGGCACCAAACATTAGCAGTAGATCCTTTAAATCACATGACCTTGCAATTTTGCAGGGTGCAATGTTTCGGTGGTTTGTGTCAAAGTAACATTCACATGAATGCAAGCATCCAAGGCTTCACAGAGGAACTTTTCATCAAGCATCATGCTGCCTCCACTGGCTTGCCTTCTGGCTTTCCCACATTAAGGATACTACTACCACTCAGTCGGGAGGGCCGAAGACTATCATGTGTTTCCTCTGAACCACGTGATGCCAGTCGACCGCATCTGTTGTATCATGGACTGCTCGCTCATGCACCATTGGGGGCGACGTAACACACTCGGAGGACAGCGCTATCCGCTCCTTCAGCTTGTGTGAGCTCACAGATTGGCTGTAGAGCCATGATTAATGAGGGGGCACTAAGTACCTCTCACCCCTTTCCTCCGAGAGAGCTCGGCCAATCAGCTCTCTCTAGACCTCCAGCTGCGAGAGGTTAGAGCATCATCGAACTCGCAATCGCGAGCACTTTACCACTGCCACTCGGATGCCCATGATCTGTACTTTTAAGATAAAGTTCATACATATATTTGTAAAAATTGTATACTTTACTTTAAAGATTATTAGCTACTAGTATGGGATGGATGGATATATTAAGAATTTATAGAAACGAATAATTGTAGGAATTGTGTCTGACTTTTTAATTATTTCACTGTGAACTGAGAATTTTGATTCAAGTGTATACACAAGGATCATTATCTTACGAAGTTGTCTATTACATTTACATTTCCACAGCCACTTCTATGACTATAATTATTAATTAACATAATCTTTTGCAAAATGATTGCACCAATTATTTAAGGTTTTTTTATTAAGCTGTAACAAACAAACAAATAAAATGTAAAATTCGTCTCTCTCTCTCTCTCTCTCTCTCTCTCTCTCTCTCGTGTGCCAATGCTTGCTTAATTTTGAACACTATCACGCAAAACCTACTGTATATCAAACCTGAGACATGGGTCTACTGCCTTGTTCAAAGATTAAAATGAGGCAAATGGTCAGCCCCCTTTTGGTCATTAATTTTGCACAATAAATACATAAATAGGTTATTTGTTATTTAACCTGAAAAATGTAACTTGTAGCCTGTATGCAGATGCAGGTAAGTAAACTCCACCTGGGCTTAATTATCAAAAACCTGGCTAGTCAACCATTCTTTTTTTAATTACAGGTCAACTTGTAAACAGATTAGCTAGCAACGTTCTTCAACTTCAATATGGGTTTCAGAATGCTGTTCAGACATTCTTTGTTAATTATTCATAACTGAAATGGAATTTACATTTACAATTATGGCATTTGCCAGTCGCCCTTTTATCTTATTATACAGAGTCATGAACCTTGTCCAATGGGAGCTTGGTGGTGCTTGTGTTTGCATCTGTGACCTTTTGTTCAGTAGTTCAACATCTTTACCACTAAGCTACCCCAGTCACTACTGTACATGTTCCTCCAGTACATGGTATAATTTCTATAAAAGCTTATACAGCTAACTTAATATACATATATAATAAATTAGATTAAAACATTCATTGTTTAGATGATGAAGTTTTATTTTATTTTTTTACATTTATGGAAGGATACAAAAACTATTATTAAAACGACACGACTGCAATAAGGCCTGGTTATAGTGTATTTAAACATTCTGAAGAATATTATTGGTGAATATTATTCTGTGATTTTAAATAACACCAGAGTTTTGTTCATATTTTAAAGCAGAATCCTTCACCTATGACACGTGGCAGCTGGTGAAACTGTCTAATTTGTCTTTATTGATGAGGTGACTGTCAAAACAAGTGAATTGTGACGTACAGCATCTCAGTGGAGCTTGAAGGAGGACACCAACATAAAACATGATATACAGTAATACAGTATACTGTGTATACATTTATTGATTGATTATTGATTCTTTGCACATTGTGTCCATTCAGGGGAAAAGTCAACATCCTCGAAAATCCGCTCGAAAATCTACAACACGACAACTTGGGAAAAAATGATGTTGATCAAAAATAATAACTCCCTTCAAATATGGTCCCTAGCTCGTCCAAACTCACTCCATGAATGCGCTGCATTTTAAAGTGCAGATGGGGTGAATCAGCAAAAAAATACCTTCGTGTCTCTCTCTCTCTCTCTCTCTCTCTCTCTCTCTCTCGTGTGCCAATGCTTGCTAAATTGTGAACACTATCACACAAAACCTATATCAAACCTGAGGAATACTGTAGGTCTAGTGCATTGTTCAAAGATTAAAATGAGGCATATAGTCAGCTCCATTCTGGTCATTAATTTTGCACTGTAGCTGATTTTCACACACACAAAAAAAGACCTGCTAAACCACTTTGGAAAAACTGCTAGCCTGATGCCAATTTTTGAAATACACAGGCCACACGTTCAAACCTTCCTCCAAACCTCTAGCACATAAGGTTTCTGGGATTTAATTATCAGAACCAGGGGACTGCCACTGCTAATTACGTTAATGCAAAATATCAGGTTACATTCTGTCTGTCTGTGAGTTTGCCATGTGCCATGCAGGGGGAGGGGTGCTACATAGAGTAAAGTACTAGGATGTTTAAATCTAGAGAACAATGTGGGCTATAGGAAGTTGCCCTTTTTACTGTTTTGCCCAGGAAAAGTGCATTGTTGGAGACCTACTTTACAATTTCTCTCACAATTGTATGTAGTTGAAATAATGCACAAAGTAAAATTATTAATTAAATTATTTTCTCTTTTTATGTCTTTTTAATTTTATCTGATTAAGACAAGTTTCAGGAAATATGGTAAAAACACTAATTGGAGTGTAGCTACTGTGATTTAATTATGGGTAATACTGTATAAATAACCCATGATAAAATCACTGTAACATGCTCCGAGTGACTTCTCGTTTTTATAAAACGGTCGACAAAAATGTAGGATAATATCCACGATTCAATAAATCATTGCATTTATTATGAATAGTGCTCGCAATAAACATGCATTGGTATGGACATCTTGGATTCAATGCTATGACACTTTTCAGTTTTGAAAACATGCAGTATTTGGATTTCTGGTATCACCATTTACAGTAAAAAGTGAAAGAGAATATTTCTCAAACGGCACATCACAATGAATGTCTGCCGTAAGTCATTTTCAACAAAACATCGTTAAAAACAAATGAAAAAACACTTATTTTGAGCATTGCTTAACAGCTCAATAGAAAGTAAACTGTGATGACCATTGTACCAAATATTTTTTTTTTAAATTATTGTTATTACTCAGATAGAAACTCAGATAGGTCGCGGGGGGCCAATCAATCAAACGGCACACGCACACACACATCATGGGCAATTTGGGGAACGCCAATTAGCCTAATCTGCAGAAGAAAACGGGTTCTAAAAATATGTTTAATCAAAATCACATGCAGATCACAGATGACTTGTTACATATGTTCGCAAATATCATCCCAAACAGAAGACAGGAGGGTGTCGCTCTAAACAATCACTTGATCCAGTCTGTCACTGATGCAGTAGTCTGCATGAATCTACTATACAGTTTTGGCCAGAAATAAATCAACACCAGCCTCACCTCCTTATACTACTGTATCTAGTGTGTTTTGCGTAAGCACATTAGTGGTGCTGTTGAGCTCAGTTCCACAAAAGTCCAAAACAATCTTCTTTAAGACATTTGTTAACAGGAAGTCATTTTAGGTAGACACCAGCAATGTCATGTCACATTGATGTCTTTTCAGTTACCAGCTGATACTAACCTTGCTTTTCTAACCACCTTTAGCATCTTTTTTATTCTCTAACCAGCTTTTGGATCCACTCATCTTATATTGTACATCGGCGTTAACATTTTGTTTTCACCTTGTGTTTTGTAATTACAAACCGGACTCCAAAAAAGTTGGGACACTAAACAAATTGTGAATAAAAACTGAATGCAATGATGTGGAGATGGCAAATGTCAATATTTTATTCAGAATAGAACATAAATCATGGAACAAAAGTTTAAACTGAGAAAATGTATCATTTTAAGGGAAAAATATGTTGATTCCAAATTTCACGGTGTCAACAAATCCCAAAAAAGTTGGGACAAGTAGCAATAAGAGGCTGGAAAAAGTAAATTTGAGCATAACGAAGAGCTGGAAGACCAATTAACAGTAATTAGGTTAATTGGCAACATGATTGGGTATAAAAAGAGCTTCTCAGAGTGGCAGTGTCTCTCAGAAGCCAAGATGGGTAGAGGATCACCAATTCCCACAATGTTGCGCAGAAAGATAGTGGAGCAATATCAGAAAGGTGTTACCCAGCGAACAATTGCAAAGACTTTGCAGTTATCATCATCAACTGTGCATAATATCATCCGAAGATTCAGAGAATCTGGAACAATCTCTGTGCGTAAGGGTCAAGGGCGTAAAACCATACTGGATGCCCGTGATCTCCGGGCCCTTAAACGACACTGCACCACAAACAGGAATGCTACTGTAAAGGAAATCACAGAATGGGCTCAGGAATACTTCCAGAAACCATCGTCAGTGAACACAATCCACCGTGCCATCCGCCGTCGCCAGCTGAAACTCTACAGTGCAAAGAAGAAGCCATTTCTAAGCAAGATCCACAAGCACAGGCGTTTTCATTGGGCCAGGGATCATTTAAAATGGAGTGTGGCAAAATGGAAGACTGTTCTGTGGTCAGACGAGTCACGATTCGAAGTTCTTGTTGGAAATGTGGGACGCCATGTCATCCGGACCAAAGAGGACAAGGACAACCCAAGTTGTTATCAACGCTCAGTTCAGAAGCCTGCATCTCTGATGGTATGGGGTTGCATGAGTGCGTGTGGCATGGGCAGCTTGCATGTCTGGAAAGGCACCATCAATGCAGAAAAATATATTCAGCTTCTAGAACAACATATGCTCCCATCCAGACGTCATCTCTTTCAGGGAAGAACCTGCATTTTTCAACAAGATAATGCCAGACCACATTCTGCATCAATCACAACATCATGGCTGCGTAGGAGAAGGATCCGGGTACTGAAATGGCCAGTCTGCAGTCCAGATCTTTCCCCTATAGAGAACATTTGGCGCATCATAAAGAGGAAGGTGCGACAAAGAAGGCCCAAGACGATTGAACAGTTAGAGGCCTGTATTAGACAAGAATGGGAGAGCATTCCTATTTCTAAACTTGAGAAACTGGTCTCCTCGGTCCCCAGACGTCTGTTGAGTGTTGTAAGAAGAAGGGGAGATGCCACACAGTGGTGAAAATGGCCTTGTCCCAACTTTTTTGGGATTTGTTGACACCATGACATTTTGATTCACCATATTTTTCCCTTAAAATGATACATTTTCTCAGTTTAAACTTTTGTTCCGTGATTTATGTTCTATTCGGAATAAAATATTGACATTTGCCATCTCCACATCATTGCATTCAGTTTTTATTCACAATTTGTTTAGTGTCCCAACTTTTTTGGAATCCGGTTTGTATTTATTTCCGTTTAAAAAGCTTATGGTTGCAAACTTTTACACTTATCAGACGTTAATATTTTATTTCAAAACCAGCAACTATTGCCGCTTTATACATTTAAAAATGAACCATACACAATTTCTCCTTTATCCTAAACATAAGAGTTGAATTGAGACACATTTTATGTCTGAAGTGTACTTCTTTCATTTTGAAGAATTCAGATTTTGTCTAACAATTTAATCGTGTAAAACAATTGAATTATCGCACGGGCACCTCAAACTGTGTCCCAGTTGTTCAGAGTTTTAAACAGAATCGCTTTCTAACACAGCATGACACACTGTTGCATAGGCCAACACTGTAGTAACGGCCATCTTGGATTCTACACTCTCACTCCTCACACTCTGCTAAGCATTTGTATGATTTTCACAAGCTTAGCACAAGCCATTTCCATTCCATTCCAAGATGGTGACAGTATGTGTGAGGGTAAATGTGGAGGGGGGGAAAAAAAAACAATGGCTGGAAATATAATAATGTTGAACCTTAAAATACTTCATGCAAGTTCTTGCACCATGACGATATCAGCATATTTGGATATGCTAATAAATTGGACTTATCTTAATTCTTGTCTTGTCTGGCTAAACTGATATCCAGATTCATACTGACATTGAAAAAGTCGGTATTTAAAAGACTTTTTCTTCCTGTGTGTGTTGAGTGCCTGCATGTGTGTGAGACTGTTAATTAGTACGGCAGAGACATTTTTCTCCCACCCCGCCCTCAGTGCTCTGGCTGCTCGCGTAGTGGAGTGCTGGTGTGATAAATGCTAGCCTGACAGATCAATCTAGTCGAAGCATAACAGTCGCAGTGGACTTCTTCCTCCAGTCACGTGCACCCAAAACATTTGATCTCATTGGTGAAGAACTGAAAAGAATTTATACCAAGCAGCGCTGCGTTTACTGGGAAAGGCATTGATGCAGAAGAAGAACTCTCTAAAGGATTGTCCACATGGGTTAGCATCGGACCTGAATACAAAGAGCTGCAGGTAGATCCTTAGGTGATAATTACACACACTAACTCATACACGCATATATACTGTATATACAAACATACATACAGTACATATATACATGCATACAGTAGATGCATATTTATATGTAATGTGTGTGCGTGTGTGTATGCAGAGAAAATAGGTGAGATAGTTTGTATTGAAAGAGGATCAACCAAACAATAATGTCAGAGGTTCTCTGTTGCTTTCAGAGCAGCTGAATACATAAAGCATGCAAACAGAGCAGAGGCATTAGGTGCACTGCTCACACTGCAGCCTCGAATGTAAATGACATCAGCTTCAAAAGCTTAAACCATGCTCTCGAGTCTCAGAAGAGCCGTGCGCTTACTTAACCAATCATCTCTAGGTCCCCCGTTGACCCCCTCCTCCTCCTGCATCTCGTCCTGCATCTCCTCCTGACTGAATGAATCTCAGACTAATGCAGCTGCAGCACTCTCCACAAACCGGTCTGTGCATGCCTGGATAATGCGTCTGTGCTGTGTCTCCTCAGATTTCACTGTGATAATGGAAGTAACCCAAACGCTCTTTACCTTGCGCCTGCGGTCCTTCGAGCGGTTCCTCTTCTTGATCTTCTCCTCCTCCTTCTCCCTCTGCTCCTGGGCCGCGGCCTCGGCTAGGTCCTTGTTCTTGCGGATCTGCTTGGCGGCTTGCGCCATGGTGCTGCTGTGCCAGTGTGCTTCAGTATGGTTGTGCCAGTCCTTGGGCCAGTGCCTGCACCAGTTCCTGCAGGTGCCAGGTCAGGAGAGATGGGAGCGTTAAGCCCCTGGGAGGGAGTGCCTTCTGAGGTGACCGGTCCCAGGCAGCACGCCGCAAAAAAGAGCTGCTGCTGATGCTGCCGTTGCCGCCGCCTCCTGCCTCTCATCCGCACAAGAGCCTTCCCCTCCCCCTCCCCTCTCTCTCTTTTATACACACACACACACACTGTCGCTCTCTTGCTCTGTCTCTCTCCCTCGCTCTCTTTCGCTCTCACGCTTGCTCTCTAACAGCATACACCAGTCAGTCACGCAGTCTCAAGAACGACACTGTGAGGATGAATCCTGCAGCATCTCTCTCTCTCTCTCTCTCTCTTTCTCACTCTGGTATTCCTTTTATTATTTCCCCAGCAATCATTTATTCACAGCTCAAACATATATACAATATACATACTAAATTTACTGCACTTGATTTAAACCCAGCTTGTTTTTAACATTAGTAACACAGATGAATTCAAATCAGGATTTCCATTTTTACTCGAACCCTTTACATCTCAGCTTTTAAATTGGCTTTCAACTATACAATGTAACAGCCCGTTTTTACAGGCACAAAAAAAACCACACATTTGAAAAAAATTTATTGATCGTGAGTTGAGATCTGAGGTCTAAGAATGAAAAATATAACAGCAGTAAACAAAATTCTGGTACTTGCAGGATTTTTGTAATTCAAATCCTTTATCAAAAGACTTGAAATGAAATTTGCTGGACAGAAAAATATCCTTATTAATTTAGGTTCACTTGTGGATGAGAATGTATGTGTTTATCTCAGCATGATTTCTGAACACGCCTGTATCGAGCTCATTGATGACATGAGCAAAATGTACTGTAGTCATCATCTTTAAACAAAGCTACAGTGGTGTGAAAAACTATTTGCTCCCCTCCTGATTTCTTATTCTTTTGCATGTTTGTCACACAAAATGTTTCTGATCATCAAACACATTTAACTATTAGTCAAAGATAACACAAGTAAACACAAAATGCAGTTTTTAAATGAGGGGTTTTATTATTTAGGGAGAAAAAAAATCCAAACCTACATGGCCCTGTGTGAAAAAGTAATTGCCCCCTGAACCTAATAACTGGTTGGGCCACCCTTAGCAGCAATAACTGCAATCAAGCGTTTGCGATAACTTGCAACGAGTCTTTTACAGCGCTCTGGAGGAATTTTGGCCCACTCATCTTTGCAGAATTGTTGTAATTCAGCTTTATTTGAGGGTTTTCTAGCATGAACCGCCTTTTTAAGGTCATGCCACAACATCTCAATAGGATTCAGGTCAGGACTTTGACTAGGCCACTCCAATGTCTTCATTTTGTTTTTCTTCAGCCATTCAGAGGTGGATTTGCTGGTGTGTTTTGGGTCATTGTCCTGCTGCAGCACCCAAGATCGCTTCAGCTTGAGTTGATGAACAGATGGCTGGACATTCTCCTTCAGGATTTTTTGGTAGACAGTAGAATTCATGGTTCCATCTATCACAGCAAGCCTTCCAGGTCCTGAAGCAGCAAAACAACCCCAGACCATCACACTACCACCACCATATTTTACTGTTGGTATGATGTTCTTTTTCTGAAATGCTGTTACTTTTTTACGCCAGATGTAACGGGACACGCACCTTCCAAAAAGTTCAACTTTTGTCTCGTCGGTCCACAAGGTATTTTCCCAAAAGTCTTGGCAATCATTGAGATGTTTTTTAGCAAAATTGAGACGAGCCTTAATGTTCTTTTTGCTTAAAAGTGGTTTGCGCCTTGGAAATCTGCCATGCAGGCCGTTTTTGCCCCGTCTCTTTCTTATGGTGGAGTCGTGAACACTGACCTTAATTGAGGCAAGTGAGGCCTGCAGTTCTTTAGATGTTGTCCTGGGGTCTTTTGTGGCCTCTCGGATGAGTCGTCTCTGCGCTCTTGGGGTAATTTTGGTCGGCCGGCCACTCCTGGGAAGGTTCACCACTGTTCCATGTTTTTGCCATTTGTGGATAATGGCTCTCACTGTGGTTCGCTGGAGTCCCAAAGCTTTAGAAATGGCTTTATAACCTTTACCAGACTGATAGATCTCAATTACTTTTGTTCTCATTTGTTCCTGAATTTCTTTGGATCTTGGCATGATGTCTAGCTTTTGAGGTGCTTTTGGTCTACTTCTCTGTGTCAGGTAGCTCCTATTTAAGTGATTTCTTGATTGAAACAGGTGTGGCAGTAATCAGGCCTGGGGGTGACTACAGAAATTGAACTCAGGTGTGATAAACCACAGTTAAGTTATTTTTTAACAAGGGGGGCAATCACTTTTTCACACAGGGCCATGTAGATTTGGAGGGTTTTTTCTCCTTTAATAACGTAAACCTTCATTTAAAAACTGCATTTTGTGTTCAATTATGTTATCTTTGACTAATAGTTAACGGTTTTTGATGAGCAGAAACATTTAAGTGTGACAAACATGCAAAAGAATAAGAAATCAGGAAGGGGGCAAATAGTTTTTCACACCAATGTATATCGCCTGGGGGCCTACACCAAACAATCTGATATTATTACAAAGAGTATTTGATAATGTTGGTCAAGAATTTATTTGGATATTTAATATCATCTTAACTTCCTATGCCTTGAAATTCATACATTTCATTAGTACCCTGCAGTGAAATGATGGCCAAGCCATACAAAGAAATGCCTACAGCATCGATTTTCCCCTGGCAATCTCAAGCTCAATTCCAAAAACACCACCTTTAAAAATAATAATAATAAAAAAATAATAAAAAAAAAAGAAAGAAAGAAAAGGGCTGAGAAGCAATAAGCAGCCCTGTTGTGTTAATTTACTTCGCTCCCTAATGTCACTGTTTATTGCTCATTAGGAATAACTTAATAACAGGGCTGCTGATTATAGCACTGTAAGGAGGCACGCACATTATGAGGAAGTAAAGATACGAAGTCTGGATCTCCAGCAAAATGATTAGGAAATACTACCGAGAAAATGTGTGCTTCCCATGAGGTCACATGACCTGCAACACATCATTCTTATTTGTGGTCATTGTGGCACTGAGCCTCAATGCCAAAGAGTAAATCAGTAACCTTAACGATAAATAGCTAAACTGAAATCCTTATCTTCTGTACTGGACCATGCAATATGGAAACAAAACTGTAATCAATTTGATGACTGAAATTACAAGCTACAAGTCTGACTCTGCGAAACCAGTAGCAAGGTGCTCGTATTACTTGTATTTTACCCTCTGCAAGAGTTACTGTTGTGTTGTGTCAAGGTGTCCAGCTTTATCCGATTTGTGTAAGGTCAGTAAATATGTCAACAAAAACAACAACAAAAATCTAAAGGAAAAACATTTTTTTTTTACGTGAAATAATTTCTTCCTGGGAAACTTTGTGGCACAAGAATGAAGCTCAAAATTCATAACATATCAAATGATGTTCAAAAGAGGTTACAGCTACAGTAACTTGGCTTATGACTTATTTAATATGCAATCACTACATATTATGGAAGAACCATAGTCATACTTATCCAGTTAGACGTTCTTGTGGCATCAGCACAATGTAGGGAAAAAGTGTATTGCGCTGCTGCCACATGATTGGGAGATTAGAGAACTGTAATAAAAGAGTTATTAAAGTGTAATAAACAGTTTTATTATTAAAATGGGCAGTGACAGTACAGTATGACTTCCAACAATAAAAAGAAAATGGTATTTTTCTCACAAATACAGGTCCTTCTCAAATCCTTCTTATTTTCTGTAATGTACTGATAAACATTAGACTTTCATATATTTTAGATTCATTACACACAAACTGAAGTAGTTCAAGCCTTTTATTGTTTTAATATTGATGATTGTGGCATACAGCTCATGAAAACCCAAAATCTCAAATCTAAAAAAATTAGCATATTTCATCGGAACAATAAAAGAAAAGTGTTTTTAATACAAAAAAAAGTCAACCTTCAAATAATTATGTTCAGTTCTGCACTCAATACTTGGTCGGGAATCCTTTTGCAGATTCTTGTGTCTTGCGTCTCTCAACTTTCTCTTCACAATATCCCACAGATTCTCTATGGGGTTCAGGTCAGGAGAGTTGGCAGGCCAATTGAGCACAGTAATACCATGGTCAGTAAACCATTTACCAGTGGTTTTGGCACTGTGAGCAGGTGCCAGGTCGTGCTGAAAAATGAAATCTTCATCTCCATAAAGCTTTTCAGCAGATGGAAGCATGAAGTGCTCCAAAATCTCCTGATAGCTAGCTGCATTGACCCTGCCCTTGATAAAACACAGTGGACCAACACCAGCAGCTGACATGGCACCCCAGACCATCACTGACTGTGGGTACTTGACACTGGACTTCAGGCATTTTGGCATTTCCCTCTCCCCAGTCTTCCTCCAGACTCTGGCACCTTGATTCCCGAATGACATGCAAAATTTGCAGCCTGTAGCCCATTTCCTGCACACGCCTGTACACGGTGGCTCTGGATGTTTCTACTCCAGACTCAGTCCACTGCTTCCGCAGGTCCCCCAAGGTCTGGAATCGGTCCTTCTCCACAATCTTCCTCAGGGCGCGGTCACCTCTTCTCGTTGTGCAGCGTTTTCTGCCACACTTTTTCCTTCCCACAGACTTCCCACTGAGGTGCCTTGATACAGCACTCTGGGAACAGCCTATTCGTTCAGAAATGTCTTTCTGTGTCTTACCCTCTTGCTTGAGGGTGTCAATGATGGCCTTCTGGACAGCAGTCAGGTCGGCAGTCTTACCCATGATTGCGGTTTTGAGTAACGAACCAGGCTGGGAGTTTTTAAAAGCCTCAGGTGTTTAGAGTTAATTAGTTGATTCAGATGATTAGGTTAATAGCTCGTTTAGAGAACCTTTTCATGATATGCTCATTTTTTTGAGATAGGGATTTTGGGTTTTCATGAGCTGTATGCCACAATCATCAATATTAAAACAATAAAAGGCTTGAACTACTTCAGTTTGTGTGTAATGAATCTAAAGTATATGAAAGTCTAATGTTTATCAGTACATTACAGAAAATAATGAACTTTATCACAATATGCTAATTTTTTGAGAAGGACCTGTAGTTAATAAATGTACCGATAATGTAATGATGAAAAAAACTACTGCCTCTCTGACATCACCAATTGGGGGTCATGTGATCAGAAGGTGCTTGACATTTGATAAATAGTGCATATTATTGAATGTTCATAAAATTTGAGCATAATTATTACAGCTTTTTATTTTAACTCCCTCCTAAAAAAAATTTGTTTTAAAAAGGGACACAAAAGCATGTAGTATAAGCACACAGCTGAGTTGTAAGAATGAGAAAATAACTCCATCTGGTGGGCAATTTCAGAATAGTGTTGCCCTGCCTTCAAAGTGACAGATGGTCAGCTTAGCGCGTGACTGTAGAGCAGTGACTGAAGATATGGGTGGACGATGAGACACTGAGACTCTGAAGACCAGCTCATATAAGCTAATACATTATGTCATTCAAAGTACTGTAAAGTAAGCATAAGCAGCTAATGTACTGTACTACTGGTGAACTTTCACACTTCAGCAACCACATCCTTATTTTGTTAACATCAGATAACTCTTTTCATATGTGTAAAATTATTGACCAGTAGTTGGTAGAGTATATCAGGTACGTATGCTTACTTAAGGTTGATTAAAATAATGGATTCGTCTATTTCAGCTAGTTAATAGCAGTCATAAAGTCAGCCACAAATCAAAACAAATATTTGTTTTGATTTGCAAAACAATATAACATGTAATAATGTAATGTAATAATGTAATATAACATTTTACATATTAATTCATTTATAATGCTACACCACTTTTAGATCTTATGTGGCATTTCAGATAATGTATCTCATTGTGCCCTCTACATCATGAAGCAGGTCCATGTCCCACATAGATGGAAAAGACGATGTCTTTATCGTGACAAAATAAAGTGCCGTTCAATTTTACCATATTTGAATTAAGGCTTGAATTCTTCCTTGGACCAAATCGTTTGGAATTTGTTGGTCAATGTTTTTGCAGCGAGGCGGCGCGGTGGTGTAGTGGTTAGCACTGTCGCCTTGCACCTCTGGGTTCGATTCCCGTCTCTGTGTGCATGGAGTTTGCATGTTCTCCCCGTGCTTGGTGGGTTTCCTCCGGGTACTCCGGTTTCCTCCCACAGTCCAAAGATATGCAGGTTAGGCTAATTGGCGTTCCTAAATTGCCTGTAGTGTGTGATTGGGTGTGTGAGTGTGTGTATGTGTGTGTGCCCTGCGATGGATTGGCACCCTGTCCAGGGTGTACCCCGCCTAGTGCCCGAAGTCTCCTGGGATAGGCTCCAGGTCCCCCGCGACCCTGAACACAGGATTAAGCGGTATAGAAAATGAATGAATGAATGAATGTTTTTGCAGCTTTAGTCACTTAACCCATAAGTCAAAAGTCAAAAATGAAGTAATTTAACATTTGTTTCACTCTTGGTTTCATTTTATCTTGTTACAGTATATACAACCTCTCATCAAAGAGACATTACAAAGGAAAATGTTTACAAGAAACGAGTTTTCACAATGATTGATGCATTATTTACTGTGAGTTTAGATTTTGAAGGTTCTACATTATTTCATTGAACTACAAAACCACTGGACAATGAATGCCCACAACTGATAACAGTGTAGTGGTTGATAAAACCTGCCACTTGCTAGTGAACACAGGGTCATTCTCTTTGCCAAGCCTTAATAAGCTTAAAATTGGTTAATTTACTCTTTTTTTTAAACCTAAAAGCAAAGAAAGAAAGAAATTTTGAGCTACTAAAGTTTCCATTATTGTCATGCAGAAGAGAAGATTAGATACATAGTCTGTAAAAAAATTTTTTTAAAGATAATTAAAGGATTCTACAAATCCAGAACAGATTTTTGTAGAATAAGCAAATGATTCATTCTTCAACAGAAATGGCATTGGACTCCTCAACATTAGTCACGCTGTCAGGCTGTGAGGTGCTGATGTCTGGGGTTTTAAAGACCACTGTGGAGTATTCAGTTTTTGGGTCAATCGACGTTACTTGATCAGAGTCTTTGGCTGCTCCGGTAAACTTTACTGTGGCATACCATAACTCTTCTTCACCTGCCTAAAAGAGCAAGAATTTACGAAGTAGTAAGGAGCAATTTGTTTATGCGTGATATTGAATATATATTAAAAATATGAGACTGTACTACCACTTTGCTGCACTCTTTGTCCTTCTTGTGTGGAACAGGAGCTGTATGTACAGCTTTAATGATGAAGAAAAAGAAAAACTAATTTAATATTCAAATTCTTTAAAAACATAGTGAATGAAATCATTTGTTCATTCTGTAAGAAAGGACATATCCACATTTATTACACACTCTCTCGCTGCACACACTTCATATAGCTTTAGAAAGTCACTTTTGTCTTTTCGTATTGAAGCTGCTCTATACAGTATTCACATTTAAACACACACATACACATATATACACACCACATACACACACACACACACAAAAAAACATTTTAATTTCATAAAAACAATTTCAATCCTTAGTGGACTTTCCCAATTATTTGTGTTCAATTATGCAAACCTTTACTATTAAAAACTATTAAAAGAGTGAAGGTTATTAAAAGAGGGGGAAAAAGAGGCTGTAAGGAGATTTTCAATTCAGCCACAAGAGCATTAGTGTGGTCTGCACGGTACTAATGTTAGTTGAATAGCCTGGAGCACAGTCGGTGTTCCAGTTCACTGCAAAGAGGTTCGAGTCGGGGCTTTGTGCTGGCCATTTGAGTTCCTCCACTCCAGCCTTAGCACACCATGGCGTCATGGAGTTTGCTTTGTGCACAGGGGCACAGTCATGCTGGAACAGATTTGGGCCTCTTAGTTCCATGTATGGAAATCGTAATGCTACTGTATAGCAGGCAAAGACATTTTTATACAATTGTGTGTTTTCAGCTTTGTGGCAGACATTTATAAAAGGTACACATATGGGTTTCAAGTGTCCACATACAGTACCTTTAGCCATATAACTTTATAATGCTCTATAAACTTGTAAATTTATTGCACTTTAAATTTAAAACAAAATATTACAAAAAAAAATAAAAAATCTGATTCGTACCTTTTCTCACCATAATGACAACACATGTGATCCACTGACAAACCAAAGAGAGGAGAATCAGGAAGAACACCACAGTCAGTCCAATGGCACCGTTTGAATTCAGTATAACTGCAGGAAGCCAAATGGCAATAATTACCCATTTTTGTTTTCTAGAGTTGTGTACTTTTAATAACACCAATAGACATTTATATAAAAAAAATATGATAAAATATTTCATACTTATTGTTTCTACTGTGGTTTCATTTGTGCAGATTTTTAAGGAGTCGTTAGAATTTCCACTTGGGCAAATGCAGAATGGATGTATGCCTCCTAAATGTCAAAATTATATGTTACCAATAAATGTAACTATAGGGAAACAACATTTATTACTTTCATCTGTGCTTTGTCACACATGATCACTTATTTAAAAACATAATGACTCTAATAAAACCGACCAGGACATTACATTTTGTAACTGTTTCCTAAAATAGTGGTAGACATAGAAACAGACCATAAAATCATTGTATGAAATAAGCAAATAAAACAGTAAACAATAAATAAATAATGAATAAAAGTCAATAAAAACAGGAAGAAGAATACCTCATCAAACTGTATTAAATGCCAAAGAGTATCAAAAGGTCTTAACGTGAGATTTACAGTAAAATTAGGACGAGTGCCTGATGTACAGGGGAGCAGTGGCGGTTTTAGACATGGGCGAACGGGGCAGCATTTTTTCATGACACGTGGGGGGCACACGAACTTGGAGGAAAAAATAATAATCTGTGCCGCTAAGCGGTTTTCTATTATCTATGATACTGTACCTGCGGCGCCCCTGCTGCTGAAGGAGCCACACAGATTCTGAGCGAGTGGAGAGGAGCGGAGACGGGGGATGCAAAGTACAGTTCACCTCTCCCAAATGAAGCGGACAAATGAATTTGACATATGTCTAGATAGTTTCAAAGACATTTTCCATTTGCTATAACTCTGTTCTTAAATAACATTTGAGCAATTCAGTGTAGAACCGCCACTGCAGGGGAGGATCTTCAGAACTTCAGTTTAAGTCTCGTTACGACTGTAAGCGATGCTTTAACATCCACCAGATGTTCCAATAGTGGTGTTAAACTGTAAATTTGAATATCGCCTGCAAAACAGTGAAAAGACATGATTCTGTACTTCCTTATAATGGATCCCAATGGCAGGAGGTAAATAAAAAATAATAAAGACCTTTGTTGGACCCCGCATGTAAGAACTGCTGAGAAGGATACGGATTTACCAAGACAAAGAGAAAAATTTCTGTTCGTTAGGTGTGATCAGAACCAGTCCAAGGCAGAACCAGTAATGCTCATACTGTGCTGCAGAAGATATATAAGAATGGAAAAATCCACAGTGACAAATGCAGCTATTAGATCCAAAATCAGAAGAATGGCAAAATGGCTAGTCAGTAGTAATTAAGTCATCATTAAAAACCTTTAAGGGGGCAGATTCAGGGCATAAGAGCGCTCTAAAACCAAACTGGAACACGTCAATAATGTGATGTGCACTTAGGTAAAACTGGAGCTGTATAGAGACAATTTTCTTCAGTATTTTAACTTAGCAACTTATAAATCGGTCAGAACTTAGACAGAATCGAGGGACCAGGTTAGGTTTTTAATTAATGGTTGCATCACAGCTTTGGTTGCAAAGTCGCTGGCACAACACCACAACACCAGTGGTCAGAATGACATTTAAAATTTTCTGAACCACTGGTCCAATAGTATCAAAGATCTCTTTTTAAAAAAAATCAAGGAGCAATAACATCAGACAGGATGAACATTTCATATGGGCGATATTCTCCTTTAAAAAGGGAAGTGAAACAGCCTCAAACTGTTTACAAGCAGCAACGCACGTAGCATTGATGGATGGATTACAAGAAGGAGGTGAAATAAGTATATTCTTGATCCTGTTCACATAAAAAATAATTCATATGTTTCAAAGGACTCTACAAGACATGTAGGTTGTGGGGGGTATAGAACAGCATTAATACTGTAATACTAAAAAGGACATGAGTTCTTTTTAAAATAATGTAAGTAAAATAATGCCTAAGAGATATTTTGTTATAATCATAATTAATGATGTTAACTCCTGAACATTAAATCAATTAGAAGCATATAAGAATAACTCAGAGTATTATTAAAAACAGCACAAAGTTGAACAGCAGTAGAAGAATTCAAAGAACGACTGTACCATGCAGGTACACATTTTTTAGCGGTTTGACGGCGAGTGGAATCAAAAAGTGCATCACATTAATAAGTGGAGGCCCACAGGAGAGAACAAGATCTAATGTGTGTCCCTGCTCTGGCACAAACCGTCCAAAGAATCTATATCTATAACTGTTAAAAGAATAAATAAGATCACCAACAAAATCAACAACAATAAGAACCTTATAATATTTAGGCTTAATTCCAGTGAAAAAAGTAAATAAAATAAAAATTACTGATAAAATGACTTCCTATTATATTAAGCCAGTCTGTATATCACAGCGCATAATACAGGAGAAGAGTGCTTCAGCTCGCACATGTTTACGTAGTTCAAACAGTAGCTTACAGTTAAAACATGTTCGAAACACAATTGCTAGAATATAATAATAAAAAAAAATATATATATATAATATAATTATTTTTAATATGTCATATTATAAGCTTCAAAGTTGAATTCAAAATCAAACTTGAAACTGTTTCAAATTACAATCTGTTTTATTTTATTGGCATGCAATCTTACTGGAGCCCTTAAAGGGACTTTTTTTCTTTTCTTTTCTTTTTTTTTTCCCCCAAAAGGACTGTTTTTTTTTTCCCACAGTCTTACACAAATATTACCAGGAAGAGAAGATGAATGAAGCTGATGTGGACATATAGTAATACAGTACTGTATATCCATATTGCATTCAGCAAAAATAAATGTGTTACACTTGTGCTGCATTAATTTAACATTATGTAATGCTTGTTATAACTCTCCCTCCTAGACATCGCCAGTTTAAAGTCTAAAGTCTTAAAGTCAGAATTGTACCAGAAAGCAGGAGGTGAACACGATGACTGAACTGAGATTATGTATCTTAATGATGTCTTTTAAATTAAATATATAAATATTTAGGTGATTTAGGAAATTAGGCTTAATTAACTTTAATTACCCAATATTTTCACAGTTCTAGTACAAAACCATGTCTAGCGTTAGGCACAAAAATCACTTGATTGATTTGAGTTAAGGTGGAAATATATATTTTTTTTTTACTAAACAATTTTTTAAAATATTATGAATATAAATATAATAAATAATGAATATACTATCAGATATGAAAAGAAATGAACAGATGTATTGCATTTTATTATGTTTTAATACAAATGTATATATGTATAAATATATTATATATATATATATATATATATAATCAGACTATTACATTAGGATAATAAATTTTAATACCTGAATTCAACAGCATGACTGTCAGCCCCACTGAAATATAAACAGTCATTAATAAAAATCTTATGTATGATAATGTACACACACATATAAAACCTAAATGTTTCTGTACACATTGCTATAAATTTTTGCTATAAGCAAATTCAAATTCCTACAATTAAATTAACTTACCAAATTAAGTACAACCTGTTTATTTCTAAATATATTCACTAAATCAATATAATTAAAGAACATTTGAAAATATATATATATATATATATATATATATATATATATATATATATATTTAAAACTTACATAAAAAGTGTTGGCACAACAGATGGCACATGGCTGAGAGTTTCAGGTAGATGAGCAGCACCACAGGCACCTTGTATGTAAACCAGCAAACAGGAGAAGTGAAACAGGAAGTATGGAAATAAGTGTTACATTCTGCTTCACGCCCCACACATTCTAGGTATCATTGACCTTCCTGTCATATCCAATGCTCTGAAGAATGTAGACATTTTTTTTAGGCCTTTAGAAACTTTTTTCACAATTGTTTAGTAAAATAAAAGTGATATGTCATTCATATTTAGCAGCAGATGGTGATTTAAGATCAATATCCCAAATCACACGCATACAATTTTACACCACCTATGGTAATCTATCTACAGTACAAGTAATCCATGGCAGTGCATAATTTTGACATCAGGTGTAGTGTCATGTCCTGGCTTGGGATTGATCAGTTGGATCATATCAGCATAACAGCCTTTGTTTCAACTCTTTTTTTATTATTATTATTATTTAAAAAAAAAACTGTCCAATGTCGATTATCTTTGCCTATCCATTGCTTAAATTGTTGCCTATATTGTAAAAGAAATGGATTATAGTATGATTGTGTAATTGCACAATTCTTTTATCTCCTCTATTCTGTATCTGCACTTAATTTTTGTAAACAGAGAATTTTTATTTTCTGAGAATTTAATCTCATAAGATACTTAAATTGTAGAATCGTGGCACAACAGAGATAATAAAAAATATCCCCAGTGTTATATAATACAAATCCATTTCCACAAATGCACATTACATGAACAGCTATAATTATTGAGTGATTTGGTGAAGTGTCACAGGAAGTCATGGTTGAACAAGCAAACGAGTAAAAGAAAGGAAACAGACATTAAAATACTCCCTTACTAAAAAGTCCCTAGAGTTTTGTACGCTTTTCTCACTCATGCTTTATAGCGCTTTGGTTAAATATCAAGAGTATTTTCAGCCACATTAAAAATTGAACCGTCATACCACATGCACAACATGTATGCATGCCTTCATCTACTCATATCTATAAATACTGTATGTGTTTTTCAATTTTATTTGCATATTTCTATTTAAACTAGGGAATTTATTTTTATAGCATTAATATAGTTATCGATAGGCATATGTGGCATTTATAAACAATTTCTATATTTATCCACACATTTTTCAGTTAAACATAGTGTGTGGTATAAATGGCAAAGAGGAACGTACAGTAACCAAACCAGTTGATCTTTCACACACAGATTTCTGCATTACATCAAGAGAGATACAGCAAAAAAAAACATTCAGATATGATGGTTCAAGTGTTTATTTTTGCAATAAAATAAAAATAAAAGCACGAACATTATTAAAATCCATGAAATTCACATTTTACATTTAAAGCAATGAATAATATTAATCTAAAAATTCTAACAAAATTCTTACAAATTAAAAAAAAATTGTCTTTGAGTCATAGGATAGTGTTCATTGAGTTTCAGGTGTGGGAGGATCAGTTTCCTGTAAGGCTCCGAGGTTCAGGGTGGAAAGAGCATCATGGAGGGGGGCAGAAGGAGACTCCTCTTTGGCCAGAAGGTTGTTTTTGCGTAAATGACAGGCTTGTTGATATGGGGGTCGAATCGGAGGCTGCGTGGGGGGCAAATACTCATACGCCTTATTAGAGTCCAGCTGCACATAAACCACACACAGGATCAGAATTATCTTTTAAATGGAGTTTAAATGGATCAATAATTGGATCAATCATTAACTATAACTATAAGCTCTTCAGAATTTGATGTTTTACTAAGAGAAATTGTTAAACTCAAAAGCTTAAAAAAATTTAAATAAATAACACTCACTAAAAAAAGCTAGACATTTTGACTAGACTTTTGCATGTCTCATTGTTATTAGAGATGTTCCGATACCATTTTTCCCCTCCCAATACCGATTCCGATACTTGGGCTCAGGGTATCGGCCGATACCGAGTACTGATCCGATACCTGGGTGTGTGTGTGTGTGTGTATATATATATATATATATATATATATATATATATATATATATATATAGAGCATTTCTTTTTTTAAGTAAAATACTACTAGCCCTGTGTAACGGGTTCGGCCCTAAGTGCACGGGCGACACCATGAAACACGGACACGAGGCGAGGTCTTACAGAAAAAGGGTCATTTATTTCGAAAAATGGGGAAGGAAAGGGTTAAAGGCTCTCTGCGGCCTTTTCCACTTCTGCGGGAGGGATGCGAAGGCGGGCTCTACGCGGAAGTGAAGGTGCCGCGGGAGATCGAGCAGCTCGTTCATGCGCTCCTCTCGCGGAGATCAAAGTCGCCCCCCTTTTTAAAGTCTCTTAGGCGCATCACATCGCCCCGCTCTTGTGCCACTGTCTCTCATAAAATCCACCGCGTCGCAAAGTCCAGCTTCCCAACAGTCAGACCCCGAGCTACACTCCCCGCTGTGTTTTATAGCGCCGGGATCATTAGCGGCGATAGCTCATGGGCCGTTGCCTGATTCTGCGTCCCTGCTCCTTCACATACCTAAAGAGGGGGGAGGCCGCCTAACTAGTGAGCGAGGAGCGATATCAATTTGGGCGCACGCCCATCACAGGCGCACGCCGTGACACTCTGTAAGTAAGCTAAGCTAGCAAAGCTAGCGGGCATAAATAGGTTATGTTTAGGAAAATGGTATCGGATCGGTACGTGGACTCAAATACTCGCCGATTCCGATGCCAGATTTTTTTTGTGGTATCGGCAGCATTTCTGATACCAGGATCGGAATCGGAACAACCCTAATTGTTATAGCATAAAAGAATGTAGTTGTGTATCAGGTTACAGGTAATATGCATGAAAACACTAATTTTATACCGAGTATCCAGTTTAGGGAGCTTATAATTAGGTGAAAGTAGTGAAAAATGGTAGTATATAAAACCCAAATTTACTAGATATCCAGTAAGAAAATGTTTTTCTATACACTTAAAACCTGCTATAAGTAATGTAAATAACGCTGTGCTTTGTAACGTTATATTGTCACATTAGTGAAATCTCTAATACCTGAGAGATGTAGATTACTTATAATGCTGTATTACAAGTATTATTTATTTGGCAAGACAACAATGAACTATTTCTGAAGAAGGTTTCATAGATATGCACCTGAAGTGGGTAAGTCCTGTCCGAGTCGAATGCACTGAGGTCTCCACATGCCAGAAATGGAACGATTATCCTATTTGGTCCCTCAAGCTGGTTAAAATCCACATCTGACAGACAAACAGGTATTCTCAGTTTCATCATTACTATCAATTTATCAACAAGTTTAACAATGGGAGTGACTCTAAAAGTACATTATATCATTATTTCATCATAAATGATGAAACATGCTTCTTACAATGGATTTACAAAACCATTATTTTATAAATATTAGTATAAAATACTTTGTCCAAATTACCATGTTGGTGAAGGTTGTATTAAAAAATGACTGCTGGCTTTGTGCAGGAATAAAGTCCATGGAATTATCCAGTAATATTTATAATAACTACCGACATCCACATTTAAAATTAATTCAGTCAGAACATGGCTTTAAATTCCATTAAATTTCAAGTTGTATAAAGCAGTATGTTACCATAAGAGTGATCCAGCAGTGGGTTAGACATGTTGGGAACATAACCTTCAGGGGGGGAATAATTCTGACACACCACAAATGCCTCTACAGGGAGAAAACACACAACCACAAACACAAGCATAAATTTCACACACTACATTTCAATATGCTTTTTCGTTATACTGTACATTCTGACCCTCAGAGATTTGACAATTTAATATCCCAGGAAATATTATGCCAAATATTCATTTGAAAAAAAAAAAAAAAACATTAATTTTGATGATATACTGTGTTGTAAAAAAAAAAAATCAACAAAAAATGATATCAAAATAAAATAAAAGCTTGGGTTAACTTCATGTTGCTTGATTAGTTTTCAGTAGCGATATTGCTTCTTGGTTTAGATTTAGTTTTCTTGGTTACTTCTAGGTCTATAAGTTATCTTTGGCTTCGCTTTAACTTTAGCTCGGCTGACTATAGCTATTGCTATGCTCTGATTCACTACAGTGTTAGCGCCTTCATACTATGCGACTCAAAGAGATCCACCCAAAAATATAAGGGTCGAAGAAATTACATAGGTCTTATAGTTATTCAAGGTCCATGGCTGATTACAAAAACATTCATACAGTATAAAGTTTTCTCACACTCTGGGTAATTTTTAATTCCAGGTTAGCTTGAACTATGCAGTTTGTTAAATAAATTAAGGTGAAGTTTGAACTGTGTGACTCTAGATTATACCTGCACATTTTACACTGTAAATACTGACACGTGGCAGGACTACTTACTCTCGTGGCCTGGAAATCACTTACCAATGCTAGAGTTGCGGCTGCTGCGAGGTTTGGCACAGGTCACCGCACTAAAGAAGATTTTGAGCTGAGAATAAAGCAGCGTCACATCCTTCCCTCTAAAGATCTGTACACAGATTTAAAAAAAAAAAAAAAAAAAAAGTTGTGTCTATCAAACTTTATCTACTGTTCACACAAATGTTTTTTTAAGGCCACAAACGAGCAAATCTTAATATTGAGCCCATCATTTCGTTTCAGATCCTTCACCTGATTTTATCCCTAATTTATTCTTAATGCTCTGCGTTACCAAAGTTGGCAGCTGTTGTTTGCCAACATAAGGCGTGGCATAAAAACAGATATGCCATATACATCACCTAAAGGATTATTAGGAACACCATACTAATACGGTGTTCGCCTTCAGAACTGCCTTAATTCTACGTGGCATTGATTCAAGGTGCTGAAAGCATTCTTTAGAAATGTTGGCCCATATTGATAGGAGAGCATCTTGCAGATGGAGATTTGTGGGATGCACATCCAGGGGGGTGTTCTTCGTACGTCGCTAACTCAGTTAGCTGGATTTGATTGTTGTGGATTTGTCCTGATCTTGGATTGTTTCGTTCTTCGATGCTCATCTCGCACTTGTTGTCATAGCAACATGTCCGTAAGCTTGAACCTGCTCGGTAGCAGCTTTATTTCATGTAAACAGGATTAAGGCTGCGCTCCTGCCGCGTTATGATTCGTTGAAATGGTGAGGTCACATCTGATTGGTTAAAGAGCGCTGACGTGGACTGACTCACGTGGGGAAAGAAAAGTATCTTGCATATATATACGGCTTGCCATAATATATATCTATATATTTGATATCAAATATTATATTAGAACATAAATTCATAGGTTTTTTATTATTATAATAAACTCTAGGCACGAGACAGCCCTCAAGACCATTAATTCAAATTCTTGTATAATGTTTATTTTGTAACACATTTATTTTTCAGGGGTTCGTTATGAATATGCAAAAAAAAAAAAAAAAAATTATATTTTTATATATATAATAAAAATTTATAATGAAAAATTGGACAAAACTAATTTTATTATAAAGTAAACAATATAAAAGTATACATGTTTTTGAAAAAAATATTAATATTTCTATTTTTCCATATACAACATTTATTTGATATTTCTTATTTTATTTTCTCATGTAATTTGTAAAACATATGCACATATTATGTTCTAATATAATATTTGATAGCGATTATGTGCGTGTGGTGGTGGGGGGGGGGGATCCATGGCAGGGAAGCATTTCAGCGCATAACACGTGGGGGGGGGGAGGGGGGGCATTTCAACGCATAACAGGTGTTAAAAAAAAAGGTGTTAAAAGGTCAAAAAAATTTAGCTTGTTCTTTTGTCATTTCGTCAACCAATCAAAGGGCTTCAGTGATCAGTGTTTCTACTGTCGATGCATATCGCCTTTTAAACCAACACACGAACGCACAATAATCCTAGACAACTCAATCCGGCCAAACTAATCATCAACAACAGGTGTGCTCGAAGAACCAACTTAGCCAGAGCGTAATTAGCACGATGATCTCATCCCAGATGTTTCAAGCGACCTACGAAGAACACCCCCCTGGGCACGAAGCTCCCGTTCCACCCCATCCCAAAGATGCTCTATTGGGTTGAGATCTGGTGACTGTGGGGGACATTTTAGTACAGTGAACTCATTGTCATGTTCAAGAAACCAATTTGAAATGATTGGAGCTTTGTGACATGGTCCATTATCCTGCTGGAAGTAGCCATCAGAGGATGTGTACATGGAGGCCATAAAGGGATGGACATGGTCAGAAACAGTGCTCAGGTAGCCCGTGGCATTTAAACGATGCCCAATTGGCACTAAGGGGCCTAAAGTGTGCCAAGAAAACATCCCCCACACCATTACACCACCACCACCAGCCTGCACAGTGGTAACAAGGCCTGATGGATCCATGTTCTCATTCTGTTTATGCCTTCAACTGTCCAATTTTGATGAGCTCATGCAAATTGTAGCCTCTTTTTCCTATTAGTAGTGGAGATGAGTGGTACCCGGTGGGGTCTTCTGCTGTTGTAGCCCGTCCGCCTCAAGGTTGTGCGTGTTGTGGCTTCACAAATGAGTGGTTATTTCAGTCAAAGTTGCTCTTCTATCAGCTTGAATCAGTCGGTCCATTCTCCTCTGACTTCTAGCATCAACAAGGCGTTTTCGCCCACAGGACTGCCGCATACTGGATGTTTTTCCCTTTTCACAGCATTCTTTCTAAATCCTAGAAATGGTCGTGCGTGAAAATCCCAGTAACAGAGCAGAATGTGAAATACTCAGACCGGCCCGTCTGGCACCAACAATAATGTCAAGCTCAAAATTGCCTTTCTTTCCCATTCTGACATTGAGTTTAGAGTTCAGGAGATTGTCTTGACCAGGACCACACCCCTAAACGCATTGAGGCAACTGCCATGTGATTGGTTGATTAGATAATTGCATTAATGAGAAATTGAACAGGTGTTACTAATAATCCTTTAGGTGAGTGTATGTATGTATACTGCATGTGCATAAAATAAGAAATTATTCTTATATGTTAGTGAAAATCTTTTTGATTTAGGAGCAAATAGAACATATTTTTACCCCCTTATGTTTACACGTTTCCTACTATAAACCACCACTCTAACATTGTAACATCCACCTGCAACATCAACATATTACTGCAACACAAAGCTTTTACTCTTTCATGGGAATAATGAAAATACAACAAAGCGTTAAAGTAACACCAGAGTCACGAAACAGATCACTAACATTTCAATATACAGTGGTGTGAAAAACTATTTGCCCCCCTCCTGATTTCTTATTCTTTTGCATGTTTGTCACACAAAATGTTTCAGATCATCAAACACATTTAACTATTAGTCAAAGATAACACAAGTAAACACAAAATGCAGTTTTTAAATGAGGGGTTTTATTATTTAGGGAGAAAAAAAATCCAAACCTACATGGGCCTGTGTGAAAAAGTAATTGCCCCCTGAACCTAATAACTGGTTGGGCCACCCTTAGCAGCAATAACTGCAATCAAGCGTTTGCGATAACTTGCAACGAGTCTTTTACAGCGCTCTGGAGGAATTTTGGCCCACTCATCTTTGCAGAACTTTTGTAATTCAGCTTTATTTGAGGGTTTTCTAGCATGAACCTCCTTTTTAAGGTCATGCCACAACATCTCAATAGGGTTCAGGTCAGGACTTTGACTAGGCCACTCCAAAGTCTTCATTTTGTTTTTCTTCAGCCATTCAGAGGTGGATTTGCTGGTGTGTTTTGGGTCATTGTCCTGCTGCAGCACCCAAGATCGCTTCAGCTTGAGTTGACGAACAGATGGCCGGACATTCTCCTTCAGGATTTTTTGGTAGACAGTAGAATTCATGGTTCCATCTATCACAGCAAGCCTTCCAGGTCCTGAAGCAGCAAAACAACCCCAGACCATCACACTACCACCACCATATTTTACTGTTGGTATGATGTTCTTTTTCTGAAATGCTGTGTTACTTTTACGCCAGATGTAACGGGACACGCACCTTCCAAAAAGTTCAACTTTTGTCTCGTCGGTCCACAAGGTATTTTCCCAAAAGTCTTGGCAATCATTGAGATGTTTTTTAGCAAAATTGAGACGAGCCTTAATGTTCTTTTTGCTTAAAAGTGATTTGCGCCTTAGAAATCTGCCATGCAGGCCGTTTTTGCCCAGTCTCTTTCTTATGGTGGAGTCGTGAACACTGACCTTAATTGAGGCAAGTGAGGCCTGCAGTTCTTTAGATGTTGTCCTGGGGTCTTTTGTGGCCTCTCGGATGAGTCGTCTCTGCGCTCTTGGGGTAATTTTGGTCGGCCGGCCACTCCTGGGAAGGTTCACCACTGTTCCATGTTTTTGCCATTTGTGGATAATGGCTCTCACTGTGGTTCGCTGGAGTCCCAAAGCTTTAGAAATGGCTTTATAACCTTTACCAGACTGATAGATCTCAATTACTTTTGTTCTCATTTGTTCCTGAATTTCTTTGGATCTTGTCATGATGTCTAGCTTTTGAGGTGCTTTTGGTCTACTTCTCTGTGTCAGGTAGCTCCTATTTAAGTGATTTCTTGATTGAAACAGGTGTGGCAGTAATCAGGCCTGGGGGTGACTACAGAAATTGAACTCAGGTGTGATAAACCACAGTTAAGTTATTTTTTAACAAGGGGGGCAATCACTTTTTCACACAGGGCCATGTAGATTTGGAGTTTTTTTTCTCCCTTAATAACATAAACCTTCATTTAAAAACTGCATTTTGTGTTGAATGATGTTATCTTTGACTAATAGTTAACGGTTTTTGATGAGCAGAAACATTTAAGTGTGACAAACATGCAAAAGAATAAGAAATCAGGAAGGGGGCAAATAGTTTTTCACACCACTGTACTTACAATTAATGTGTCATATTTTATAAATTACATATGATCTGACATAAGGACGGACACCGAACAGAAACTGCTCAGAGTTAGTGACTGGTTGCATTACAAAAGGCGAGTATTTTTCACCTACCTCTCCAACTGTGCAAAGCTGAAATTTCTGCTGATGCCTATAAGCGTGAGTTTAGTCATTTAGAAATGTTTATATTTTCACACAAGCTTACCTTCGCCACAAAGTTTCCTCCAGGTTTTAGAACGTGCGTTGTGATATTCAGAGCCTTTAAAGAAAATGTGAAATTCACATTTTTAAACAAAGCCTTATGGGATTCAACCCTAATTATCATAATAATTATACACTTATACACACACACACACACGTGTGTGTATATATATATATATATATATATATATATATATATATATATATATATGCATGGGTCATGTGGAAGTGGATTACGGATACGTACAGCGAGAAGTAGCTGCGCCTGAATGTACTCGTCTACATCGTGCAGTCCCGTAACTGGAAATACAAACAATAGAAGTCTTACTTACTCATATTCATTCAACAAACACAAAACAATGTTAACTGTGCAGCCATTCACTAACAAATGAATGCTTTTCTTCAAAAATAATTTACATATATTTAACTTTTTTTATTGTGCAAAATAAAACTTTAAAAACTGATAGTTTTCATTCATTCATTTTCTATACCGCTTTATCCTGTGTTCAGGGTCGCGGGGGACCTGGAGCCTATCCCAGGAGACTTCGGGCACTAGGCGGGGTACACCCTGGACAGGGTGCCAATCCATCGCAGGGCACACACACATACACACACTCACACACCCAATCACACACTACGGGCAATTTGGGAACACCAATTAGCCTAAGCTGCATATCTTTGGACTGTGGGAGGAAACCGGAGTACCCGGAGGAAACCCACCAAGCACGGGGAGAACATGCAAACTCCATGCACACAGAGACGGGAATCGAGCCTGGCCGGGGAATCGAACCCAGACCCTGGAGGTGCAAGGCGACAGTGCTAACCACTGATAGTTTTGTATTAGAAAATAATGAAGAAGAAAAAGTGTTGGCAATATTACAGATGCAGCATGGTAAAATAAAATAAATTAAGAGAATAATTCTTGAGATATTAATATATTAATAAATATTTGATAATAACTATTTGGGAATTTCTAACCAGTAAATTTTAGTGGTGTAACAAGCTGGAGTTGATTCATGATCTGTATGTGAACCAAGGATTTATTGCAAAGTTTAACATTCATAGTGCAAAATACATTGTGTGGTGTTATATTTTGGGTCCATTCTTTAGTAATAAAACTCTCATTAGCAAATGAAATTATTGCCTTTAGACAAGAAAATAATAATTATAAAAACTTACATATACAGTATATATTTTTTATTTAACAACTCAACAAGTATTGAAGATTTATTACTGTTACACACAGACACACGGCTCATTACAAGAACCCCATAAAAAAAATATATTTAAAAAAAAAAAAAGGTTTTCCAAAAAAATAAATAAATACCACAAAACAATACAATGACTTCCAAAAAAAAAAAAAAAAAAAAAAAAAAACACATTTTCTAATTTCCACAACTTTTCTGGGTCTGGGAAACATGATTAGGATTTTAATTTATCATGACTGTATGAACACTGTTACAAACGTACTATAATCTATTTTCGATTTCAAATTATGGCACAGTGCCGGATAACTTTAAGCCTTGAAAAGCCAAATTACAGCACAATTGTCTCGCTCTTTTTTTGGGGACTTAAGTGAAAAATCCAAGCTTGGATTTTGGAAAACAATACACAGCAGATTACAGAATGTTCTCACTAAAATCAAACACTAAAAGCTATGACGGGAATGTTGATGAAGCTAATAAAAATAAAAGAATATAATTACCATCAGGGGCACCGTCACACACCACTAAGTCTGCAGCCTGTCCCTCAAAGTGCCTGATAATCTCCTGAGCTGTGGAAATCTACAAAACAAAACCATTAAACTTTGTTTAACCATCATCATGAAAACTGTACAATATAAAGGATATTATAAACACCACTATATTTTTATTAATTGGGAGGAAAAAGCTTTTTTTTTTTTTTTTTTACATTTGTAAAAAAAAAAACTACATAGAATAGTATTTAAATAAAAAATTATTGTGATTGGTCGGGTGCTGTTGATTAGTTTTCTTTCACAGCAGGTTTATATTAATGCATTCATTCTAATACATTATTGTTCCTATAATGACAGCACTTTATTATAACAGAATTTTTGTTAGAAAAACATACATAATAAAATCACTGACTTTTCTGAAAGAAGATATATTTATAAATTTCCCCACTGTGGAACGAATAAAGGTACATCTCATCTTATTTATTAAGATTTTGGGATGTGTGTCAGCTGTGAGTAATAGAGATTTTTATTTTTAACAAGGTAAGGCACACACACAAAACTAAAATACACACTACTGTACAGGCATGTACAGCTCTAATTGGGATATACTGTAACTTGCTGTATTAGTTAATTAAACCTTATGCATTGATTCTTGCTGTTACAGAGAGAACAGAGAAAAAACTACAAAGAAGTAGACTAGAAGTATCTTAAGATAAATACAATAATACATTCTATATTCTATATAATTACTATGTATTTAATTTTAAACTACCTAAAACTCTGTAACAAACTAACTTTTTTGAGCAATAAATGTCTAAAAAGATGTGAGATGATGATGATGACGATCATGATGTTTCTGTGTAGAAAAATTGTGATTGACATTTTAGCAAGAATCGTGCAGCCCTATTGAGATCTACATTAGACTGCTGTACCTTAGTAATGTCACCCTGAATCTGTGTGACTCCGGGAAGAGGCGCCATCGCCTGCAGATCCACTGCTACAATCTTCACATCTTCACTTGACTCCTTTCCACTATAAAATCATATACAGGGCCTCACATTTATACATAATATTCACTCATGTCAAGGCAGAACTGTTAATATAGACAAAAAAATAAATGTCTTTACTTTTATTATTTTCGACATTGTATATTAATACTAACGACATCCAAACACGTATGGAATTATATAGTAAACAAAGAAGTGTGTAAACAACCCAGAATGTGTTTTAGTTTTTAGATGGTGCAAAGTAGCAACATTTAGCTTTGAGGACAGTTTGGCACATTCTTGACATAAATTCACAAGGTAGTCATCTGTACTGGTTTTCAATTCACAGGTGTGATTTGTCAAGAGTTAATTTGTGACTTTATATTTGCCTTCTTAATGTGCTTTACACCATCAGTTGTCTTGTTCAGCAGTAGGTTGGGTACAGAGTGCTACTACAACTACTGTATAAATCCATATTATGGCAAGAAACATTCAGTTAAATCAAGAGAAAAACCAATACATCATGACTTTAAGAAACTAAGGTCAATCAACTCCAAAAGATTCAAGAACTTTGAATCCCCAAGTTAAGTTGCAAAAAGCATCTAACAGTACAATAAAAGGAGTGTCACAGGAAAGGATGACCAACAGCTACCTAGGAAAAGATTTTTAGAATGACAAGCCTCAGAAACCACCAATTAGCAGCTCCTAAGATTAGAGTGTACAGAAATACTTCTTGGAGCTCAAGCGACAGACATATTTCAATATCCATTGTTCAGATGAGACTAGGGCTGCAACTAACGATTATTTTGATAATCGATTAGTTGGCCGATTATTTTTCGATTAATTGGATAAAAGCTAGGCGCTTCTTTAATTTGATGTTTTGCTTATAATTATATATAAAACCATACCAACATTTGTTTTGTTTTTAACAATAATTGTAGATGGCAAGTTTATATATATATATATAAATATAAAAATTAATAAACACTGCCAACTTGCCATCTACATACATACATATATATATAATATCGATTAACCGGATAAAAGCTAAACGCTTTAATTTGATGTTTTGCTTAACTATATAAAACCATAAATCAGGGTATTATTTATGTATAGAAGTAAACTTTAAAAAATTGCAATAGCCACATAGTTTAATTATCTTTAATTTGACATTTAAACCTTATTTTATGTAAATCAACATTTTTGTTTTTAACAATAACTGCAGATGGCAAGTTGATTGTGTGTGTGTGTGTGTGTATATATATATATATATATATATATATATATATATATAACTGATATATATATAGATATAGATATATATATATCCTTATTCTCTCAGGATGGCGCCGCGGATGGCTGCCTCAGTGTGGAGCTCTCCATTAGTCTTACTGTTTTTGTTAGTTTGTCCTGTTTTTTGTTTCTCAAACGTAATAACTTATACCAGGGATGAACTGCTGAACGTTCAGCAGGACACATCACACAATTTTCAACCACTTTTTGATTTTTCAAACTAGCGTGTGTGAACGCAGCATTGCAACAGCTGGCTGCTCAGATCACAGACACGGAGCAACAACACCCGGACTCTCTTATAATTATACTTGGGGATTTTAACAAAGCAAACCTCAAACGTGAACTGCCTAAATACAAACAGCACATCACATGCCCCACCAGAGACAAAAATACTTTGGATCACTGCTACACCACAATAAAGGATGCATATCGCTCCGTTCCCAGAGCAGCTTTAGGACTTTCTGACCACTGCCTGGTTCATCTTCTCCCAACCTATAGGCAAAAACTTAAATCTGCTAAGCCTGTAGTAAGGACAGTAAAGAGATGGACCAGTGAAGCAGAACAGGAATTACAGGCCTGTTTTGACTGCACTGATTGGAGTGTTTTTGAAGCTGCTGCCACCAATCTGGACGAGCTCACAGATTCTGTAACATCCTACATCAGTTTCTGTGAGGACATGTGCATCCCTACCAGGACATTTTTAACATATAACAATGACAAACCATGGTTTACAGCAAAGCTCAGACAGCTTCGTCAGGCCAAAGAGGATGCCTACAGGAGTGGGGACAGGATCTTGTACAACCAGGCCAGGAACACACTAACAAGGGCGATCAGAGCAGCTAAGAGGAGCTACTCTAAAAAACTGGAAAACCAGTTTTCGGCAAACGACCCTGCTTCAGTGTGGAAAGGCCTGAAAACCATCACTAACTACAAGACGCCATCCCCCAACTCTGTAGGGAATCAACAACTGGTTGATGACCTGAATGAGTTCTATTGTAGATTTGAAACTCCCAGTCTCACACCACACTCCTGTCCTAACCCTCTTTCTACACCACCATTATCACCTCTGACAACCACCCTCTCTTCCCCCCCTGCACTCCAGGTCTGTGAAAAGGATGTTCGCCAGATCTTTCTGAAACAAAAGAGAAGGAAAGCTCCAGGCCCAGACGGCGTGACACCAGCCTGTCTGAAATCCTGTGCTGACCAGCTGGCGCCCATTTTCACACAGATCTTCAACAGATCACTGGAACAATGTGAAGTGCCTTTGTGCTTTAAACGTTCCACAATCATCCCCATTCCAAAAAAAACTAAAATCACAGGACTTAATGACTACAGACCAGTCGCCCTAACATCTGTGGTCATGAAGTCATTTGAAAGACTGGTGTTGGCCTATCTGAGGGACATCACAGGACCCTTACTGGACCCCCTGCAGTTTGCTTATAGAGCAAACAGGTCTGTTGATGATGCAGTTAATATGGGACTGCACTTCATCCTTCAACATCTGGACAAACCAGGGGCTTATGCAAGGGTCTTGTTCATAGACTTTTCATCAGCTTTTAATACGATCATCCCAGCACTGCTTCAGACCAAATTAAACCAGCTCTCTGTTCCTAGCTCTATCTGTCACTGGATCACCAGCTTTCTGACAGACAGGCAGCAGCTAGTGAAACTGGGAAAATTCATATCCAACAGTCACACCACCAATACTGGAGCTCCTCAGGGATGCGTTCTCTCCCCACTGCTCTTCTCCATCTACACCAACGACTGCACCTCCACAGACCCCACTGTCAAGCTCCTGAAATTTGCAGATGACACTACAATCATCGGCCTCATCCAGGACGGTGACGAGTCTGCATACAGAAGGGAGGTCAAGCAGTTGGCTGTCTGGTGCAGTCACAACAACCTGGAGCTAAACACGCTCAAAACAGTGGAGATGATCGTGGACTTCAGGAGAAACCCACCTGCACTTCCCCCACTCACCATCATGAACAGCACTGTGACGGCAGTGGAGTCATTCCGGTTCCTGGGCACGACCATCTCTCAGGACCTGAAGTGGGACATTCACATTGACTCCATTGTTAAAAAGGCCCACCAGAGGTTGTATTTCCTTCGCCAGCTGAAGAAATTCAACCTGCCACAGGAGCTGCTCACACAGTTCTACTCAGCCGTCATTGAATCCGTCCTGTGCACTTCAATAACTGTCTGGTTTGGCTCAGCTACGAAAGCAGACATCAGAAGACTACAAAGGACGGTTCGGACTGCTGAAAGAATTATTGGCACTCCCCTGCCCACGCTGCAAGAACTGTATATATCCAGAGTGAAGAAAAGGGCACGGAATATCACTTTGGACCCCTCACACCCAAGCCACCTTCTTTTTGAACTTTTGCCATCAGGTCGACGCTACAGAGCACCGAACACCAGGACAGTCAGGCATAAGAACAGTTTTTTCCCCCAGGCAATCTACCTCCTTAACAGATAAACATCATTCAAACGGTCAATAAATATATGTGCAATATTGTGTACAACACCACTGTGCAATATACTGTATAATACCACAGACTTCAGATATTGATGTAACTTATTTAAAAGTATCTCACATCGTACTCCATTTGATGTCAACCATTTAAAATTTTTTTTTTTTTTTTTTTTTTTTTTTTTGCGTCATGCTGTTTTTGTCTTGTCATTTGTATTTTTTGTTCTGGAAGCTCCGTCACTAAAACAAATTCCTTGTACGTGCAAGCGTACTTGGCAATAAAACTCTTTCTGATTCTGATTCTGATTCTGATTATATATATATATATATATATATATATATAGTTAAAAAAATACACTGACATATTCAGTTGTTAAGAATGACCTAAATTTTTTATTCTCTTAAATTAATTCAACTTAAGAAGAATAATAGACTTCTAGATTATTATGATATTATTTTTAATTGAAGTGTCTCTTGCTACATCCTTTTCACGGTTTATACATTATTTCGATCCTCTCGTGTATTTTATCCTTTTGTTTGTTGTCTCAATAAAAAATAATAATAAAATAAATAAATATATTAGACCATTTTGCTATACTAGACATTCTCGTAATACGGCGACGTAGGGAGAAAAACAAATCGCTGCTACTGGATTCACTCTGTTTATTTTGCCCTTTTCCCGCATTTCCCTCTGTAGGATCATGGGATATATCCGGTCCTCCGAAGTGTAAACTGAACGTGAAGAAAACGAACTAGAAGTATTTTCCTTGCGTTCGTTGGGATTTGAACGACGAGAAAAGGCTGCATGCAACGTTTTTTTTTTTTTACACCGTATAACCGCGCAGCCGGACAAACGCACGTCACCAAAGCCTGTGTGAACTCTCTCACTGACTCCTTATGTATGTGTTCATCCGCGCTCACCGGACACTACGAACAGCAGAAAACGCTCGATTTTAACGCCCGATAAGAGGTGTTTAATGTAAACTGCTCCGATACCTTGGAGGACTTGGAGCGCGCGTTTTTTCCTGTAAACTCCATTGCGCGAGCAACTGTGTATTTGTTTGTGTATTTGTGCATCTTGTGGTCGCGCTCCTCAATAACATGAGCAGCCCAACTAATCGATAACGGCATTCGTTGACAACGAATTTCATTATCGATAATTATCGATTTTATCGATTAGTTGTTGCAGCCCTAGATGAGACTGTATGACTCAGACATTCATGGTTGAACTGTGGCAAAGAAGTCATTACCTCTGATGAGGTACAAGGCACTACACCACCGCGCCGCCGGAGAAGAATATTTTATATTTAAACATTTTTATTTTAAACTTAACCTTCCTATGATCATAGTACCATCAGTTATTAAGACAGAAATGTCAACAACCATGGAAAAATCAAATAATTAAAATGTAAACATAAGTCTAAAGTCACAAATGAACACTTAACAATTACCTCTTAACATTTAAGGTGCAAAAGTAAAAGAAAATGTAAGAAATGCTTAATAAAGTGTAATAAAATAGTGCAATGTGTTTATTATATCAGATGCCTTTAGAGAAAACTACAACAAAAATATATTGTTGTAATATATTTGAGTTTGATGTTAATTCACTGGCGGGCCACCAGGGGGCAATACCGCGCTGTATACTATATGTGTCGTGTGCACTGAATGCAGTAAAAGAAGAATACCGTTTCTTTTCCTCTGGTTGTCTCACACAAAAAGCAAGTAATATTATAGATTGTTAGTTGTGCATATTGATGCAAACATAATAATTGTCATACCAAAGAATAAACTACCCGCCAATGTGGCTAGTGAGACTAAAGTTATTACCCGCCACAGCCGAATTTTACCCGCATTTGGCGGGTGGGCGGGTGCCAATGTCAACGCCATCTTGTCTCCGTTTATGCTTCCTGAATCGCGACCGTACTACTTCCGGGTCCTAGAGCCGGTCGCGGAGCGAGTGCGCATAACAGCAACCAAACTAGCTTCGCGATCAGCGTTTTCTTCCGACAGAGAATAAAAAATATCGAACACATTTTTTATTGATATCGATCACGTGTCTATCGCGAAACATATCGTTATCATTTTATCGCCCAGGCCTAGTATATATATATATATATATATATATATATATATATATATATATATATATATATATATATATATATAGGATGTATATTGAGTCAAACTGTAAATTCTGTGAAGTTACTCACCGAAGTTTGCGGCTCAGTACCTGACTCCAGCTGCCGGGCGCTGCGCACAAATCTACTGCTCGTCTCACACCTGGAGAAAAACACACTGTCAGAGTTTCACTGTGGCCTTCAACACTCAAACAAATACAAAAGTTACGAATGTATTTATTTACAAATTTACTTTCATAGGGTTTCATTTTACTCACCCTCTCTTATCTAATTAAGTAAACTGAAAACAAAAGTGTGTTAATGTACCTCCCACCCCGCCATTTTCCATGCTTTATAAAATACTAGTTAAAATAATGTTTTATATAATAAAATAAAATAGTTCCAGAAATGTGTTTGCAGCAAAGTTGTCAGAATAACCTGTAGGATTTACTGTGGTCCTACATTACACTGCTGGTTAACAAAAATCAAGTCAAATTGATGTTCTATCTGGGAATTCGGGCAGAATGATCAGACTCTCTAAAATGAGACAAAAATCCTGTCAACAGATACTCTCAGGTGTTTCTGATGACTTTCAAATGCGGCAAATGACCAATAACATTTCTTCATTTTAAGGAAGTGTAAACAATATTAAACCTTATTAACCAATATGGATGTTTAGGGCAGGTCATAAATACATAAATATTTTCATATTATTTAAACACCTATTTTAGACATTATTTTTCTTTATATAGAAGTATCATGACCAGTAACCGTTTTAAAGCCTGGGAAAGCATACATTTGTCGGCCTAAACACCAAAACCCCTACTGCTGCCTAACTAGCATGTACAGTAGTACATTACTTCCTGCACTTCATGCTTTTGACCACGAGATGCCACTGTTTTAAATTTTGCAGCGTCATGAAGCTTTATTAAGCGTCATTAATCTACACTGATCATTTCATAACATATCACCTGCCCCCACAGCTTGCCCCTTTTTACAACCGAGCAGTGCTACTTTCTTCTATTGCTCCAAGATCCAGTTCTGATGCTTAAGTGCACATTACAACAGCTTTCAGCAGTGGACAGCGGTCAGCATGGGCACGATGTCTGGTCTGTGGCTATGCAGACCCATACGCAAACAACTACCATATACTGTGTGTTCTGATACCTTTCTATCAGACCCAGCGTTCACTTTTTCAGAAATTGAGGCTCGTCTTGCCCCTGTGAAACGTGACTCTCTTTTGAAATGGCTGATCAGTGTAAAATGTTGGCGGACACCCACTCTCACACATAGCTATGAGTGTTTAGACGTGTCTTGCCTTTAAACAGGTTGAACTCTTCATCCAGCTGCAACAGTTTGAAGGCGCTCCTCGCTCTCCAGCCCTCCTCTTTAGCCAGTCTGTAGTAAATATCACGCTTGTCTTTGGAGGAGCGGCCCATGTTTCCTCAAGTGTCCTGCAAGCAGTCTAGAAAGTACAGTATTAGACAGGATGATGTTTACAAAGGCACTAAAACATAAACGGGTTAAACAGTTGTCGTGGAAAATTTGTTGTGACCTATGTCAATTTTCCAAGCAAAATCAGTAACTACGCGAATATTGAAATAGCAAAAGAGTTTATTGCAACAAAAAGTAATGGACAGCACTGGACCAGCCAGACAAAAGACAAACAGGCACCTCACGAAAATTCTGCAAGATTCCTCTAACTTCCCTAATTGTACATAGTTTATATACCTTCATTTAACAATTACATCATTGTTTGCTCCTCCTTAAGTCAAATGATTATTTAATATTCATTTGATGTAAGCTTCTTTCGTTCAGGTCAGATTGGTGTGGCCTCTCCACATTACGTAATTTTCCCTTCTCATCTCATATTTATTCATGTCTGGGTAGGCCTAAAAGATCTTGTTTTCATCTTTTCCTTTTTTGGAGAAAGTTTGGTTTGTTCCTGTTTTCATAATCAGACTATTGACCACTGTTGGTGAAGACTTGGGCTTTCGTTGGAGCCGCAATTTTCAACATCTTCCTCATCAAGATGCGCAAGTACTTTATTTTTACTATTCCCATCATAGTTACTTTATTTAATTTGTTTTTAACTGTCCATTATACATTTTTAAATGTATAGAGATTATTTGTCTATTGTTAGTACTTTAATATCTGTTTTGGTTATTCATTTTGATTATACATTAAACATACTGTATTTCTATAACTAAGTGATTCTTTAAATGATATATTCTTTGACCTTATATATCAACTAGTTAAATTTGTGTTTAATTTACTTAATTATTATAGGATAGATATTAAGAATAGAGATTAATTCAGAATCAGATTAAATCAATTCATGGTCCTGTTTGTTAGTATTTATTCTTCATATACCTTTTACTATTTCTATGGTTAATTCAGAACAAATCATATTGATCTGATTACTGGCATGATTAATTATATTACTAGTTTTTATTGAACCTATACTACTCAGATCAAAATTATGTACATGATTCTATTTAATTATGCATATATAGTAGATTATCATTGTGCTTGGTATATTAATTAATTTGGTAATGGTTAATTTCATTTCCACCTGTAGTATGTGTTTAATATTTCTTTTAGAGTGCATTTTTTCCAGATTTTGCTTTGGACCAATGTTTACTATAATTCTCTTTTTGTTTAATTTTAGCTCGCAGTAATGTCTCGATCATCCTCTCATCTGAGATTCCTTCTGGGAGCAGGTGGCTACACCTTGACTTACCCAAACAGCCACAATCATCGCCTTTTCAGAGCACTTATTCCTCTGAGGATGATATTGCTGAACATTAGTGATTAATTTGACTTTTATTTTTCCCAATATGATAAATATGATGCGTGTTGTTTTGTCCGCTCTTAAAGAGGAAGTCTATCTCTTTGCACTCTGTGTCTCAGTCACTGCAGAACCGAAAATGTATTTTTATTTATTTTGGATCACTGCTTGCATTGTCTATTTTTTTTCCCCCTTAATAAAGTTCCTCAATTTCTTGCACTCTGTGTGTACGGGTCATTCTTGGGTCACACTTCACATACTTGATTATCGTTAGTTATGAGTAAACTGCTATAAAACAAGATAAAAAGGAGTGAATGTTATGAATATTATTATTAACATAATTTTTCTTAGTATTTTAATTTTTTCTATTGTTATTATTTTAATTTTACTTATTGCTCGGTTTTCCTATCCCTGCCCTCTACTTTTATATTTCTCACTTCCTCAATTTGTCGTTCAGGCGTCTTTTCTTTTATTGTAGCGAGCGGATCAAGGCCTCTTGAACAGAGACCTTCTGGGTATTTGGTACCTTACACTTGACTACGATTATAAACCAATAAAAGTTTTCCACATAGTTCAGTAAAAAAAATGCAATTAAATGCAAATAAACTGTGTAGATTAACTGATGCGGCATTTGCTTTCTGTCAATTAATCATAAAACTTTTTTAAGGTTTTAAATTGTGACAAAATCAGGGAGATTTTTAATATCGGCTCTGAATATCTATTTAAAAAATCGTGGTACATCGCAATTTGAAACGAATCGGCACCTAAGTATCTTGATAATATCGTATCGAGAGGTAACTGGTGATTCCCATCCCTACAGGTTTTATACACATAGAGGCCGTCAAACACTGAAGTCGCGCATAATGTAGTGTTAGCTCCACATGTACCTCTGTGTAGTTAGCAAACTACATAAATGCCCAGAACAAAAACTAACTTTTCCTAAACAAGAACCCGGAACTATATCAAAATGTGCATTACATCACTTAAAGCTAAAACCGTGTTTCCTTTACTGAAATATATTTATAGTTGAGATACACATACTTCTCGTTTAGCTCACAGTCCACCGCAGCTCCAGTGTAAATAATCTCTTATCCAAAATACCCTTGAATTAGTAATATAGTGCACTTGTCTAGGGCCCTACTGCTAATTCTAAAGAACCCTATATAGTTGACTAATATAGAGAGCATGTAGCCATTCGGGATAAAGCGCACATGAGTTCCGCTGTACTTCTTCTAGTTTAAAACGTCTTAAGATAAAAATGAGCATTACCGCCATCTACTGATCACACAGGATACCTGCATGCCTTTTAGAAATGTCCTTTTTGCAGACTATAAGCATTTCACGAACAAACAAATAAACAAACACAAAAATGATACATCATTCATATTATCTATGGAGGTATTTAAGATTTTAATGAGTATATAATTATAAAATTGCTATATTACACTTATTAATTACAGAATATTACTATATTACACAGGACATTAATACTTACCCATATTAATAATATGATAACTGCAATACTACCTCCCAATAGAATGTGTAATACATGATTGCATATAATAATACAATATTACATACATACTTGATTACTGTGCAATACTTACAAGTGGTCTTGAGTCATATTTCGTTGGTACTTAATGTTTTAGGAACTTTATTTATTTAAAAAAAATTTTTAATTATTATTAGTATTATTTATTACCTTTATTACCTTCCTTAGTTAACAACTGTAAGCACCTGAAACCGAGCATAAGCTATTTCCCTTTGGGATTAATAAAGTTCTTTGAATCTTGAATCTTGAATTGAATCTTGAATCTTATACTATAGACAGCAGACTGTCGATTTGTTGATGGTTTGTGGTATGTCAACACATTTCTAAGAAAATACCAGAAAGCTCACTCACCATCTTTACCACTTTATCCTGCATGTAAGTTCTTGGTGGGCCTGGAGACTATTATGGGTGACTTAGGTCACTAGGCGGGGTATACCCTGGATTGGGTGCCAATCCTTCACAGAGCACACCCATTTACACACACTCACACACTCATTTACACACACTTGTGCCCTGTGATGAATTTTCCAGGGTAGCTCCCAGCCCCTGCAAGCCTGTACAATATAACCAGTATACAAGATGAATGAATGAATGAATGTTAAAGTGTCATATATATATATATATATATATATATATATATATATATATATATATATATATATATATATATATATATATATATATATAAAATAAAAATTTTAATGTTTCAGTATGAAACCATATGTGCAAGAATATAAGCATCATAAATGTGTTCTATTGTTTGTGTGTGAGTGTGTGTTTTGTGCCCTGCCTTGTGCACTAAGTTCCCTGATAGACTCCAGTTGTACAGACAATGGATGGATGGACTTTTGTGCAATGAAGTTATCTTTGCATCTCTGAGTTTTTAAGACACCGGTTTAATTTTGAACAAAATGCTTGTACTTTCTGTAAAGTTGACATTGAGACTACTGATCACCTTTTCTTTTCTTGTGAGTATTCTGCTATCTTTTGGGAAAATATTTCTTATTGGTCGGAGCCAAGGATGCAGTCACTGCCGGCTAATTAACAAATAACATAACAAATGCAAATTTTAGGCAAATTTTTTATTCATAAATGCAAGTGTATAAAAACTAAACCTTATTTTTCAGTTTTTAAAAAGGATTTTATTTGCAATTATGTTCCATCATTGGAACATATGAAAGGTAAAAAGGCCAAGAAACTTGTTGGAATAATAAGAGAATTTGGTTTATTAGAAGAAAAATAGAGACCCTTTTTCATTTGTATTCACTTATTTATTTTATTTTATTTTGATTATTTATTAATTTCTTTGTTATATATATATTTTTATTATTTCTTTGTTTCGATACTTTTTTGTGTGTAATTAATGTGTGCCTTGTTTTTTGATCAACGTTTACACAACTTTATGATGCTATTATAAATGTTCTGAGGCGTCCAGAGAAGGACCAGCTCCAGCTGGATTCAGCTTTATGATGATTGGAGCTACACATGCTGCTCCTGTGCTTCCAGTGATCCAGACCTCATCTGCCCTCTGCACCTACTGACTCGTCCCTATGCTGAACTGGTCTTCATGTCAATTTAAATAATTTCTGTCATATTGAATTTTCACCTGCACAACACACATGATGTTATATCATTTCTATCTGTTATCGCCCAAATGAGGATGGGTTCCCTGTTGAGTCTGGTTCCTCTCAAGGTTTCTTCCTAATGCCATCTCAGGGAGTTTTTCCTTGCCACCGTCGCCGTCACCCTTGGCTTGCTCATCAGAGAAATTTCATTCATTCGTCTCATTATTATTATCTGCACATTTTTCTCACACATACACACTTCCAATTATTTTCTTTTCTATAATTATTATTATTATTATTATTTTTATTTTTATTTATTATTATTATTCTTTTATTTATTTTTATTTTTATTATTATTTTTTTTGTTACATTTCTTTCATCTTTGTGAAGCTGCTTTGAGACAATGACCATTGTTAAAAGCGCTATATAAATAAAATTGAATTGAATTGAATATCTTGTTCTATGTTTTTGTTCAATAAAAAAAATAAAAAGTTATCTTTGCATCGATTTTCACTATTGAATTTTATGCATCAGAATTTTATATTGTGACGGTTTATTTTTTGAACTTACATAATTAAGAAATATTTCCCCTTCTCATACACACGAATTAAACGACTTGTTAGTTGTTGTAATATCGGCCCTGTATCGGGAGAAACGGGGGGGGGGGGGGTCTCGGGGGTTCTGCTCAGTTCTCGCGCAGCTCGAGTTCCGGTCTCGCGATATGTCGCGGTGTTTCCGGTGTTGTGAATTGTCTCTGGAAAGATGGCGGTTAGCATCCGAGCTCGTCCTATCCGAAGTATACGGATGCGAGGTGAGATTCGGCGGCTTTCGCTTGGCGGGGCTGTCGCTTTTCAACGTGTTTACGCGGTGTGTTTTATTATCTGCCAATTGTTTTGGAGCAATTTGTTCATGCTTATGGTTGTTTTGTGGTTTTTATGCCGACAGGTCGGAATGACAGCGGGGAGGAAAATGTACCACTGGATCTCATCAGAGGTGGGTTTAGTCCCGTTAGCAACATGCTAATGTACAAACATATCCGGAATTTTCGGCTTGTGTTTTGGGACCGTGTCGGTTTGTAGTCTCGCGTTGTGCCGTTTCAGGACGCGTTCGATGGTGGGCGTTGTAGCATCACGCAGACTGGGTGTGTTTTAGGGGTTAAGTTGGTCTGTGCTTTAGGGTAGGCTAAGCTAACTTAGCTATGGGCCACAAACCCAAAGCTGTTACTCATGGATGTGGGCTATCTGCTTTAACTATATGGAGGTGATAAATACCTTCTTTTTTTGATGTTATAACGCTTTATAATCTGCAGCAGAGCCGTGCCATTGTTTAGAGCACATTGGTTAACCGGCTCTGCTCATCCTGGCGGCGGGGTTTGTTTTGGTGTGTGTTTGTGTGGTGCTGTTTGTCAGGTGCTTCATCACATATCTGTCCTGACATTATTATACTGTAAGATCTGTAATGCGCATGAGTACAAGCAAACCGTCCTGAAATCTGAAGCAGGGTCTCAGTGTTTTGGTCCACGGCCTCTAAGATTCTCCACACCAGTATGACAGTTTGTTTACAAAGATTATGATATACTGTATGTGCATGTTATAATGTTCACTTTTTTTTTTAATGGATGATTCATACTGTCCTACTCTTGTGTTTATCTATTTAAACTCTCTAGATTAGGGCTGCACGATATATAGAAAAAATATCATTATCGCGATAATGGCATGCGCGATAACCATATCGCAAAGAGTTGCGATAAATAATTTATGTGCCAAGCATTTGTGTATCCAAATTTGACCAATCAGATGGGCCCTTACTATGTTTATACCCGCTTATATATATTATATCTTTATACTTCATTCTGTCTCAAACTAACCCGGGATGATCAGAAGACTTAGCGATTAGCCGTTAGCCCTTTGTAGCGTGGACGGTAAACCCAAATGCGGAAGCAAGCGAGTAGGCAGGATAACCACGCGAATTAGTTTAAGGACTCTCACAGAAGGGATGCAAGGGAAAAACACACATTTAACCCGCGTCCTATAAACACACACTCGAATCAGAAAGTAAACAATCTGAACCGACATGCGCGAACTCAGTGACTAAGCTGTTTGAGGTTGTTTGTTTACTGCTATTATACTTCCGGGTTCACGCCCGCATTACTTCCGGGTACTAGTTCCGGTCGCGGTGCGCGTGTGTTTGTGTGAGACAAATAGTATTTTTTTTAATTTAATTTTTGTTTAATAATATTTATTTTTATTAAAAAAAAAAAAAAAACCAGGCAAGCCAAAGAGAATATTTTGTTTAAAAGATGCTCTTGTTTTAAGACACTATTGATGAGTGTATGGTTACACGTAAATAAACAGTAATGTTTGAAAGTAATTCATATTGTGTTGGCAGGTTTATAGTAACAGCAAACCAGAAGTCAGAATATCTGCTGAGGGGTTTAAGTCATTCATAGTGTTTTGAAGTCTAAATATTTGCAACTTCCTTGACATATAGTTTCTTTTTAGCCTGAATTAGATTTAATTACATCAGATGAATATCTATTACCTGTTTATTTTAGTATGATCATTACATATAAATAAATAAATAAATAAATAAAAAGGCAATAATAATAATAATAAAAATGCATTTCTCTAGGGAAATGTTATATCGCAAGAAATATCGTTATCGCAATATTCAACAACAAAATCGCATATTTTCCTAATATCGTCCAGCCCTACTCTAGATCATGTCTGTCCCGCCTCAGGACTGTGTGTTGATCTACAGTAGCAGCTTGTTAACCTTGCATACAGTTCTCTGGTGTACTGTATTTGTTTGTTTTCCAGCTATATGTCTTCGCGCACACCATTCTCTATAACAGTCGCTTACTGGAGAATGAGGAGTCTTTGAAGTGTCTGTTTAAAGACAAGAGAGTTAAGGGTTATGTGCTGTGTGTGTATGGTGTTTGATAGCTGTTGTTTGTTAGAAAGTTCAAAATACCGTCAAAGGCAGCCGTGTCATTTACCATCGATCTACACCAAGACCCTGTGATGGTATTGAAGGGTTTTGACATGATTGTGTTTTGGAATCTCATCTGTTCAAGTAAAATGTAAAGATGAGGACTAAAGCGCTGCTGCATCAGTCTCTTCATTGTGATGAAGTAAGGCCTAAGTTCCACTGCATCACTTCCAACAAGTAATCAAGCAGCATTGGACATACTGTAGGAAAGTGTTGACCGAAGAAAGAGTTGACCACAGAGCCTCAGGTTGATTAAAAATTTCTAAAAAGTTTTTCATTAAAGAATAAGTATTGGGTGCTTGTTAAATTAAGATGGGGGGCAAAATCGATTACGTTACGTATCTCAATTCTTTTGGGTGTCGATTCATGTATCGCCACATTGACTCTATTAAAAAATCTGTTTTTCTTTTTTATAAATGTTTTATTTGTTTAAATTTGGAGTTGGGTGGTGATCTGTTGTCATTCCTCTATAATAATAATAATGTAACTTATTTGCTGAGTTTGTTTAGAATTGTCACGAAATCTGAAAAAAAAAATAGTATTGGAATATTTAAAAGATTGTGATACAGAATCACAATGCAAATTTAATCGGCACCTAGACATTGTGATATCGAATCGACTGGACCCTCGAAGACATGTTTGTTAATGCACTAGTTCTAATCTGTCACGTTTTCTGTAACAGCTTGGAGACAGTGAGAGTCCGAGTTAAAGCTCTATCTGGAAGTTTCTAGCCAGTGGAAAGTCTTCAAGACAGAGGAGTTATATACTAGATATTGTGTGGATTCGGTACAGTTAGATCAGTCTCTCTGTCTGATTTCATAATCCGGCTGAATTGAACCTGACATCCAGTGTGATTAATCACCTAAATGACCACTGGTCTTGCTTCTGGAAGATTGGATGCATTTCTAGCACATCAGAAATTTCAGTTGGGTATCCTGCAGCATGAGCGAAGGCCGATTAAAACATGTACTTTAGTGTGACACGAGAAATAAAAATCGCTCACGGGCTGGTGAGAGAACACCTGTTTGTAGCTGCTATAACGTGAGCACTAACAGGAACTAACTAGATAACATGCAGCCGTAAAAGGGTGACATTGTTCTTTAAAACATATCATAATGTTAAAAGATCTGCTGCAGTGTAAGAGGAATTAAAGTATTAGGATTTTTTTTAAGTGATCAGGCTCTGGGTGATAAAAGCAAATCATTTTCATCACCCTGTCGAGATTTATTTTTTTTTTTTTTGTAATTTCAGAGCCCCGAGTGTCTGTTCCTCATGTAAATAGAACCTTTGCTATATCAGACAGAGTTTTGACGTACTAACAGGAAGCTTTCTTATGCTACAATTATACAGGCATTTTCTTTCTTTTTCTTCACCTCCGTCTGTGCTGTAAGCCGGCTGCTAGTGGCCATGTGTAATGAATCAGTGTGTGGGAAAATGACTAAATTATGACCAACGCTTGAATTTCTTTTGTGCAATGATTTCCCAGAGCTCAGATGTAAGCAATTTAGCAAGTTAAGGTGGGTGGTGAAATTAATATTGAATTATCTCTGGCCTTTTAGTTTTTACAGACTGCTAATACACATGTCTGGTTAAGATTTCTCTATACTTCACTTATATCTGAAATTGTGCTAAAGATTGTGCATTCTGCCATGTGATTTAAAGGGTTTTCACACATTTGTTCTCCACTAAGTATGCACTCTCTTCTTTTGTCTTCAGACGAAAAACAAACTGAAACCAGGTCTAAGTTTAAAATCTGAAGCTAATATAGGCGCTGTTTAAAAAGATGTGTCAGAAAAGCGATGTGTTGCTTACATTTTTAGCACAGGCTGTGTGCAGGTCCCCGCCCCTACAAACGCATTTAGCTTAATGGGCAAAACAAGCAGCTTGTATTAAAATAAGATGAGTATGTAATACGTATGGAATTTATTAGTACATCATAGACACGCCCATCACTAATTTATTCTGAGATCGTATCCCATGTCAGTCAAACGTAATGACTGCTGCAACATTAATTAACAGATAGAACTTGTATCCCATCCGCAGTGTTGTGATGAGCAGCCCAGCGTTTAAGAAGTGAAATAATAAGTGGGGGTGAGGAGAATTCATGAGTGGTAAAACCCTGCCTTCTAGAATCTCAATGCTTATCTGATTCCCTAGAAGGAAACAGCTGTTTGTATTTTCAACACGTTCCTCTTCCACCAAACCTGAGGCCTGATTCTGTAACTGTATTTCTTTTATTTAAATTTTTTTTGGTGATTGTGTGACTCTGAAATCATGGTTGCTGAATGTGTAGCACTGTTTGGGATACCAGTAGCCCTGTAATCCTGTTTCCTTCTCGTTTCAGACCCTAAAGACAACCTGCAAGAGATTCTTCAAAACGTGGCCAAGCAGCAGGGTGTCTCCAACATGCGCAAACTGGGTCACCTCAACAACTTCATTAAGGTTTGTCTCCAGGCGATTAGACTGCTGACGCTCATTCACTAAAGTGCTTTTTGTAAATTTTTTTTTTCTTTTCATACTTCTGTACTACTGCCACATGATATCTGAGTTCACATAATGGTTGAGGATGTTTTCACTGAAATACAAGCATGCGTAGTAAAATGACATGGTTGATGGATTTAAGGCTGTATGGAGTTGATTTTTCTTTAAATGTAAAACTTGTAAAGCTTTATGTAAAACATCTATTGTATAGCTGTTTTTTTTTCTTTTTTTTTCTTCTTCTTCTAATTAATGTACATCACTTCTTAAACACATGTCACTCCCTATGATGAACCTAGATGGTTTATTCTATGAACTGTAACAATGAACTATAAATGTTGCTGCATTTTTAGTAAGAACACTAACCTGACATGACACACCTATGATTAAGTTTATTTGTTTATGTAGAATTATATATAAACATGAATCTTATCTCACTCAGCTCCTTTGCCACGTCGGCCATTCAGAAGACAAGTTTGGCTTCACCTATGATGAGATCATCATCTGGTGAGTCTTACATCAAGTATATATTTTTTTTGTTTGTTTGTTTTTTAATAAGAGATCTAACACACTGCTGTTGAGTTGTCTAAAAAAAATCTGTATCTTGTCTGTTTGCCAGCCTCCGATTGGCTCTACTTAATGAAGCGAAGGAGGTACGAGCTGCAGGTCTCCGAGCTCTCCGCTACCTGATCAGAGACAGCACCATCCTCCAGAAGGTGCTCCACTTCCGGGTGGATTACCTGATTTCCAGGTGTGTCTGCATCATTCTAACACATCATCAGCGTCTTAAAAAAACATAAAAAAAAAAAAAAAAAGAATCCAGCCTAATTATGTTTAAAAATCTAGACAATAAACATGATCTCTAGATCAGAAGTGAACAAACGGATGTCACTCAACTGAGGAGTGAAATTTACACTGGGGGGAAAAAAAAAATCACCATATGATCAGGTATTCTTTTTGCTCTGGTGGATTCTGGAAAAAAAATTGTAATAATAATAATAAAAAAAAATAAATTAAACTGGAAGAAAATAATATAATCATGTCAGGTTTTCCACTGACGTTTATGGACATTTATGGAAAGAATTTCCAGTGTAACAGAAAATGTTCAGGACATCTAGAGAGAGAGGAAAAGTGAGACTGAAGAGAAAAGACTGCTATAATGTAGGTGAGAACAGGAACTAACGTTGTGGACATTGCCCAACATTTTGTGACAAGTTTAACTATAAGAAAGCAATATAATTATTGGCTACATGTTGTGGTATAGGAGGAAAAAACACTTATGACACCATGACAAAATGTTTCAAAATTTGGATTATTTGCATTCGTTGTGTGTGAGAAAAGAAGCTCTGAAAGCAGAAGGTTGTTAAATATTTAATGTGGATTAAAGAGTAAAGCTAAATGATGCTGGATGGAGGTTTTTTCCCCCATTCATAGAACATTTAATAGCTATGCTCTTAGTATAGGATAATAATGTTTAGAGTAAATACATTGACCAGACTAAATATAACAATCTTTAGGTTCAAAGTTGAGTATGAGGGTGAGTTATGAGGAACAAATCTGTTCGGATAGATGAATATTGCACTAAATACATCCATAGAGCAGGGCCTCAGTGTCGAGAGTGGCAAAAAGAGACATCCTTGGATGGAGTTAGAAGGCGATATAACCCCCAAGAGCTTGGTTGCCGAGTTGAGTTAAAGAACGTACTGATGCGGAAGAAAATAGTAGCTCATGCAACACACGCGCGCACACAGCAACCATTACATTCCCACCAGTCCTATCTAGCTTATTAGTCAGTTAGCTAGTTAGGCTAGCTTCCTTTCTGGGCTTTATTCATCTTCAGTAATGCATATCAAATAAAGGTGTAAGGCTGATTATGAGGAGATTGTTTGTGTATACTATGGCTTTTGAGGCAGAAAACCAATATGAAATAATTGCACAGCCACAAATTTAGATTATTACATGATTAATTGTGCAGCACTAGATGCCACATCACTTACTGGTGAACTTGCATGTGCTGTTACTTACAGCTATGTGGAAGCCTTGGAATATTAGTAATTACATTTTCATCATAAATATTTCTTCTCATGCTTCATGTTTATTTTGCTCAACTCTTAAATCACTGTTGTTGTTTTTTTTTTGTTTTTTTTTGAAAAAGCTGGAGAAAAAACTAGCAAGTGTGAGAGCAAATAGTTTTGGTGTTGGGTATTCCATACACACTATGAAGTAAAAATTGTATTTAATATGCTAGTGATTATTATCTAGTGATTATTATTATACTGTAAGTTCACCCACGGATGACTAAGCTGATGGTCGTAATCTGCATCTTGTGAGTCTCCACAGAATGAGGAGTAGGAGATTTTCTTCTAGAACAGTGGTTTTCAACCTTTTTTTGAGCCAAGGTGCATTTTTTTATTTTATTTTTTTTAATTGAAAAAAATCACAAAGCACACCAACAATCGAAACTGCAAAAAAATGTAACTCTGTAGCCTATATTAACAATATACAGCCATTCTTATTGAAGTGTCTTGAACAGGAATCAAATAAACACAATGAAAAGAGTCTTTTTTGATCTTTCATATTTCTACCTACTCAGTGTGAAACCTGGGCCTGTTTGGATGAACACAGAGCTGATATCCTGCAGGAATTGAAGAAAGACACACACACGAAGCTCTTCCTTAACAGCTCTTAGTCTCTCTCTGTTTTTAGTTTTTATAGCAGTCAGGGTTGAGAAGCTCAATCATAAATACCCCGATCTCACCTGTGCGGTTTGACTCACGGTGAGATGCTGTGTCGGGCACCGTGAGTTGCTGCGATTGCCCGCTGACGTTCCGCGAAGTTCACCAAGGACCGCAAACTTCCGCGAGGCCTGCGGAAAAAAATTAAACATGTTTAATTTTTCGTGCGGAAAGATGGAAACATAATCACAACGCCAAAAACTTGCGGTGAATCATAATGGACCATATTTCCGGCCATCGCGTGAACCCGCATTGGTGAGATAGGGGTGTAATACTCGACAATGGCATTTTATTCGCAGACTTATTCATTTTCAAAAAATGTTTTAGACCAATCAGGTAAAATTGAATAATTTCCCACGGCAATCCTGACGATCTCTTAAGGCACACTAGTGTAAAAACACTGTTCTAGAGGCATGCTGTTGGGAGCAACAGAAATTCATCCTCTGTAACTAACTCTATGTGAAGACTAAATCAGCTCCAGTTAGAAAATACAATTGTGATTTGTCTGAGTGTGTGTGTTAGCATGGGGAGTCAGCTGTAGTTAAGATCAGTGTGAGGGTTGTGAGGTTCTGCAGTTCAGCGATGCGGCAGGAACACCGCGTTCCCCTTGAGCACATCTCACTCCACAGCGGCAGCTCATCTCCGAATGCGATGTTCCCGTCACAGGCATGCCTCGCACAATTCAAATAAAAGGCACTCTTGGGTGAACTTCTCAGCCTTATCACAAGCCTGGGGTAAATCCTCCAGAACCTTCTACAGTCAAACTCATTTTATGTCCTCCAGCAGGTGCTGTGTCTTGTACATCAATGTTCTGTTTCTGACTTTTATACAGGACTAATGTGGCTTCATAAAATTAAGAAAGCCTCTATATCAACAGATACAAAAAAAGTAATCACACGGTTCAGTAATAATAAGAATAACAAAACCTTAATTCTTAGAGCTGCTTAGTTCAGTGACATTTGATACCACAGTGTTGTTGAATTCCTTATTCTAATTTAAATTGTTAAATTTTCTATTACAACAGGGGGGTATTCTTCGTACGTCGCTTTAAACATCCAGGATGAATTGACACATCTAAGATGAGATCATCGTGCTAATTAAGACCTGGCTAAGTCGGTTCTTCTAGCACACCTGTTGTTGATGATTAGTTTGGCCGGATTGAGTTGTCTAGGATTATTGCGCGCTCGTGTGTTGGTTTAAAAGGCGATATGCATCGACAGTAGAAACACTGATCACAAGTCCTTTGATTGGTTGAAGAAATGACAAAAGAACGAGCTCAATTTTTTTTGTAACACCTGTTATGCGCTGAAATGCTTCCCTGCCATGGATTCCGCCCCCCCCTCCCGCACCACCACACACACACAATCGCTATCAAATATTATATTAGAATATAATATGCGCATATGGTTTACAATTTACATGAGAAAATAAAATAAAATATGAAAATAAATATGTTGTATATGGAAAATAGAAATATGAATATTTTTTTCAAAAACATGTATACTTTTATATTGTTTATTTTATAATAAAATTAGTTTTGTCCAATTTTTCATTATAATTATTATATATATAAATATTTATTTGCATATTCATGACGAACCCCTGAAAAATAAACGTGTTACAAAATAAACATTATACAAGAATTTGAATTAATGGTCTTGAGGGCTGTCTCGTGCCTAGAGTTTATTATAATAATAAAAAAACCTATGAATTTATGTTCTAATATAATATTTGATATCAATTTTATATATATATATATATATATGCATGCATGCAAGATACTTTTCTTTTCCCACGTGAGTCAGTCCACGTCAGTCGTGCACTTTAACCAATCAGATGTGACCTCACCATTTCCACCAATCATAACCCGGCAGGAGCGCAGCCTTAATCCTGTTTACATGAAATAAACCTGCTACCGAGCAGGTTCAAGCTTACGGACATGTTGCTATGACAACAAGTGCGAGAAGCGCATCGAAGAACGAAACAATCCAAGATCAGGACAAATACACATCAATCAAATCCAGCTAACTGAGTTAGCGACGTACGAAGAACACCCCCCTGGTTTGACACTGCAAATCACTTATTTATGTGTACGTATGTACAGTAGGGATGGGAATAACCAGGGACTGCCCGAAATGAGATTATAAGTATACTTAGGTGTTGGTTCAATTTATATTGCGATTCTGTTAGCATCACAATTTTATAAATATCCCCATTTGATTTTTGTTAGTTCTTAAAAAAAAAAAAAAAAAAAAACTTACCACACAGGATGCTGTACTGCCTGCCAGTGTGTGAATAGTTTAGAGTGTGGCCACCTGCTGGATAATAGAGGAACTGTAACTTATCACCTCAAATGCAAATGTATAGAAATAAAATAATAATAATTGCCAGACCTGAAAAGATTGTAAATCTTAGTAAAAGCTTAGGCACATGTGTGATGTAACTAATTAATCTGTTTTTGCTCACAGCAGCAGAGCTGTATAGAGCACAGTATGACACACTGTCCTGTCCTGTCTATGTTCGATTGTGCGGGTGTATAGGTGCATTGACATTCAGCAGAGCAATGAGGTAGAGCGAACTCAGGCACTTCGGCTGGTGAGGAAGGTGAGTAGTAAACTTAACTCTTTACTCCTGGTGCTGTTTAAATAGTGCAGTGACTCGTGTTTGCATTGATCAATTTTAACAAACCGTTTGCTTTGCTTCACACACGAGTGATTACTAAAACTAACTGGTTTTGCTGGTACAGTAATTGTTTAAATGTATAAACATTTGAGGGCTGTTTTGTGTAGCAGTGTTCTGGATGATTTGTATTAGTAAATAGTTTTACACGGTCTGCAACACATCACCACGGCATGGATTATTTTTCTGTAATAACACACTGCCTCCCATTAGAGTAACTCCGTGAAGAAGGAAAAAAAAGCCTTTGTGTGTTAAAATGTTCAAATACTGCAGACGTTCTATATTTTATATGGAGAGAGAAAACGGCTTGGGGCTGATAAAATTCATAATATTTATTTCACCCTTTCTTTTTGAGTCTCTCTTGCCTTTCTTCCCTGTCTCACCTTTTTGTTCTCTCTCTTTTATTGCCTCTTTCCTTCTTTTTTTCCATTCATTCTCTGAATTCATTTAATATAACCCCATAAGATCATTACAATGTATAATAATTTTCTTCTTGCTGTTCCAGATGATCACTGTGAATGCTCAGCTCTTCCCAAGCTCCATCACTAACTCCCTCATCGCCGTGGGCAACGATGGCCTACAGGAGCGAGACAGAATGGTGCGCGCCTGCATCGCAATTATATGTGAACTTGGTGAGTAAATAAATGGCCACACATGCATGCTTTGTTTTTGTTTTGTTTTTTTCTTCTGCCTAATTGGTGTTGTGATAAATTGTTAAAATTGGGGATAAATTGGGGTTATATTAAACGTGCAGCACTGAAGAACCCAGAGATTGTGGCCCGGCGTGGTGGACTTAAGACCATCTTGAAGAATGTGATCGACTGCCAACTTAGCCGCATCAACGAGGCGCTAATGACCACCATCCTGCACTTATTAAATCATCCTCATACACGGCAGTATGTGCGCTCAGACGTTGAGCTGGAGGTACATGCTTTTATTTCTCTGACTGCAAAAAAGCTGTCCTACATTTTTTTTAAAATAGAGCTAGATATACACATGAAACAGAAAATGCAGCATGTATTGTAAAAATTAAATCGACTTCCACTTACTTTAAATATAGTTAATTACCCAAGACACTTCATGATAAAACAGCAGTCAAGATGAACATGAATAAAAATTGTTTACATGACTACTGTATTCTAAATTGTAATATGCCAGAGGTACAGAATTTAAATTTAAGGTCCAGTGTTAGTTTGTTTATGTGGATTCAGAATACAAATAGTTTTTAGTCAGTCTTTAGGGAATCATTTGCAAGCTGCTGTGGTGTAAATGAATGTGAGGTTTCTGGCTGCTCTGTCATACTGGGCTCTCAGTGTCAGTATTTTACGTGCTCTCACCACAGACTGCTGTGAATATGTTTACTCAATCACTGTGTTTTATCTCATAGTGGCGGTACACTCTTTACTGCTTGGTATTAACTCTTTATTACAATTATTGCTGACCGACAATAATATGGTCTGGACTGTATTAACAATACAAGAGTAATTATCAACATATGGATTATAATATGGATATTAGGGCTGCACGATATATTGAAAAAATATTATCGCGATAATGGAGAGTTGCGATAAATAATTTATGTGCCAAGCATTTGTGTGTCCAAATTTTACCAATCAGATGGGCCCTTACTATGTTTATACGCACTTATATATATATAAATTAATTTAAAAAAATTTTTATATCTTAATTCTGTCGCGAACTAACCCGGGATGATCAGAAGACTTAGCGATTAGCCGTTAGCCCTTTGTAGCGTGGATGGTAAACCCAAACGCGGAAGCAAGCGAGTAGGCAGGATAACCACGTGAATTAGTCTAAGGACTCTCACAGAAGGGGAGCAAGGGAAAAACACACATTTAACCCGCGTCCTATAAACACACACTCGAATCAGAAAGTAAACAATCTGAACCGACATGCACGAACTCAGTGACTAAGCTGTATGAGGTTGTTTGTTTACTCCTCTTATACTTCCGGGTTCGCGCCCGCATTACTTCCGGGTCCTAGTGCCGGTCGCGGAAGCGCGCGTGTGTGTGTTTGTGACAAATAGTTTTTTTTTTTTTTTTTTTTTTTTTTTTGTTTAATAATATTTTTATTTAAAAAAAAAAAACTGGCAAGCCAAAGAGAATATTTAGTTTAAAAGATGCTCTTGTTTTAAGACACTATTGATGAGTGTGTGGTTACACGTAAATAAAAAGTAATGTTTGAAAGTAATTCATATTGTGTTGGCAGGTTTATAGTAACAGCAAACCAGAAGTCAGAATATCTGCTGAGGGGTTTAAGTCATTCATAGTGTTTTGAAGTCTAAATATTTGCAACTTCCTTGACATATAGTTTCTTTTTAGCCTGAATTAGATTTAATTACATCAGACGAATATCTATTACCTGTTTATTTTAGTATCATCATTACATATAAATAAATAATAAAACAAATAGGCAATAATAATAATAAAAAAATGCATTTCTCTAGAGAAATGTTATATCGCAAGAAATATCGTTATCGCAATATTCAACAACACTATCGCGCAGCCCTACTGGATATGTTATCCTCAGGTTACAACAGGGCCTGAAACCTGTGAATCAGAATTCAGGAGAATTTGACTTGAACGATGTGATGCTCTTATATATGTTTTAAGACTTTTTTTTTTTTTTTTTGTTCAAACTTTTTGTTGGTCCTCCTTAGCAAATCCTGGCACCTTACACAGACTTCCACTACAGACACAATCCTGACACAGCAGAGGCACAGCTCAAGTAAGAGTACAATTCAAATCATGTCATTGGCTGTTAAGGGCTCCTTTTTTGATTGCATCTTGGTTTGACCTTTTTTTTTTTTTTTTTGCGCACACTAGGGAGGACAGAGAGGCTCGTTTTCTGGCTAGTAAGATGTCCATCGTTGCTTCTTTCCGCTCGTGGTCTGGTAAGCTTATTAAACATATGATTTCAAACTGTTTATGCAATGCATTATCAGGTTATATCATGACATACGTTTACCTAGTGTAAAACCCTGACTCTCTTATAAACTCTGTCTCCATCCAGGCATCATTAACCTCTGCAAGTCAGGCAGCTCTGGCATCCAGTCCCTTATCGGCCTTCTCTGTATACCGAATATGGAAGTGAGGGTATGTAGTACTGAGTATTCACAGGTGACAGAAATGATTGTTCATGGAAACAGTATGTTAGAGCTACCAACCAAGAAATCTGCAAGAACTTTAAATATTACTTTAAACAAGAACAGCAGATGCGATACTTGCTATATGCATGTGGAAGGTCTGACAATCTTTTAAACTCTCCGATATTAACCTTCTCCTTGAAATCCACACTCCATTTCCCATCTCTCATTAATAAACTCTCTGGAGGTTCAAAACTGAAATAGATGTTGACACCGGGCTCTTGCTTTCTGTCTCGGTAAATGGAAAATGTTTTGAGTTTGTTCATAATCTGACAAAGTGTGTGTTTTGATTCAGCTAATTTTAGACTAGTATATAGTTAGGATCAGTTTACTAGACAGTACGGCTAAAGGTTTGTTGACACCTTAATATTAGACTTGTATGTGTTTTTTGAAAATCCCATTTAAGATCTAGTTTTGCTCTTATAATACAGCACTCCACTAGACACCATCTAACCTCCACTCTTCTGGCAAAGCTTTCTACTAGATCTTGGAGTGTGGCTGTGTGAATGTTTCCATTCAGAGTGTTTAGTGAGGTCCAATACTGATGTTTTCATGGAGCTCACTTTGTGCTTGGAGGCATTGTCATGCTGGAACATGTTTAGGCTAATCCCTTTTGTGAAGGTAAATTAAACTGCTACAGAATACAAGTACACTCGGTAGAATTGTGTGCTTCTAATGCTGTGGTAATGGTTTGGAGAAGAACAAATGGGTGTAAGTTTGGGGGCAAGTATCATATATGCAAAAAAAATAAAATACACAGGTAGTTTATGAAAAGATGTATGATTGACATTGTACATATATACACAGGACACAAAGGCCTTGTTAAAAAAAAAAAAAAAACGTTTTTCTGCCGTCCGTAGCATCCGGTGAGCGCGGATGAAACGCCGAGGGTTTTCTACACATAGGAGTCAATGACGGTGTTCACACGGGCTTTGGTGACGTGCGTTTGTCCGGCTGCGCGTTTATACGGTGTTAAAAAAACGTTGCATGCAGCTTTTTCTTGCCGTTCAAATCCCAACGAACGCAAGGAAACCGCGTCTAGTTCGTTTTCTCCGCGTCCATTTTACGCTACGGAGGACCGGATATATCCCATCATCCTACAGGCTATACAGAGGGAAATGCGGAAAAAAAGCAAAAATAAAATCCTTAAAAAATAGAACTTGCGTGGAAATGTTTGCATTTCTTCATAAACCACAAAAAACTTCCTTTAATCCGACGTTGTGCAGTCAGAGGGTGAACCCAGCAGCGGCGGCGATTTTTTTTTCTCTCCCTACGTCGCCGTATTATTTAAAAAAATATTTTTATATATAAAAATATAATAATTGAATTAGAATTTTTAAAACAATAAGATTAATGTCTAATATAGTAAAATGGTCCATATTAAAAGGAGGCACCTCAAATAAAATGACAAGGGCTTTCATATCCAGTTCCCGACACACTGCCCCCCACAGGTTAAACACACAAACTACAATTTGGGCTGCAGGCTGTCGTTAGACAGAGACAAACGAGCGCCAGTGTAGAAGTCAATCGAGCGGCGCTACAACACGCAACATAAACGTATAGGACGTTCAGAGCTCGTTCGTTTATACAAAAATTGAACGCCTGTGTGAACAAGGCCTAATTCTATACTGACTGTAGGCCTGGGTGATAAAACGATAACGATATGTTTTGCGATAGACACGTGATCGATATCAATAAAAAATGGGTTCAATAGAACGTTCGATATTTTTTATTCTTTGTTGGAAGAAAACAGAGGTCGCGAAGCTAGTTTGGTTGCCGTCATGCGCACTCGCACCGCGACCGGCTCTAGGACCCGGAAGTAGTACGGTCGCGATTCAGGAAGCATAAACGGAGACAAGATGGCGTTGACATTGGCACCCGCCAAATGCGGGTAAAATTCGGCTGTGGCGGGTAATAACTTTAGTCTCACTAGCCACATTGGCGGGTAGTTTATTCTTTGGTATGACAATTATGTTAGCATCAATATGCACAACTAACATCTATAATATATAATATTATATAATATTTATGGGTCATAAAAAATATCAATAATTATCGATATCGACCGATATGAAACACTGATATCGTGATACAGTTTTCAGCCATATCGCCCAGCCCTAACTGACTGTAATAATGTTTTATTTAATCTGCTTTAAATCATCTCTCAACAGAAGGGCCTTCTTGACGTGCTGTATGACATTTTCCGACTCCCAATTCCTGTAGTTACCCAAGACTTCATTGAAGCGCTTCTTAGTGTTGGTGGGTGATTACTTGAACAACGTCAGTAGTTTCTGTATCATTGTATCATGTAAAGTTGTCTGGAATAGGAGTGCTAATGGAAATAATAACTTTCTCTGTAGATCCTAGTAGATTTCAAGACAGTTGGAGGCTGTCCGATGGCTTCGTGGCCTCAGAAGCCAAAATTATCCTCCCTCATCGGGCACGGTCAAGGTAAGAGCTTTGGAGCGAGAGGTGTACGAGTGTCATGACTGATAGAGTGAGAAATGTTGTACTATCATAGCAAAGGATTGTGAACCTTGTTTTAGATTTAATTGCCTTTTGAAATGCACATTGTATGCTCATGGCTCATGCTCTCTTCAGTGGATAATCTTACTTGGATCCTGTAGACTGCTGCTGCACTCATAAAGACTGTGCTTATTCTCTTGATGCTGAGCTTTCCCTTAACACACGTATTGCAGTTTATCAATTTTGCCAGCTCACTGAGTTTTTAATAAAGAATGTGTATTGCAAACTTCTGTGAGTCTTTCAGTTAAGAAAAGTTTACAGTGAAATATAGATGTTTGGGTTTTGGCACTATCCAAACTATTTGGCACTTTTTTTTTGTTTGTTAATGTATTAAAAAATGTAAATATAAAAAAAAATACTTAATATTATTCAGTAGTCAACTGGCAACTTTGTCAACTTTGTAATGTCTACATTGTCATAAATAAATAATGATAATTAAATCCTGTCATGTTTCTATAGGCCTGACCTGATGGATAACTACCTTGCACTTGTACTGTCTGCCTTCATTAATAGTGGACTTTTAGAGGTATTATTTTTTTTTCTATTTTTTTTTTCTTGACTCTTCAGTGAAAAGTACTTCAAGGTTATTTATTATTTTTTAATTCAGTGTTAAAATAGAAGTGCTCTAAATATTTTAACTGCAGTCAGTTCTGTTTGTGGGGTGAAAAACAAATCCTGTGCGATCCAATTTGTTCCTGCCCTAGCAATCTGCAGCCATGAATTTGTGGGGCGGAGCTTCAGAGGAAGCACTGAAGGAAGTGTGTGTGGGGGGGGGGGGGTGTATTTCTGTGGCTGTTGAGTTCAAATATCAGTAGTCTTTCTCTAGTATTACTGACTCCCCATCTGAACCTGGTTGTGTCCTCAGGGGTTGGTGGAAGTCGTCACAAGCAGTGAAGATAGTGTTTCTGTATGTGCTACCATCCTCCTCGGAGAACTCTTGCACATGGTATCTTTCCATTTTTACTTTATTAGCTAATGCTGACTTTCTTCTGCAATTCCGTTCTGAGTCAGTGAATTGTATTTCTCTTTCCTGCAGGCCAACACCATCCTCCCTCACTCCCACAGCCATCACCTACATTGTCTGCCCACTCTGATGAACATGGCGGCCTCATTCGACATCTCTCAGGAGAAGCGGCTGTAAGTCTTCTCATAGTTTTAAGTATGGCTGCTGTTCTTATGGGACAAAGAGGGCCCTAATGGAAACACGTGCATGCGCGCACACACGCACACCTTCATACATATATGTAAATGGATATAATTAGGGCTGGGCCGATAAACGATATCATATCGAATCACGATTTATTTGATTTTAATAACGATGATCAGGTCTAGACATTTTTTGCTCGATATGGATTAATCTAAGAGCCAATCACACAGCAGAACAACACAACAACCAATCAGCGTGCAGCTTGCGCGTGCCGTGCAGGTCAAAGTTAATTTCCTATGTACCGCACTTTGCAAATGAAACTTGACACCAGGACGACAAAAAAAAGTGAATCTAACCTCGAGTTATTATCTAAAGATGTTGAAATTGTCGACAAAAAAAAATTGTCCTCCGTTATAGGAACGCATCACCTACACGACCACACTGAGAGCATGAAAATGCGGGTCGATGCTACTCCGTCAACTAAATTCAAATTCAAATTTTATTGGTCACATACACAATCATACACAGTATAATATGCAGTGAAATGCTTTATACGACCGCCAGTGACCTTAAAAAAAGAAAATAAAAGCTTGTACGTAAAATAAATAATCAATAAAAAGGAAATACTAAAGAAATAAATTTAACTAGTAAAATTAACTGTGCATAAGGGCATAAAATATTGCAAAAATATAGGATTAAAGTGACAGTGGTTGTGCAAGTATGCATGGAGGTGACATGTGCAATTGTCCAGATGTATAAATATTTAGTGCAAGTGTGTATGAATGTGTCCATGATTGTCCAGTCAATGTCAATGTTGTGAGCTTAAAAAGATGTTATTAGTCCTGTGTGGTGTAGTGATGATTGAGAGACCTTATCGCCTGCGGGAAGAAGCTCCTCCTCAGCCTCTCTGTGTTGGCCTTTAGGGAGCGGAATCTCTTCCCAGACCGCAACAAAGAGAACAGTCCATTACTGGGGTGACTGAGGTCCTTCATGATCTTCCTGGCCTTAGTCCAGCACCGCTTGCTGTAGATCGAGTGCAGGTCAGGGAGCTCAGTGCGGATGATGCGCTCGGCTGATCGCACCACCCTCTGTAGAGCTCATCTGTCCTGCATGGTGCTGTTCCCGAACCAGGTCGTGATGTTTCCCGTCAGGATGCTCTCTATGGTGCAGGAGTAGAAGTTCCTGAGCACCTTGGAGGGCAGTCTAAAGTCTCTCAAGCGTCTGAGGTGGTAGAGACGCTGCCGGGCTTTTTTCACCACGGTGCTGATGTGACAGGACCATGACAGGTCCTGCGTGATGTGAACACCGAGGTATCTGAAGCTGTCCACTCTCTCCACTGGGCTCCTGTTGATGACGGGGGTCTGGTAGTTCCTCTCCTGCTTTGTACTAAAGTCCACTATCAGCTCCTTTGTCTTACTGACGTTCAGGAGGAGATTGTTCCTCTGGCACCAGTTCTCCAGATTTCCAATCTCCTCTAGGTAGTCCGACTCATCATTGTTGGTGATCAGTCCGACCACGACGGTGTCGTCAGCAAACTTGATGATGGAGGTGGAGTTGGTAGTGGCCACGCAGTCGTGGGTGTACAAAGAGTACAGCAGGGGGCTCAGAACACAACCCTGGGGGGCTCCAGTGCTGAGGGTGAGTGTGGCTGAGACATGTCCGCCCATCCTTACTGCCTGTGGTCTGCCAGTCAGAAAATTGGAGATCCGCTGACATATAGAGGAGCTCAGTCCCAGGTGCTCCAGCTTGGTGGTGAGTGTGGAGGGAATTATTGTGTTAAAAGCAGAGCTGTAGTCGATGAAGAGCATTTTAACATAATTCCCTTTCCTAGTGTCCAGGTGAGTGAGTGATGTGTGGAGGAGATGAGAGATTGCATCGTCTGTGGAGCGGTTCTGACGGTATGCAAACTGTAGTGGGTCCAGTGTGTCGGGTAGTGAAGAAATGATGAAGTCTCTGATAAGGCGTTCAAAGCACTTCATCACTACTGAGGTGAGGGCTACAGGGCGATAGTCATTGAGGGAAGCAGGATGTGGTTTCTTTGGAACAGGAACAATAATGGACTCTTTGAAGCATGTGGGGATCACCGACTGAGATAAAGAGATGTTGAATATCTCAGTGAACACAGGTGCTAGCTGGTCTGCGCAGGCTCTGAGAATACGACCTGAGATGCCGTCTGGTCCTGCTGCTTTCCTGGTGTTCACTCTCTTGAAGGCTCTCCTCACGTCGTGCTCGGAGATGATGAGCGCGTTCCCGGTGCTGGCTGTGTCTTCCTGTCTGCAGCCGTTAGCGCCGCTAGCATTAGCGCCGTTAGCATTAGCATTGCTAGCGTCTTTAGCTGCAGCCTCGAAGCGAGCGTAAAATGTGTTCAGCTCGTCTGCCAGAGTCGCGTCCGCGTTCGTCATACCGGATGCTGGTGCTTTATAATCCGTTATTGTCCTTAGTCCCTGCCACAGGCTCCTAGAGTCACTCTGTTGAAGCTGTGACTCTAGTTTTCTCCTAGCAGGGCTAGCAGTGGGGCTGTAGCAAAGCAGATATCGATCGTGTCCTCATTCGTGGCCATTACACCTTATGAAAGGTGTTCAAAAGGAGTAAGGATATAACCAGGGCCGTTTCTAACTTTCTAGCGAAAGATATGATGCCCCTAAGCACACGAGGCTGAAGTTTATCTCCTTATTTGCAGCTTCTGATTCGTTTGGCTCCTTATTGCGCAGCGTCTCATTCTGCAGCTGAAGTTTAGCTCCTTATTCGCCTCGTTACTAACGGGAGTGTTCACGCTGGCGAATGCTGCGCAGTTTATCAATAAAGCGTTATTTTGGTGGCTTAAACCATTCTGGCCAAGCAAATATGAACTATACAACACCTAGCAGGTACCCGACTATATAGTAAAAGTGAAATTGTCCTGGCCCAGATTGATAGCTGCATAATTCATTCCATGTTTGTTGTCATTGCATGCTTAAGCCATTATGTCAGTTTATTGGGGCCGTGTGAAATAGCCTTCATTTAACTCTGAATTGTAGGATAAAGACGGCCCTAGTGTGTGTGGTCTAAATGGTGTTTCTCATTATTGTTTAAAAATATCAAAACAATGTAATATATCTTCACAAGATACTTTTTATCATCACAAACAAGTGTTAAAAAAAAAAAAATCTTTGCCTTGTAAAGATTCTGAGCATGTGCATATAGTATCTTAATTTTTAAGGCCAAATCGGTCATCTGTTTTTGTTAATAAACTATACTTTGTAAATGTAATTTAATGAACCCTTTAATTTTTGTGGCTTCAGTTTAATTTAAGTTGTTCAACATTGATGTTGAATAAATAATCAGATAGTAGATAGTGTGTGTTGCCTTCAATTAATCAATCAAGTAATGCAGCCTTCATTCAAAAATCTCTCACTTGTGAGCATATTTACTGTACAAAACTTGTCAGTGAACTATGAGGGGGGGGTGGGGGGGGAGAATCTTTATTAATCGTAATCGAGTTAAAATGTTCAATTAATCGAGATTTTGATTTTAGGCCAAATCGCCCAGCCCTAGATATAACCCATAATCAAACTATAACTTTTTGTAATCGATATTCAATATTGCCCTAAGAAATTTGCAGTACAACAGTCCTTCCTTTTTCATGAGAAAAGCTCTGTAATTAGCCATAGAAGTTGAATGTGAAAGCTCTTATTACATAAACACCCCAGACAAAGCTGTTGGGCAGTATGGTTTTCTTCACTGTGTGTGTTTAACGTGGAAATCCATTGAAGTCCCAGAACAACACTCTATACCCCAAGCATGTTACTTAAAATCATAACAAAATTACAAAAATGGTATGATTGAATGACCTGATCTGGAGACACATAGTGTTTCTAAGCCTCAATACTCCTTTATAATACCAAAATGGATTTAAAAAATTATAATAATAATTAAATATATATATATAAAAACACTAATGTAGCAGTTGGTCTGGGTCTCAGGACAGACAAAATAGTAATCATCAGAAGAGCAAATAAAATTGAAAGATGCAAGTTTCTCTCTCTCTTTTTGAGACTCCGATCCATTGTATTGGAACTCTCTAATTACGGACCTGCCTGAGCTTATTCATGGATTTTCTGTGGGACTTGTAAGAAGCTACACTTGGTTTGTAAAGATAAAAAAACAACAGGATTGTTACTAGTTTACAACTGGTTGTTCACACACTCACAAATTGCAGTTATTGTAGTTAACAGTCATGCATGTAGTGATGCATGTAGTTAAATGTCCCAGTGCTGTTACTATCTATTATCGTCACTTGTTCAATCAGATTACTCAGTTAGAACTAACTATTGCCTATAAAAAGTGTATAAAGACTAAAATAATGCAATATTAGGCAAAAGTGTTTTTCCGAACCTGTTGGTCGTATTACTTCAGGCAAGAAGAGTAGAAGCTGTTATAGCTGTAAAAAAAAAATATTTGGAGATAATGTCATTGCAGGTTTGTCTAAATACTTTTGTCCATATAGTGTAGCAATGTGAGGTATACACTGAGGTACACATTTGTACTTAAAACTAAGCACATAATGAACAGCAGGTGAGCATAATTAGGTTGTATTCACCTTTCCTCATAAGAAACAATTTGCAGGTTCACGTGATTTTAACCTGCATTTAACAGCCAAATTGAGCGAAAACAAGTAGAGATCCCATGTTTATTTTGTGTTAAATTCAAACTAGTCAACTAATTGTAATGAGTGATTTATTTTGATGATAGTTCTCCTGTCAGTAACATGGTGGACTGGTGTAGCAATTAAGTTGTTGATGTGATGTTAATACAAGAAGGCGTCAGAGGTAAATTTGAGGATTTTTCCCTCTATTCCTTTCTTTTGCTTCATGCTGTGTTAGACGTGCAAGTGCTGCAGTAAACTACCTAAAGCGCTTCCATGAGAGGAAGAAGCGAGGCGCCAAACCCAACAGTCTTTACCTGGATCACATTGTTCGTAAGTCAGCTGCAGCCCAGTACTGTCGAGACCAGCACCTGCGGCCCCAGAAGGACATCTATGTCATTAAGGTACTGAGAGCAAATCTTCACTTTTTAAGCTCCAAGTTAAAGAAAATACCTCACCTCATGCACTGCAATGACAAATTTCACACTGATAATTAAACTGTTAATATGTTTAATTACTATGCAGGTTAAGAATTAAAATATTTACTTAACAGTGATGTCCGAATGCTCAATTTCAGTCCAGAGTCTAATGTCATTTACGTTCTTGTAAAATTGCTGCTGCTTTAAGTTCTGTGTAAGCTGCATGTTGTTTTGTTCCCAGGACACTGAGGATGCCCTTATGATGAACCTCAGAGACAGTCAAATTCTTAATCACAAACAGAACCTTGATTGGAACTGGATACTCATTGGTACAATACTAAAGGTCAGTAAGAGAGAAGAGGATGAAATGACAGGAGTTTAATGAGCAATATAGTGTGTAATTTACTGTGTTATTTTGCAGTGGCCAAATGTCAACCTGCGCAACAACAAAGATGAACAAATGCACAGGTAAGAATATATTCAGTCTTAATATTTCACGTATCTTCATATTTCATTTAATGCTACTTTATGATGATTTGTGTTTTCTTCTAGGTTTGTACGGAGGCTCCTGTTTTTCTACAAGCCCAGCAGTAAGCTATACGCCAGCCTGGAGCTGGACCACAGCAAAGCCAAACAGTTGACGGTTGTTGGCTGCCAGTTCATTGAGTTCCTGCTGGAGTCAGATGAGGTGATTGAGGAGAAACACTTATGCCTTCAGGACTTTGTTCCTTTGCCAGTAAAATTTTTTATTTTTTTTGCATGTATGCTTATAAATTGGTGATTGTTAAATCTGGATTTGTTGGCACCTTTTGTACCAGGATGGTCAGGCGTACCTGGAGGACCTGGTAAAGGACATTGTGCAATGGCTGTCATTATCCTCTGGACTCAAGCCCGACCGTAGCCTACAGAGCAACGGTCTCCTCAACACACTCAGTCAGCATTACTTCCTCTTCCTGGGTACTCTCTCTGCCCACCCGAGTGGCGTTAAGTTGCTGGAGAAATGCAGTGTCTTCCAGTGGTGAGTTAAAAACACGATGAAGGACACTTTCTTAAGACACCACTGCAGCTTTATTTGATTTATGATACACGTAATTCAAAGGCCCCAAAGATTTGTTTCGTTTTTTTCAATGCTATTTATCTGCTTAGCTTTCCTATGGCTTCTTGTATACTTGTATACTTGTACACTGATTAGCCATAACATTGAAACCACTGCCTAATATTGTGTAGGTCCCCTTGTTGGACACAAGACCTCTGAAAAGTGAGCTGTGGTATCTGGGATCAAGAACCACACATTACCGGAGATTTTAAATAAAACATTGCCAAAGCCTTAATATTTAAGTGTTACTTTAAAGTTTTTACTTTTATTAAAGTGTTAACTTCAAGTTATTCTGCCTCATCAGTTCATATCCGTATGAATCCTTGTATTGGTATTTTTTTTGTTTGAGTTTTTGTCCATGACCCAGATAGGTATAGAGCTAAAATAAACATTTAGCTGGTTCTTTTTTTTCTGCTTTTCTCCTTCTCTGCTGATCAATATATCAGCTCCTAAAGTTGTTCTTGTCACAAAAATCTTTGCCACCTAATTTTCTATTTGTTTGAAAATAGAAATTAAATTGAATAGTATAAAAAAAATGTACAGACAGGCATTCAATCTTTGCTTCTTAATCAGCTACCTATGTTTAGCATTGTGTATTATGTTCAGCTTAAATTATTTCTTTTTAAACACCTTTGTCTGTTCAGCCTGCTGAACCTGTGCTCCCTGAAGAATCAGGACCATCTACTGAAACTGACTGTGTCCACACTGGACTACAGCCGAGACGGCTTAGCGCGAGTCATCCTCTCCAAAATCCTCACTGCTGCAACTGATGTAAGCCATATGTTTATAGAGTTGATCTTCATAGCATTAATAATTTCCATGTCATATCTAAGAATGCATGCAAGCTGCTAGGCCTGGGCGATAAACCGATAACGATATGTTTCGCGATAGACACGTGATCGATATCAATAAAAATGTGTTGGATAGAACCATCGATATTTTTTATTCTCTGTCGGAAGAAAACAGAGGTCGCGTAGCTAGTTTGGTTGCTGTCATGCGCACTCGCTCCGCGACCGGCTCTAGAACCCGGAAGTAGTACGGTCGCGATTCAGGAAGCATAAACGGAGACACGATGGCGTTGACATTGGCACCCGCCAAATGCGGGTAAAATTCAGCTGTGGCGGGTAATAACTTTAGTCTCACTAGCCACATTGGCGGGTAGTTTATTCTTTGGTATGACGATTGTTATGTTTGCATCAATATGCACAACTAACATCTATAATATTACTTGCTTTTTGTGTGAGACAAACGGAGGCAGGAGAAAAACGGTATTCTTCTTTTACTGCATTCAGTGCACACGAACCACATATAGTATACAGTGCGGTATTGCCCCCTGGTGGCCAGCCAGTGAATTGACATCAAACTCAAATATATTACAACAATATATTTTTGTTGTAGTTTTCTCTAAAGGCATCTGATATAATAAACGCATTGCACAATTTTATTACACTTTAAGCATTTCTTACATTTTCTTTTAGTTTTGCACCTTAAATGTTAAGAGATAATTGTTAAGTGTTCATTGTGACTTTAGACTTATGTTTACATTTTAATTATTTGATTTTCCCATGGTTGTTGACATTTCTGTCTTAATAACTGATGGGACTATGATCAGAGGAAGGTTAAGTTTAAAATAAAAATGTTTAAATATAATATATTCTTCTCCTGGTCCTTATTTTAAATCTGCGGGTCGTAACATGGGTCATAAAAAATATCAATAATTATCGATATCGACCGATATGAAACACTGATATCGTGATACAGTTTTCAGCCATATCGCCCAGCCCTACAAGCTGCTGAAAACATTTGTGGTCTAGTGTTGATGTGATGATGACAATTACAACAGTTTGGACTTTGTAAAGTATTAGTCATCAAGTGAGATTCGTGATGCACAGACAGGAGTTTGTAAACCTCAGTAACTAAAAAACAAGTAAGGCTGTAAAGCAATGTCCATAGTGGATCTAAAGTGTTCTGTGGCAAGGTAATTAATTGGCCTAAAATAAACATTTGCCTGAATATTTGAGTAATTCATAAAAAAAAATTCTGCTGCGGAGTTCCACTGAAGTGTTGCTAGTTTGAAAGGGTTAAGATAAAAATTATAAATAGAAATGATTTACAGGCTTAAACATTTCTGCACACATTACTGCTTCACCTGTGTAGTAAGTAATTCCCTGAGATGTTTTCCTCTAGGTCAGAATTTGTTCTTTTAAATTATTAAAATGAATTGTTTGACATCATCTAGTAAATGTAGTAGAAGTACTGATTTCGTGTGTGTGCTTGCTTGTGTGCATGCACACAGAATTGTAGACTATACGCCACCAAGCACCTGCGTGTGTTACTGCGTGCCAACGTGGAGTTCTTCAGCAACTGGGGCATCGAGCTGCTGGTCACTCAGCTCCACGACCGCAACAAGACCATCTCCATAGAGGCCCTGGACATACTGGACGAGGCCTGTGAGGACAAGGTAAAAGATCAGATAAAATTATTGAATTACAAACTCTAAAGGCTTGTATTTTAGGCAAAAAAAAAAATGATCAACGTGCTGCAGTCAGATCACATGATTCTTATTTTAATACGCTTGAAGTTACTGATGTCACATTATTTTAATTGATTAATGCTACAGTAGTACAATATTGTGGGATAATAATCAATGTTAAGGTGGTATAATGAGTTAGTTTATTTGTGACCAGTTACTGTTACCACCCAAAAGTTGTAGAAGTCTTTTATTTCTCTTATACCATAGCAGTGAACCAATAATAACACATACAAAATTATTAATGATGTCATTCATTCTATATCCAAACAAAAAAATTAAGCTCTGTTGTCTACACTAGTTCTTCAGCAACAGACTTTGTGTCTTGTGTGGGAAATTTTTAAGATGTGGATGTTCCTCTGGCTGTGACAATAGAGCCTTCTTAAATGTTAAGTAAATATCGCCCGATAACAGATAACAGAAAAACCTTCTTATATCAGCAACTGTCCTTTTTTTTCATTTATTTTATGAATTATTTTACAGGTCTTTATTAATAAACCATTGCTATATAAATTGTGACATTAATTAATGTAATGTAATGTAAATCTGTCCATCTTAAATTGGGCCTGAGAGGCTGTTTTAGAAAGTCTTGTGAACTACTTTTGTGTTGTTTAGGCGAATCTTCATGCACTGATTCAGCTAAAGCCAGCACTGACTCACCTTGGGGACAAGGGTGTGCTCTTGCTTTTGAGGTATGCTGGGGATCTGTTAATTTATTAAGCAGCATATGTTAGTTACAAACAGGGAGACACACAATCTCCTTGGTGCCAACACTTTTGGAGTTTTAATTAAATCTGTTGACTTTTAATGATTAATAAATTTTAATGATTTGCCTCATTGAGTTTTCATTAACAGGGTTGCATTGTTGAACTTAAAAGAGTGCAGTTTCCTTACTTGAAGCGTTTGTCTTTTCAGGTTCTTGTCCATTCCAAAAGGTTTTTCCTACCTCAATGAGAGAGGCTACGTCACTAAGCAGCTGGAAAAATGGCAGAAGGTGCTTTCTCACCTTTCTTGTACTGTATTTTACACTTTACAAATTATATTTAATGAACTAAACCCAACAATCATCTGAATCATTTTAAATGGCTAGGAACTGTCTATTTAGATTTGACCAATTAAACATGAGCTTATATAGTTAACCTAGAGCACTGTTTTGATTTGATGTACATAACTTGCTGAACCCTCAGGCTGATAAATTGCTGCTCGCAAATGGTTAGATTTGTATATTTAGTCAGGCGCTGGTATGCTATATATAACATGGAATGTGGGGAGTTTATTACTGTACTTTCTTGCACTGATTTAGTAAACATAACGTGTACATACGGTTTGCTTACTGACCATTGCATTAGGAACATCTATGTACCTGAACAGGTATCCATACAGTCAATCATGTGGCGTTAGCACAGGGCATAAAATCATGCAGATACCGGCCAAGAGCTTCAGTACAACAACTGCATCAATAGAATAAAGAAAAATGTGATCTCTGACTTTAAAATATCTGGCACCAACAATTGTGCCACAGTTAAACAGTATTTTTGAAACTGCTGAGCATCCTTTGCGCAGAGCATTCCTAAAGTAACAAGTACTTTAACTTCAGTACTTTTCTGAAGTGGGATGTTAAAGTAGGACCTCTGTGACAGGAGTTGACTCTGCCTTAAATGGGCAAGTCGGGAGAATGAACAAAGCCTGGCTGTTGTTTAGAGCCCAACTACGTAACACAGTTATGTATTTAACTGCTTGTGGTTAGTGGGCTAGCTTGTGGTTAGTTAACTACGTAACCACAAGCTAGCGAGCTTAGTTTTAGCTTAACTAGAATATGTTAATTTATATGCTAATGAATTAGTTTGTACTATATCAACTACATTTCTTGTAATGAGTTAAACTACCACAACAATTGTAAACTAGTAGTTTGATACAGGCAGCACAGCTGTCACTCAAATCAGCCACACCCTTAATTTTGCATAACTGCAAGGCTTAATATTATTTTAGTTGGTGAGTTGCATAAAAATTCATGTCATGAATCTAGCTAATGAGACCAAAACAGTATTTTGTAACAGGCTGTAAACATGTTTATTTCTCTTGTTATTTTGGTGTCTGTGAGGATTGGCCTACTTTCTTAGCCAGGCACCAGTGGACATTCAAGGAACTGCAAGTTTTGCCACTTAGAAGTTATTATATTAGTAGCTTCAACTAATTGGAACATTTTCTTCTGACCTCTCTTATCCACAAGTCTTTTTCTGCCACAGACGTTTCGCTCACTCAGTTTTTACAAATATATTTATTTATTATTAGCACCATTGTGTTCAAACTGTAGAGAGTGTTGTGTGTATGTGTGTTTATATTAGGGCTGCACGATATTAGGAAAATATGCAATATTGTTGAATATTGCGATAACGATATTTCTTGCAATATAACATTTCCCTAGAGAAATGCATTTTTTAAATTATTATTATTGCCTATTTGTTTTATTATTTATTTATATGTAATGATGATACTAAAATAAACAGGTAATAGATATTGGTCTTATGTAATTAAATCTAATTCAGGCTAAAAAGAAACTATATGTCAAGGAAGTTGCAAATATTTAGACTTCAAAACACTATGAATGACTTAAAACCCTCAGCAGATATTCTGACTCCTGGTTTGCTGTTACTATAAACCTGCCAACACAATATGAATTACTTTCAAACATTACTTTTTATTTACGTGTAACCATACACTCATCAATAGTGTCTTAAGGCAAGTTTATTTGTATAGCACATTTCATACACAATGGTAATTCAAAGTGCTTTACATAGAAGAAGAGAAAATAATCATAAAATGAAATAAAAGATATCAATAAAACTTTTTAACAAAAACTTAATAAAATAAAACTTTAAACTAATTTAAATTTAATTTAAAATAAAATAGAAAACTACTTAAAACTAATTAAAACATCATTTAAAATAGGAAGAAAAAAATTATTAAATAAAATAATGCAATTTAATAGTGTCTTAAAACAAGAGCATCTTTTAAACAAAATATTCTCCTTGGCTTGCCTGTTTTTTTGTTTTGTTTGTTTTTCTAAAATAAAAATAAATATTATTAAACAAAAATTTAATAAAAAAATACTATTTGTCTCTCACACACACGCTCCGTGACCGGCACTAGGACCCGGAAGTAATGCGGGCGCGAATCCGGAAGTATAAGAGGAGTAAACAAACTGCATACAGCTTAGTCACTGAGTTCGCCATGTCGGTTCAGATTGTTTACTTTCTGATTCGAGTGTGTGTTTATAGGACGCGGGTTAAATTTGTGAGAGTCCTTAAACTAATTCGTGTGGTTATCCTGCCTACTCGCTTGCTTCTGCGTTTGGGTTTACCGTCCACGCTACAAAGGGCTAACGGCTATCGCTAAGTCTTCTGATCATCCCGGGTTAGTTCACTACAGAATTAAGTATAAAGATATAAATTATATATATTTATATATATATATATATATATATATATATATATATATATATATATATATATATATATATAAATAAAAAAGATATAAGCGGGTATAAACATAGTAAGGGCCCATCTGATTGGTCAAATTTGGATACACAAATGCTTGGCACATAAAGTATTTATCGCAACTCTTTGCGATATGGTTATCGTGCATGCCATTATCGCGATAACGATATTTTTTCGATATATCGTGCAGCCCTATATATATATTTTGTGTGTGTGTATGTGAAAATTCCAGGAAATCTGAACATTTTGTAATACTCAAACCAGCCCATCTGCTACTAATATCCATGTGGCAATAAAAGTCACAGAGATAATTAGATTTTTTTTTCTTAATCTGACGTTTGATAGGAAAAATAGTCTACAATTCTTCACCTGTATCTGCATAATTAATTTATTAGGTTTAAACAACTTTATGTTGGACATCCTCTTTAAAGGTCCCTATGAATTAGCAGTTACTATGGAAATGATACAAAATTAGAACACATTCAAATAAGTCTATGCTTTTCAGCTGCTTTTATAGAAAATTAATTAACACCTTCTGCCCAATCAGATATGAGAATTCAACAGCACTGTGGTATAATTAGCATTATTGTTTAGTTTTTTTTCCCTTAATCTAAAAATAATCACATTTATTTAAGAAATTGTTTAGATTTGTTTGAGCAAACGATGCCTTGTTCTTTGAAGTTGCTAAAGGTAAACTGTGTGCCTCCTGCTTCTGTCCAGGAATATAACCTCAAGTATGTGGATCTAATAGAGGAGCAGTTAAATGAGGCTCTCACTACATACCGCAAACCTGTCGATGGGGACAACTATGTACGACGGAGCAACCAAAGGTCTATAATTTTTGTCCCTCAGTTTTCCTTTGCTAAGAATTACGTCCTCATCGTAGTTCTAATAACTGTTGTTTAATTTGGTTTGCAGGTTGCAGAGGCCAAATGTCTATCTTCCTGTGCATTTATATGGTCAGCTTGTGCATGATAAAACAGGCTGCCATCTCTTAGAAGCTCAGGTGAGAGTGGGTTCCTTATGAAATTTGACCCATCATAATTATATTTTGTTTTGTGCTTGCTTCATATCTATTTTTTTTTTTTTTTTTGGACAGAATATCGTACCTGACCTAAGCTACACTGTGCGATCCCCAGTGCTGGACACCTGGGAAGGCATCAAACAACTTAAAGCTGCTCTCTGGGCCTTGGTTAGTACAGTTCTCCAACATGGGGAGGAAAGCATATTTGAAAAAGTGAAAATGGTTAGTGTTGATCATTACGTTTGTGTCCAGGGTAATATTGGCACGTCCAACTGGGGTCTTAACCTGCTACAAGAGGAGAATGTAATTCCCGATATTGTGGCTTTGGCCCACCACTGTGAGGTTCTCTCCATCCGGGGGTATGTAACCAGTATATCGATAATGCTGTGTACTGCGTATGTTGTTAGATATATAAATGCTTTAAATTGACCTTTGATTCATATTCTTCTATGTCCCTTGTAGGACATGTCTGTATGTACTGGGTCTAATCTCCAAGACAAAGCAGGGCTGTGAACTGCTGAAGCTGCAGGGCTGGGATTCGGTTCGACACAGTCGTAGACAGCAGTGGCCTGTGGTGCCTGATGAGGTAGAGCAACAGCCCCCACCACCCCCCACCCTGCTCTCATCAGTGCCCAGCACCCTCAGCCTCAACTCTGAGTCCACTAGCTCTAGACACAACAGTGAAAGTGATTCCACCCAGCCCAGTAAGTGCTTTGTCAAAAGCTTCTTAATCATCAGACTCAACATTATGGCAATGCATTTATGACATTATATATCTACTCAAACACCATTTGTGAATAAACAGCCAAAGAGTGATGGCAATAAAATACGTACTTTAAATACCATATTTTACAGACTATAAGTCACATTTTTTTACAGTCATCTGCCTGGCCATGCTGGTTATAATGTGAAGTGACTTATATGTGTGAATTTATTGTCACTGGATGGCACTTTTCCCCTAGGTGGCGCTTTTGTCACTAGATGGCGTTTAAAAAATTTATAAGCTAACAGTTTCCACTGTAGTTTCTCTTTCTCTGTTAATTAAAAAGTGATTGGTCGCTTATGAAATAAATAACAGCATATAAAATAAATGTGACTTGTACACAACAACAATTATAGATATTTGTTGTTGTTGTTTTTTGCTGTTTGATAACAGTTTTTGCTAATAGCGAGTAATATTCCGGTGCATATGCTCCAGAAAATATGGTAATTACTTGATTGATTAATTGATTGATACAATTACACAATATATATATATAAATCAAGAGACAAAAGGGACAATTAACCAAAAACATTAAGGCTATAATCATTTCAATATTGCATGAAATTTGCATGAAATAATGCAGATTCTTTAAAAATAAATAATATTTAACAGCCCTATTTTCTGTTTTTGTTTTTCTAATATGAAATGCGTAGCCGTCTGTCTAAAAGCACCTTTGTTTGGCTTGGTTTCTACTTTTTAGGCATGTACATCCTGGATGATGATAAAGATTGCTCTGAGCTGTCTGAAGAGCAGCCACTGTACATGAGGTCCAAGCTCCTAAAGGACCGCAGCCCCTTTACAATTTTGGCATCCAGCCGCTTTGTGCGCAATCGCTTCCTCATCTCTCTCTCCGGAAAGAAGCCACGCAGCACTAGTGACCCTAAAGGTAGCAGCAGCAGCAATAAACTGATTGGCGAGCACAAAATAGGAGGCTTGAGGAGGAACCGCACAGTCACAGAACCGTCTGTGTACTCCCCAGTTCAGGGGGATGTGTTCAGCCCAGTGTTTTCTGACTTGTCCAAGAGCCCATCAGTCACCTTAGAGACCTCATTTATAGGGAGTAAAGGGGATGAGCAGCAGGATGGAATTGGGGAGACCGAGTCACGTCTGCCCAGGGTTACAGAACGTACCATTGCAGGAGGAGACATGCAGCGTGAGCAGACCAGTCGTGAGAGGCTGGCAGGTGATGGACCTACCTCTGGAGGCGGGGCTCAGTTCAAGAGCCGAAGCCAAAGCTTCAACACGGACACGACGACCAGTGGAATCAGCTCTATGAGCTCCAGCCCGTCCAGGGAAACAGCAGCAGGTGCCACAGACTCGTCCACCATTGACACGGACTGCGTAAGCCTCAGCACAGTCGTCAGTGCACAAACCATCCGGACCCTACATTCACTCACCCCCCAGTCCAATCACCTCCCCCTTTCCAAATCCAACTCAGTGCTGCTGGTTCCACCTGGCTCATCTCACACACTGCCGCGCCGGGCACAATCTCTTAAATCACCCTCCGTCACCACAATCACCAGTCTGACGGACTGCAGCTTCATGTACACGAGCCCCAGGGATGCCCTGGGCTACGCCACACTCAAGCGTCTTCAGCAGCAACGCATCCACCCGTCCCTCTCCCACAGTGAGGCGCTGGCTTCCCCTGCCAAAGATGTGCTCTTCACCGACACCATCACCATGAAAGCTGGCAGCCTGGACTCCAGACTCACACCAAGAAGGTCTGAAAGGTCCTCTCACACATCACTTTTTTAGCAGCTCTATAAAAACTAAACTTTTTTTGCTCCCTTGATTGGGATTTTTTGATATTCCCAACTGATTTTTTTTTTTTATAGATTTTTACAGTTCTTCACCACCACTTACTTACTCTACAAAAAGTGCAACATGCATATAGAAACAATACACACATAATATTGTAACCTTAAACAAATAATATTTTATTTAAATGTTCTCATTATTATTTGGCTGTTTGTTTCAGGTATAGAGCTTTTTATTCCTTTAAGGTCCACAGACCGAAAAACAACTGCGTGCCCCGTGTGTCACCCTGCTTTTAATTTAGTGAAATTTAATGGTCAAAATTTAGTTAAAGCCAAACTGCAAGTTTAAATGTTTTATTTATACACAGTGGCTTGCAAAAGTATTCGGCCCCCTTGAACTTTTCCACATTTTGTCACATTACAGCCACAAACATGAATCAATTTTATTGGAATTCCACGTGAAAGACCAATACAAAGTGGTGTACACGTGAGAAGTGGAACGAAAATCATACATGATTCCAAACATTTTTTTACAAATAAATAACTTCAAAGTGGGGTGTGCGTAATTATTCAGCCCCCCTGAGTCAATACTTTGTAGAACCACCTTTTGCTGCAATTCCAGCTGCCAGTCTTTTAGGGTATGTCTCTACCAGCTTTGCACATCTAGAGACTGAAATCCTCGCCCATTCTTCTTTGCAAAACAGCTCCAGCTCAGTCAGATTAGATGGACAGCGTTTGTGAACAGCAGTTTTCAGATCTTGCCACAGATTCTCGATTGGATTTAGATCTGGACTTTGACTGGGCCATTCTAACACATGGATATGTTTTGTTTTAAACCATTCCATTGCTGCCCTGGCTTTATGTTTAGGGTCGTTGTCCTGCTGGAAGGTGAACCTCCGCCCCAGTCTCAAGTCTTTTGCAGACTCCAAGAGGTTTTCTTCCAAGATTGCCCTGTATTTGGCTCCATCCATCTTCCCATCAACTCTGACCAGCTTCCCTGTCCCTGCTGAAGAGAAGCACCCCCAGAGCATGATGCTGCCACCACCATATTTGACAGTGGGGATGGTGTGTTCAGAGTGATGTACAGTGTTAGTTTTCCGCCACACATAGCGTTTTGCATTTTGGCCAAAAAGTTCCATTTTGGTCTCATCTGACCAGAGCACCTTCTTCCACATGTTTGCTGTCTCCCCCACATGACTTGTGGCAAACGGGACTTCTTATGGTTTTCTCTTAACAATGGCTTTCTTCTTGCCACTCTTCCATAAAGGCCAACTTTGACCATTTTGACAACTTTGACTATTAGCAGTGCACGACTAATAGTTGTCCTATGGACAGATTCCCCCACCTGAGCTGTAGATCTCTGCAGCTCGTCCAGAGTCACCATGGGCCTCTCGGCTGCATTTCTGATCAGCACTCTCCTTGTTCGGCCTGTGAGTTTAGGTGGACGGCCTTGTCTTGGTAGGTTTACAGTTGTGCCATACTCCTTCCATTTCTGAATGATCGCTTGAACAGTGGCTCCGTGGGATGTTCAAGGCTTTGGAAATCTTTTTGTAGCCTAAGCCTGCTTTAAATTTCTCAATAACTTTATCCCTGACCTGTCTGGTGTGTTCGTTGGACTTCATGGTGTTGTTGCTCCCAATATTCTCTTAGACAACCTCTGAGGCCGTCACAGAGCAGCTGTATTTGTACTGACATTAGATTACACACAGGTGCACTCTATTTAGTCATTAGCACTCATCAGGCAATGTCTATGGGCAACTGACAGCACTCAGACCAAAGGGGGCTGAATAATTACACACACCCCACTTTGCAGTTATTTATTTGTAAAAAATGTTTTGGAATCATGTATGATTTTCGTTCCACTTCTCACGTGTACACCACTTTGTATTGGTCTTTTTTATATTGGCATTAATTCAACATCATTGTCATTGTGCAAAGTACAATTTGTAGTATGTGTAGTTACAGCTATTGTACGGTTGATATGCAGTGCAGTATAAGTACCAATGTCACAGTGTTACAGTGTGATCGAATGTTAAGCATGGAAACAAACCACATGGATGGAGCTATTTCGGGGTGTGTTTTTATTTATAATAAATATTTTAAAATCTATGGTGTATGGACATGTTAACAGGGAGGTAGGTATATGAGTGCACACAGCATGTAGGTCTACATGTTTTTAGGGCCCAAATAGCGTATGGGAAGAAGCTCCTCCTCAATCTCTCTGTGTTGGCCTTCAGGGAGCGGACGTGCTTCAGTCACCACAACAGAGAGAAGAGTCCGTTGTTTGGATAGCTGAGGCCCTTCACTCTTCCTGACCTTGGTCCGTTCCCAACTTCTGTATATAGACTTCAGGTCAGGGAGCTCACTGCACCCTCTGGAGAGCCTGTCTCTCTTGTTTGGTGCTGTTTCGAACTAGGGGTTTAACAATTAATTGATGTTATCAACTAAAATCAATTAGAATTGAATTAATTGGCATCAAATTTAATTGTCAATTAGTCGATCTCATCTCATTTGATCCTTGCAGAAGCTGGGAACTCTCAAACGTGTAAAAATGAAGTGATTGTAGACGCACTGTAGTTAGCAGCTATCACATGAGAGTTGACAGGAACCTGTTTTGTAAATGCTATATAACTTTAAATACAAGTACAAATGGATAGAAAAAAAACATAGTAATTCTGGGAGATACTGGGATTACAATATAATTATCAAAAGGATCAGGGAAAAACAATCAACTTTGGGTCATAATAAAAGCAACTCTGGCTGCATCTCAAGATCTTATTTTAATATAAAACAATTTTCCATTATGTTTTTTTATTCCAAAATCTTCCAGCTATTGTACTTTTGATTGTTTTTCCATTATTTTATGTGTAGGGGTGTTTTAGAATTTCACAAACCAGTTTCCTTTAAATCCAATAGCCTTGTATTTATTTGTTTATTTATTTATTAAGGCTATTTATAGAGCTTTATTTGTTTGGTATTCATTTTCGACTTCAGTAATAAGTACTCGTGGAGTGAGTGAACTGTTTTTTCTTCAGTACAGGGAAACATGCCACAAGGCTTCCTCAGGCTAATTGAACATGTACAACCATGTATAAGTGATGGAGAATTCCTTTAAAGAAGGAAGAATATAGTTTTTAACTCTGAGTGTCCCTGATGTAAGCCCCTTTCACAATATTGCAAGCTGTTTCTGATGGTCCCTATCAGGTATTCTAAAACACGCCTCAGCTTTCTGGGCCTGGGCTCAGCCGGGCGCCGTCGCCAATCTCTTCTCCCCCGGCATGTGGATCACCCTGGGAACTGGCAGCTCTTTCATTTGGAAAGACCGGTTCTGTCCTTTTAAATTTTTTAGGGGGAAATATACAGTGGAGGAAATAACTTTGACCCTTTGAAATTTTTCAAATAACTTTAAATAAAAGAGAGAAACTGATTTGCATTTTATTGAGTGAAATAAGTATTTGAACGCTCAAAAAAAAAAAAAAAAGACTTAATACTTAGTGGCAAATCCCTTGTTTGCAAGCACAGAGGTCAAACGTTTCTTGTAATTGATGACCGAGTTCGTGCACATTTTAGGAGGATTTGTGGTCCACTCCTCTTTGCAGATCATCTCTAAATCACTAAGGTTTCGAGCCTGTTTCTGTGCAACTTTGAGTTTCAGCTCCCTCCATAGATTTTCTATTGAATTTAGGTCCGGAGACTGACTAGGCCACCTTAATGTGCTTCTTCTTGAGCCACTCCTTCGTTGCCTTTGCTGTATGTTTTGAGTCATTGCTATGCTGGAACACCCATCCACGACCCATTTTCCTGGCAGATGGAAGGAGGCTGTCGCTCAGGAAGCATAAAGTCCTGTGCGTGCCCTTAAGCATAAAAACACCCCCAAAGCAAAATGTTTCCACCTCCATGCTTGATGGTGGGGACGGTGTTTTTTCAGGGTCAAAGGTAGCATTGTTCTTCCTCCAAACATGGCGAGTTGAGTTAGGCCTTGTTCACACAGGCGTTAAATTTTTGTATAAACGAATGAGCTCTGAACATCCTTTACGTTTATGTTGCGTGTCGTAGCGCCGCTCGATTGACTTCTACACTGGCGTTCGTTTGTCTCTGTCTAACGCCAGCCTGCAGCCCAAATTGTAGTTTGTGTGTTTAACCTGTGGGGGGCAGTGTGTCGGGAACTGGATATGAAAGCCCTTGTCATTTTATTTGAGGCTATATTATAATTTATTTAAAAAATTCTAATTAAATTATTATTTTTTATATAATATATAAAAATATTTTTTTTAATAATACGGCGACGTAGGGAGAGAAGAAAATCGCCGCCGCTACTGGGTTCACCCTCCGACTGCACAACGTCGGATTAAAGGAAGTTTTTTGTGGTTTATGAAGAAATGCGAACATTTCCGTGCAAGTTTTATTTTTTAAGGATTTTATTTTTGCCTTTTTTCCGCATTTCCCTCTGTATAGCCTGTAGGATGATGGGATATATCCGGTCCTCCGAAGCGTAAAATGGACGCGGAGAAAACGAACTAGACGCGGTTTCCTTGCATTCGTTGGGATTTGAACACCAAGAAAAAGCTGCATGCAACGTTTTTTTAACACCGTATAAACGCGCAGCCGGACAAACGCACGTCACCAAAGCCCGTGTGAACACCGTCACTGACTCCTATGTGTAGAAAACCCTCGGCGTTTCATCCGCGCTCACCGGACGCTACGAACGGCAGAAAAAAGGTCAATTTTAACGCCCGTGTGAACAAGGCCTTAATGCCAAAGAGCTCAATTTTGGTCTCATCTGACCACAGCACCTCTCCCAGTCACTCACTTAATCATTCAGGTGTTCATTGGCAAACTTCAGATGGGCCTGCACATGTGCCTCCTTGAGCAGGGGGTCCTTGCGAGCACTGCAGGATTTTAATCCATTGCAGTGTAATGTGTTTCCAATGGTTTTCTTGGTGACTGTGGTCCCAGCTACTTTGAGGTCTTTAACTAACTCCTCCCGTGTAGTTCTAGGATGATTTCTCACCTTTCTCAGAATCATTGACTCCCCACGAGGTGAGATCTTGCATGGAGCCCCAGACCGAGGTCGATTGATGGTCATTTTGTGCTCTTTCCATTTTCGACAATTGCACCAGCAGTTGTCACCTTCTCTCCCAGATTCTTGCTAATGGTTTTGTAGCCCATTCCAGCCTTGTGCAGGTCTACAATTTTGTCTCTGACATCCTTGGTCATTCCCATGTTGGAGAGTTTGGAGTCTGCTTGATTGATTGATTCTGTGGACAGGTGCCTTTTATACAGGTGACTAGTTAAGACAGGTGTCTTTAATGAGGGTGCCAAATTGAGTAGGAGTGTCTAACCACTCTGTCCGAGCCAGAACTCTTAATGGTTGGTAGGGCTTTAAATACTTATTTCACTCAATGAAATGCAAATCAGTTTCTATCTTTTAAAGTTATTTTTTCAATTTTCCTTTTGATCTGTCACTGTTAAAATAAGCCTACCATTAAAACGATACTGTTCTGAGATCTTTCATTTTTTTGTCATTGGACAAACTTACAAAATCAGCAAGGGGTCAAATAATTATTTCCTCCACAGTATATTCACCCATGCCTCAGTGCAGCTCTTTATCAAAAGTGCATGGACCCCTTTGATTTATCACAATCCCTGTTTCTGTCCTTTTAGTGCTTCCTCAGTCCTGCAGGCAAGGCATTCCTCCTGCTAATCTTACTAAGCTAGTATTGAGAAACAACTGTGCAAAACCTTTTCCTGTGTAGTAAGCTTATCCACATCTGAATGCGTGACATGTGCCACCTTTTAACAATCCAGCGACTCTTCAGCAGCTATGGTAGTCTTCCGAGTAAGCAATTCCAAATGTAAACAAGCAATTCAAAATCAGTTGTGTAAATCAGGTATTGATAGATTTTCTTTTTCTTCTCTCTCTTGATGTTTCTGTTCTGTCCTGCCACTAACTCGGTTCTCCTGTGTGCACAGGTTCCTGAAGGCTCTGAGCTTTGCGTCTTTGGATAAGGAGGACCTATTGAGTCCCATAAGTCAGACTACATTGCATCGTTCCTCCTCTGTGCGCTCCATGGTGTCTAGCGCCACCTTTGGTAGTTCGGATGACTACATCGGCCTTGCTTTACCCGTGGATATCAACAACATGTTTCAAGTACTCAGTCATTTTCTTTCTCCCAGTGATTTTACTGTAACAACACATCCTGAAGTCCTGTATTTCAATTGTACCACAGTACAAGTTGCAGCTTTAAAAGATCCGGTCAGAGCTGTCTCAGAAGAAACCTTAGTGTTCCTCCTCTGTGACTGGTACTGTAGTTGTCACAATGATGGGAGAGTGCCCTTAACAGTGACTGTGGGAATTGATTACAACAAAAAATAGGGAGAACATTTTATTTAAAATGTAAAAACAAGCTAGCTTCTTTTGTCTCTTGCATATCTTGCTTTTATCATATCTGCTTTCAATAGTAATTAACTCCCCTTTCTCTCTCTTGAGTTTAGCAAGGCAAAAATGAAGCTTGTGTTACTGAGAAACTGCAAAGAATTTTTCTGTGCTGGAAGACTTTAACAGCTTTACCATGACCCTGCAGAATGCTGCTTTAAATGATTTAGACTATAACAGGAACATAGCACTATGCAGTATTATAGTAATAAAGAATATTATTATTATAGTCTTATAATTATAGTATTGTATACAGTATAGTAATATTAGAACCAGCACATAAATATAATTCCGTTGTTTGTAGCTGTGACTGTGAAACGCAATTTCTGTCAATATAGACCTCTAATAATTTGTTTCTATGCTAATAGATAAAAGAGACTCCATATTTCCAGAAGAGGACTAGCCCACCTTCTGAGGACAGAACTGCCAGGTTCTTTTCCGGAGATTCTGATGGTAAAAACGCGTATCTATTGCTGATCACCTCTGATCCCTTTAAATCTATACGGATGTCACGTATTTAATAAAAGAATTCTTGACACCCTTCTCTACTGACAGGTTCTGATGGGCTACGGCACGGCATACTGAAGTCTCAGCTCAGCATTACAGAGCTCATGTCTGCGAGTCGAGCAGATCAGCAACAGCTGCTGGGCTCGGAGGAGACGGGTCTGCAAGAACACACAGAGGAGAACTGCCTCTACTGTGTGGGCTGCAAAGTCCTGGGCTGCAACACACATACACCCATGCAGAGCCGTTCAGGTGAACAATCATTAGGGTCAAGGCTCATGTGTTTAAATCTTTTTACTGAATTTCACCAAGAGTTAAATATTTGTAAATTGATTAATACATGCAAACCTTGGATTATGAGCATAATTTGTAACAAAGCACTCGTATATCACAGCAAATTTCCCCATAAGAACGAATGGGAACTCCGATGATTCATTCCACAACCCAAAAATCTAATGATACTATACAACACTTTTGAGGATTTTTACTAAAGAGCAGTCCGTACAGTTGAACACGAAATAAACACATTATAGGCGCCCGCACACATAGTCACAACGTTGTAGTAAACCGTATACAATCAGGGTGTTGACAATACGACTGACACACGCACACCGAGGCTGAGCATGAGAGAGAGAGAACCATTGGCTCAGTTGTAATCAAGTGATGCTCAGCAGATGACGCTTATGCATAGTACATCTATTTTAAAACTTTACATGCTTATTAAGTGAAAATTTGTTCAAATTTCTTTGCTCGTCTTGTGTGACCAAGTAAGACCAAGTTACTCGCAATCCAAGGTTTTACTGTAGTTGTAAGATAAAGTGATTGTGATATATTAATATTATAAATGTCAAACAAAAATGGTTAGTTTTTTTTTCCCACTGTATGTGTTAACTTGTAAAAGATACGGTAACTGGATTAAGTGATTGACATTGCTAAGATCAGCTAAAATTTTTATGTACTTTAAGGAGGCACACAGACACAAATTTATGGTCATTAAATCATAATGCATGTGGACTTCATTCTTTACCTTCTCATGCTAATAAAATGGCTAGTATAGAAGTCAACCCTTGTGATAAAACAATTTGCATGATTGTGCAGGATGCTGTAATCGTGATTCCCTAAGACC